>CM053567.1:74051678-74270499 GCA_028646485.1 Cryptoprocta ferox
TCCAGTTTGTTTGCATATAATTTTTCATAGTAATCTCTGATGATTGTTTGTATTTCTGAGGGGTTGGTTGTGATAGATCCATTTTCATTCATGATTTTGTCTATTTGGGTGTTTTCTCTTTTTTTTCTGAGGAGCCTGGCTAGAGGTTTATCAATTTTGTTTATTTTTTCAAAAAACCAACTCTTGGTTTCATTGATCTTATACTTAGGCAAGACTACAAAAAGTCTAGAGGAAATTACAGTGAGATGGCTAACAGATTTTTAAACAATATTCTTTCATTTAAACCTCAGAATTTTCACAAGAGGAAATTATTTTGGGAGACAGGTACAGGTGATAGCATGTTTAGAATTACAAAAGCTTAGACACTAAAAAAAAAAAAAAAACCCAGGAGCACCTGGGTGGCTCAGTCAGTTGAGCATCTGACTTCAGCTCAGGTCATAATCTCAGGGTTCATGAGTTCAAGCCCCACATTGGGCTCTGTGCTGATAGCTCAGAGCCTGAAGCCCGCTTCAGATTCTGTGTCTCCCTCTCTCTCTGCCCCTCCCCCACTCACTCTGGCTCTCAAAAATAAACATTAAAAATTAAATAAATAAGAAAAAAAACACGTAACTGAGAAGTTTCCCCGAAAAGCAGCCACCACTCTGATTTCCCCTTTATGTCAATGTGAACACTACTGTCCAGGCTCCCAAGCTGAAGGAAATGTTGGGTCACCTTTGTATTCTTCCTCTTTCTTACCTTCTAGATATTTCTCTAAAATCCACTCTTAAATAACCCATCTCCTGGACACTGCACTACCCTCCAGCTTGTCTTACCATCTCTGGCCACTTCTCCCCATTCTCCTACCACACACCCCCTCCCCCACTACCAAACAAACTGTGAAAGGAGATGCCAATAATACTATGCTGATATATCTCCCATGGCTTCTCCCTACCCACAATAAAGCGCCAGCTCCTCAGGTCGGCACTCCAGCCCTCAGCAGAACTGTTGCCTTGCACCGCCTCAGAACAGAGAACACGTGGGAATGGTGATCCCTGCAGTTGGGTAGCAGGGCTGTCCCAGCCAGCAACTCTGCTCTAATAGGACTCCACCGGCACATTGTACACATTCCCCTACAGCCATGGTTCTCAAGAGCAGCTCTTAGACCAGTAGCATCAACATCTCATGGAAACTTGTTAGAAATGCAACTTATAAAGACCTACTACACACCTACAGGAACTTCAGGGATGGGGCACAACAGGTGATAAAGTAAAAACCACTGCCCCACAGAAACCCTCTGAATAAGGCACACACTGACTTATTCACCATTCCCAGACTACGTCTGTACTTTCCTCTCCTGGCCCTCAGTCAAAGGACGTCTTCCTCTCCACAATCTATCTAACTCCTGGCCACCCTTCATAGCACAGACCAAGTCCTTCTTCTGCCATAAAATCTTTACTGATCACTCTACTGCATTCTTGCTTTTCGAATGCCAGCAGAACTTACTGTCCCTACCAATCACTTAAATCCTATTAAAATGCAGCAAAACAGAGAGATGACAATACCTCAAACTTCTAGGATAGGGCATTACCAACTTCATAAAATGTTCCAACTTTAAGCAAAAAAGTAGTGGCAGCCAGAAACCATGCAGAATGCAGCTATACTCAGGTAGGAAAAGGATGTAAAAGGAAATATCAGTGAGTAATATTCCTATGAACAGATTTCTTGGGAGAGTAGGGACAATGCAATAATATACGGTTTTAACCCAAAAGGAGATAGAGGTCAAGAAGCAGGATTTATTTTGATGCTCACATCATCTCATTTAATGCCATACACAGATTGTAAAAGTAACTAAACACTGGCTGGACCTACAAACTCCTTTCTAGTTTTAGAGTTCCAGTTTCTCAAGACATCTCCCCAACTATAGGAAACAGAATCTAGTTTTTAGAAACTTAGGTCATTAAGAACACAACATTTATGGTATGATAAGGGCCCCAGCCCCAATGTATAACCTCATGTGCGTTACTCAAGGTAATAAAAAGCAGAGTACACCCCACAATTCATATCACTGTTTAGAGACACAAGTTGTCCCTACCAGAGGTATAGTAAAGACACAGTCAGAAATGACACATGCATGAATCACCCTCGAAGCTCACCCAGTGTGACTCAAGGATCTGCCTGTCTGACAGAATAGTTACATCTCTAAGCCTTAGGTTCAACACGAGGCCAAGTTGGAAAAACACACCCTAAGCAGACAATTCTATCCAGCCACACAGACCTTCAACTGGCAAAGCAAGAAGACCAAATCTCCTAATGGTAAACAGACACAGATATGTAGTTGAAACTCAAATTTGGCACATCCACCTTAAAACAGCTTAAAATTAATATATACTTAAGTCCAAAAGAAGAAAACTGATCGTGACAGCTATCAGCAATGCACAGTACTCTCCAACTGCCAGGTCAAACCCAGCCAGAGTTTTTCTGGACTAGTGAGTAACGACTATAGGCAAACATCTACTCCCCAAAGCCTCAATGTGACTGCAGGTCACTCACGAGGAAAGTAGACAGATGCTCTTCTTCCACAGCAGAGAACCTACCCTAAAACTTTCACCAGGCCCTGGCACAGTCCCCACAACTCTAGCAGGATCAGAGTGAACCATTATGTCATGTGAGTCTCACAGCAGCTAAGGGAACAATCTATGCTCCACTGTGAGTCCTGATGCATGGGCTTCCGATGCTACCCGTGACCAGGGCAGCTGCTTCCTATCTAACCTTACCTCAATAGCAGCAGAGCTCGCGGGCAACTTGGATTAAGAATGCAAAAGTGGGGGGCGCCTGCGGGGCTCAGTCAGAGAAGCGTCTGACTTCGGCTCGGGTTATAATCTCACAGTTCGTGGGTTCTAGCGTCACATCGGGCTCTGTGCTGACAGCTCCGAGCCTGGAGCCTCCTTCAGATACTGTGTCTTCCTCTCTCTCTGCCCCCTGATTGTTCACACCCTGTCTGTCTCTCTCTCTCTCAAAAGTAAATAAACATTAAAAAAAAATTCTTTTAAAGAATGCAAAAGGAAGCAAAAGGGTCTGGAGACTTTCTTTTTCACAAATTTATCAAAAGCTCTAGAACAAGGATTCCTAGACAGCTTGCTGTCTGTGGAGATACCACAGGAGAAATATGCTTCACACGGAACCAAAGCAACCATTAAAACTTCGTAACATCTGCAAAAGGACATTTTTCTCATTAGTAGGTTGTATCTGTTGCCCACTGGTAGGTCTATAGAAGGTATATGTACCAGCCAACAAACTGCTATGTTGAGACTAACAATTTAGAAAGATATTTACTGTATTTTGTAGTATTAAGTCTCTGAAATCATCAAAAAGTTACACCCCGGGATAACTGCAGAAGCAAACGTTTGAGTTTCTGGATTCAGATCTGAGTTTCAGTACCAACAACCTGTCTGTTCCTCCGTTTCCTAGTGTGCAAGATGGAGATGCTCTCATGGCGAGGATCAAGTAACCTAGTATTTGTCACATCTGAGGACAACACCTGGTACACAGCAAGCACTGCATCCATGTTAACCAATACCACCACTGGCCGCCACCAGCCAGGTGGGCTGCACTTTGCTTTTTCACTCCATAATCCTGAGCAAGAAGAATGAGAACTTGTTCTCCAGAGAGGAAACTTCGGCTCAGTCTGAGTTCTTTATTTGTACTAATGTAGTAAGTGAAAGACAAGAATTCAAACCCAAGTCAGCCGGACCACAAAGCCTGTGCTTGTTCCATATTCCCACTGCCTTCTGAGTGAACCAAAAAAAAAAAAAAAAAAAAAAAAGACAAAAACCAAGGGCACCAACAATAATCACCCTTCACCATCCGACGAGGCCACATAACAATACGCCAATTTGGCATATGTGAAAATAAGCTTTAGACCAGGACTTTGATGCAACTCTGAGAAAAAGCCTTCACCAGCATGGGCTCTCAGACTAGCCCCTGAGGCGACAGGCATTGCATTCTTCCAGCAGCCTTCCACCGGCACAGCTCTGCCCTTGCAGAGAGGCCACCTCCTTCCGCCCAAGACAAAGGTGAAGCAGCAAATAGCAGGGACCTGCCTAAAGCCCTCTTTATTTCTACAGGGTTCCAGACTGGCCAGGATGCGGGATGCAAGCTTTACACCTGGACACCACAGTGAGGATGTGGGGGGAAGGTAAGTAGCATCAAAGGGGAAAGAGCTATGGCAGGGTATTAGCATGGAGAAGACATGGGGCAAATACTGTTTATGTCAACCAGAGTCCAGCGGGACTCAGTAAACACCAAAATGTTTATCTTATCTCCACCTCTTCAAGCCCAAGAAAAAAAAAAATAAAACACACACAGGAGGCAGGGTAAAAAGCATTATGTGAATGTTATACAATCTCCCACAGCACACAGGCAGCAAGTTCTCTAACTCCTGGGTGGTCACCATTCCACAAAATCAAGTCACAGGAAATAAAGAGGCTTTACAGGTTAAAAAAAAAAATTAAGTATGTTATAGAATGGAGAACACTAAGAGGACAAAGAGATAAAGAAAACTTTGATCTCAAAATCGCCCTTCTAACTCTCACCTAAAGACATACTTTTAAATCCTACAGACACAAGCCCAGGTCATGTGCACCACCTACACTCTTACACACAAACCAAACCTGTCAAACAACACCAAATACCTGCAGAAACAAACTCTTGCATGAAGACTCCACTGAGAATAAGAGCTCATGCTTACCTAGCCTGGGGATGGCAGAGTTTAGCTGGAGAACCCAGGACAAATTAGGTCGGGAATGGACACGACGCTGCTAGGTATCAACCTGGTCTGCACACAGGCAAAGATGGGTATTTAATATGTATGTGCTAAGATAATAATAGCAGTCAACACTTATTCAGGTAACCCTGTGCCAGGCACTGTCCCAAGTGCCCTACATATGTTAATGCGTTTCATTCTCACAGCAACTCTATGAATGCTATTATGATGCCCATTTTATAGCTGAGGAAACTGGGGATCAGAGAGGTAGGAAACTTGCCCAGGGTCACATAGCTTGAATGGCAGGACCAGGTGTGTCCCACCCAGGCAATCAGGTTCTCAAGTCTTCATGCCTAACCAGAAGTGCTGTTTCATAAACTGCTTGCAAACAAAGCTCAGGCTATGCTCTAGAACTGATCAAGGGCTAAACGGCTGAGAAAAGGAAATAAAGGGGCTTCTAGGAGCTCTAAAATATGCCTCTGGTTCAGAGTTGTCCACTTTCTTACTTGTGCTAATTCACATTCTGAAGACCTGAGGTGGAAAGCCTATTTCCCTCTCTAAGGAATTCCCTATCATTCCATTTTGATTTGTAGCTTGTATTACAGAGAGCACATGCTTTTCAACAGACTGTTTTAAGCTTCACCCATGAAAAACAGTTCATTGTTTTTAAAGCCTTACTTATGATGTCACGGCAACCCTGGATACCACATCCTACAAAACATTACAATGTCACTTTATGTCATAACTCAGAATGTAACATTCAAGCTCACTTATGGATTGGGGCTGATTCCTAACACAAACTTTAAAACTTAACAGTGCTTCCCAAGCTGTCACTGGGCAGCTGGAATCCTAAAATATCAAGCTTTCCGTTGCCCCTCTTTGTTACACTGGATAATGTTCCAAGGGATGTTTATATTAGCCAGCCCCAAAGCTACTTTCCACTCAATAAATATAACTTCCTTTCCCAAGTGGTGTTTGGGATAGAGCAAAACTCAAATTTGTGGTAAATTGAGTGGAACTATGATTAAGCTTTGTAAGGCGTTTAAAAGAAAAAAATTATGTCTTGAACACACATATGAACACTCATGAAAATAAGGTCACACTAACCCCTAACAAACAAGCATCTTTTCAGAAGGGAAGCATGTTATTTTAAATATTTTCAAAGAACCCTATCTTGACAACATGTATTAACTGTTTCTTACTACAAAGAAAAGTGTCCCTTCCACCAACCAAAAAAGAAAACTAAAGAGAAATGCATAAGATGTTTATTCAGATTCCTAGTACTAAAGTGTTCTTATTACCACTTAACTCCAGAACATAGGACTTCTGTCAAAATCTCTCTTAGTAAACTCCAAAAGGGTTCCACCTAACCGCCTGTATGTATTGCATTTGGAATTCTAATCAGTTCCGCCCACCCAATGACTCAAACTGAAATATTAAGATATGAACAGCTGCACTCATCCACCACACTAAGAATAGTTTTCAGGAAACCAAGCTCCAGTTGGAAAACGACATTTAGAAAGGCTTCTCAACTTGTGAGAACACTGTGGGAAACTCCTCTACAGTTAATAATGAAAATGCCCGTCAAAGGTTTTTAAATAACACTTACAAAAGACATATTTTCTCCTAAAAGTACACAAGTGAAATGATTTTGTGACCAATTATACCCCAGGATTTTAAACTCATGCGTGTTTATTTGAAATTCTCTGGATGATAAATGCTGGCTAATGCCTTGTCAAACATTATGCTTCAAGAGAATGTCCTCAGAGGAATTACCGCTCATTCACCATGAGGCACAGGCCACATGGTACCGGTCTGAACAAAAACAGTAAGTCATTCCAAGCCTGTGTTAGTTTTTCATTCACATTGCTTCTTCACTCTTCTATCCCACTCCGCCTTACACCTCTGGTCTGTGTGTAGAAATGTGGTTGTGGTGGGGAGGGGGGTACCGCTAAGTGAAGGGGCAGGAGGGGGAAGAGCAGGTCTAAAGAACATAAACCATGACATCTGAAAAGTGTCAAATGGCAGAAACAGGCCATCGCCGGGTGGAAACACTGAAAGAAGCCAGGGGGAAAGGGAGTCAAAAGTGCACTGGTGTTCTCAGGAGAAGGCTGACATTCTTGCCAACTGGAAGGAAGGAAAGCCTCACTTCACTGAAAAGTAGAGATGATGCCCTGATGGACTGGGAGCCGAAGCAGAGAGAACTTCTCAGAAGAGAACACAAGCACCTTGAAAGCAAATCACTCGGTGGCATGAATGCGGGTAAAGAAGATAAGAAGCCTATAGGAAGACACACCTAGATATTCAAAGCACAATACCACCGATGTTTACTTTTAGGCTTGGCTAGAACATACAGAAAACAAGATTCTATCCACCTCCAGCACAGAGGGGGTTAACACTGAGTATGCACTAAGCTGGTACTCAATGCCAGGCCTTGGCATATATTACTTCATTTAATCCTCGCCACAATACAAATATGTCTGAGCACATATTATGTTCACTGCTGTTATTATGTTCATTGCTGAACTGCGTCCTCCAAAATTCATATGTTGATGTCTTAATTCCCAGTACCTGTGAATGTGATTGTATTTGGAGAGAGTCCTTAAAATGGTAATTCAATTAAAATGAGGTCTTTAGGATGGGTCTTAATCCAGTATGACTGGTGTCCATATAAGAGAAGATTAGGAAAGACAGACATGCTTAAGACCACTCGAAGACTCGGGGAAAAAGCAGCCATCTAAGCCATGAACAGAGGCGTCAGAGGAAATCATGCAGATACCTTGATCTCGGACTTCTGGCCCCAGACTTGTGAGAAAATAAATTTATGTTGTTTCAGCCATCCAATCTATAATACTTTGCTAAAGCAACCCTAGCAAATTAATATAACTGTTACCACAGAAAAAGACACCGAAGCTCAGAGAGGCTAAGTAACTTGATCAAGGTCACGTAGCTAGTATGTGGCATAGTTAGAATTTGAATCTAGGTCAACACACAAACTACTCTTTACAAGTTGAATACTTAGCCTAGCCCAAAATAAGTGCTAATAAATAGTGACCACTCTTTACTTACACCAAGCGACTCTAACCTGGAATGCAGGATCCAGAGATATAGCCATCATATAACATGATGAGGGCTGTAATTCCTAAGTGCAATGATAGACAAATACTACTATATCAGCGATTCCACGGATTGGAATTAAGTTCAAAACAAATTCCTCAATTACATGATTGATGAGGTAGCACAGGTGAGACCTGATAATGACCTGGCCCAAGGAAGTGATGACAAGGTCAGGAGGAAGTAGCTAGTCTATGAACCCACACTATATATCTGTGATCAAAGGGGACAGCTTCATAACACTCTTTCCCCTGCTTTCCTTGGGCCTTTATGTTGTTATCTGAATAGGTGCATGAACAGTAGGATGACTTTTCAATACTTTTTAATCATTCTTAGCTCAAGACTGTATTCCATAGCCATGGTTACGGAAAGTAGAAGTCACTTCAGGCTCCTCTCTGAAACTCCACAACATATCTCTTAACTGCAGCCAGTGGTTTTTAAACTAGGGTAGCAAAGGACAGCAGGTTGTGTGATAGCGTCCTACAGTTTCTTATGTGAAATGATCAGGAAATGGGGCATTCAACCAAGAGGGAAAAAACTACAGATTCTCAATTTTCAAACAATTAGAAGACAGTAAGTGTGTGACATTAAAGCTATACAGAATATAATCTTTGATGACTCAAGAGGATTTTGTGGATCCTCAGGGTAATCATTCTAAGTATTAATCATCACTATAGAAAGAACCTCTTAATACATGGAAATTCCAAGGTAGCAGAATGTTAGCTAATAGGGAATTTACGATGTAAATAAAGAAAAGCACTGTGAATCCTATTTGAAATAAATTCTTGATGCGTTATTTTTAATGTCCACAGTATGATGAAAACAATACAGAACAGGGACATATAAGAACCTATAAATTTACACTTAATTTCTAGTTGGGGGTTTACACTTAATTCTATAAATTTATACTTAATTTCTTAATTTACTATAAATTCTATAAATTTACACTTAATTTCTGGTTGGGGTTTACCTTAAGTTTTAAAATTATGGGCCATAATGGATAACTTGCATTTTTTCCCTCCTTCTTCAAGAATATATACTAACTTCCCTAAAGACCAGAACTACCCTACTATACATGGTGAGAAAATACTTGCCTCACCATGGAAACAGGTTGGTGCTACCTGAAGAATTATCCAGTACTGACAGAAATATGGGTATCACCACTACATCATTTATTTTTCCTTCATTTTTAAGTAGGAACTAGCATTTAAATCAAATTTTTCAAAAGCAGAAAAGCTGATACCAAACTTGCCATTTCTACAGTTTCTACTTGGTTAGCAAAAATGTTTTTGAAAAAAATGGAAAATCTGGCAGAAAAGTCTCTTAGAATGAACAATTTTATTATGAGAATATGCTAAAGTCTCTTATTCCTGAGAAAATTAAGTAAAACTCACTTAATCCAAAACATCAAGGACTTTTTCTTAACTAGGGAGACCACCGTGATAGGTAGGAATAAGGAATTGGCAAATCACTAACAAGTCTTAATGTTGACATTAAATGGTGGATTCCTGGGGTGCCTGGGTGGCTTAGTCAGTTAAGCATCCAACTTCGGCTCAGGTTATGATCTCATGATTCATGGGTTCGAGCCCCACGTCAGGCTCTGTGCTGACAGCTAGCTCAGAGCCTGGAGCCTCTCTTCAGATTCTGTGTCTCCTTCTTTCACTGACCCTCCCCTCCATTCTCTCTCTCTATCTCTCTCTCTCTCTCTCTCTCAAAAACAAATAAAACATTAAAAGAAATTTAAAAAAATAAAATAAAATGGTGGATTCCTCAGGATTCTTTGGCAGTAGGTTTACGATGTTTCTAGACACTCAAAACCACTCATATTTCTTATCAGGAAGTGTTTCACAATATAAAAAAGCAATATAAGTACTACCATGCTCAGTTCCATGATTCATTCAGTCGGAGATTAGGCAAGCCCGAGGAAAATTATGTTGGGAAAGCAACTCCCACCAAAATTATGAGCCTCTCAAGGGCAGAAGCCATATCCTAACCATTTCTGAATATTTGGCAGCTAGGGTACTGGCCAATTATAGATACTTATTTAGTATTTAATATGTAATATAAATCAATTAAATATTTGAAAATCTTCCTGATATAGTTAATATATAAACTATTAAGAAGGAATAATCCATTAAACACACCATAATTTTTTTGCCTTAAGATTTATGCCATGGGGGAGAGGAGGTTACTTTCTAGTATATTCGTATATGCATATATAATATCTTTCATAATTCTATAATCTTTTATCTTTGCTCCTTCAAACATAAAGTACTCTGATTTATCTGCCCTGCTATTTAAGACCCGTTCCCTTGATCATTCAAATACGGTATTCCCTGATTCTCTAACCTTATCAGTATTATTTTAAATCTGCTATTTATACTGGGGAAAGGACCTCAGTTGAGCAAAAGGCACAGGTTAGTTGTTAGTGGAAGAAAACTATAAAAATTTTGTTTTATTTTCAACATGATTCTTGATAACCTCTTCATACAGGAGTAAATATGGCCATTTTTAAAAGGTACTCTCGAGGCAGATCTCAGTCATCTCAGAATGCCTTTCAAAATTCTAACCATAGATCTCCAGGAAGACTGAGTTCTCACCCAGAGTGCCAACATAATTCTCTCCGCATGGGTCTTCCAAAAAAGCAAATTCTGCAGCTCACACACATTAAGCGTTCACTTGTATTTCATGCAGCCAACTTTGACGACAAGTTAAATACCATTTTGCAATATTTATCTTCGAGAAGTTAAAGACTGTTTTGAGAAGAGAGGTCCTGATTAAACAAACTTAAGAATCAATGGGTTTAAGTATAGCTAAACAGGTTTCTTTACTGCTAGACTTCCTTTAATATAATCACATATGAAGTATATCTCCAAGACAGGATAGAACACGTCATGTGTTACAGAAGGACTTTGTCTTCAGAGACTGTTTTCACGGAGCTTCTTTCTACCAGAAAGAGCAATCCCCGGAAAGCACATAGGGGACTGCTAGATTAAATGCTATCTTGTGTTTTACTTCAGGAGACCTAACCACCGACATACTGCATGCTCTGCAGTCTGTCAGGAGTACAAATGGATGTGGCACACGGAGATACATACATACACCCACACACACACCTGTTCCAAAGCATACTTAATTATAGTACCATGATATGGAAATACTTTGGTTGTGACTTATGCAAACTTCATTCAAAAACGACTTGCTACATAGATGCTAAATTACTCACAGGTCACAATGAGTTATAGCGAACAATTAAAAGAACAGAAAATGTCACGAACACCTGTATTTCTCCACTCCTCCAAAATGTACAGGACATCAAAGTTATTCCATGGCCTAGTCTAAGTGTTAACTTGGAGTCTGTGAATACCTACACGGTTTATAAACTGACTTCACAGAATTTAAAATCCCTAAATTATAAGCAAGATTACAGGTATCTGTGCATTTTTGCGGAAAGGCAACTCTTGCTTATACTAGATATTCAAAGGTTTCTGTGGCCCAAAATATATTTTTTAAATGCTCTCAGTGAATAGTCTTCTAGCATTACTCTGGTAATATTTCCAACATAAAACAATTGTATTTGTCAAATCAAGATTATCACAAACACTGCAAGTTGTCCTGATTAAAACATTTCCAGGGGTGCCTGGGTGGTTCAATTGGTTAAGCATCCAACTCTTGGTTTCGGCTCATGTCATAAGCTCACAGGTCATGATCTCAGTTTTGAGATCAAGCCCAGAGTCGAGCTCTGTGCTGACAGCGCAGAGCCTGCTTGCCTGCTTGGGATTCTCTCCTTCCCGCTCTCTCTCTGCCCCTCCCCTCTTTGAGTGCATGCTCTCTCTCTCTCTCTCTCTCTCTCTCTCAAAACAAATAAAGTTAAAAAAAAAAAAAAAACATTTCCCCTAAGTCCTGACCATGCTAATCAAATCTGTGAACAAATGAAAGTCACAGTTGCTATTTTCCTCCATAGTCTGTTGGTTGGGATTTGGTGAGTCTGCAGAAATTCTACAAATGTGTTACCAACAATGCATTCTAGCATGTTATTAAAAATAACATGGGGGTGCCTAGGTGGCTCCATCGGTTAAGCATCCAACTTCAGCTCAGGTCATGATCTCACGATTCGTGAGTTCAAGCCCCACTTTGGGCTCAGTACTGACAGCTCAGAGCCTGGAGTCTGCTTCAGATTCTGTGTGTGTGTGTCTCTCTCTCTGCCCCTCCCCCACTCGTTCCTTCCCTCCCTCCCTCTCAAAAGTAAATGTTTATTTAAGACATTAAAAAATAATTATTATTATAGGTCCTCAGCATTCTGGTCATTGGTCATATAAAAGGCACCTAACAAATGTTTGTTGGATTAATTTATTCCAGATTTAGAGTTTCTTAACTCAAGTGTCACCATTGTATTACTGCAGAGGGTTAATGTGAAACGAAACAGTAGTTCCCAAGTCACCTTTAATACAACAATCACTTCCCATAGAGTCAAGGACGCCTATCCTCTGGACGTTGTCTACTGACGTAGCTTGCTCAGGACTGGCAAAGGCCATAGTCTCCAAACTCAAGTCTCTCCAAGCCTAAAAATGCAAAATGTAAGCTCATAAAGTGGCCCAGAAGGCCTTCTACCTTGCAACCTCATATCCCATTACTCCCCAACAAAACCAATTCTGTCAATGCCACAAATACACCTTTTACTTTCCCACCCATTGTTCTTCTGAATCCTATGTATTATTCAGATACTTGCTCATGTCCCACTTTATATGAAACCTGTCCAACCCCATTTAGTGACCAGTGATCTTATTATCCAATATTCTATACCTACCATCATAGTGTTTCTCAAAGGGTAGCCCAAGATACTGCCTCATACTCCAGGGAGAATTTGAGTGGAGACCAGGAAACTACACTTTTAATGAGCACCCTAGGTGATTCTGATTCCCCCTAAAGTTCAGGAACCACTGCCTATATAAGCGTTAATCCACATCTTTGCCAGTTATTCTCAACCCTGGCTACACATAAAAATCACCTCAATGCCCAGGGCATCTGGATGGCTCAGTCGGTTAAGCATCCTACTTCACCTCAAGTCATGATCTCAGGTTCCAGAGTTAGAGCCCCACACTGGGCTCTCTACTGTCAGTGCAGAGCCCGCTTCAGATCCTGTGTCTCCCTCTCTCTCTGTCCCTCCCCTGCTCACTCATGAGAGCTCTCTCTCTCTCTAAAACATAAACATTAAAAAAAAAAAAACACTAATGCCCAGTCTCCATCTCAAAGCAAGCAGAATAAAGTCACTCAATCATTTTTTAAGGCATCAGCATTTTTTAAAAGGTTCCTATTTGATTCTAATGCATAATGAGATTGGAGAACGCTGTTCTATAATATCTAACTTGCAATGAATCTTACACATACTTATTATAGGTCTTTTTATATTATATCATTAATTGGTTAAGTTATTCTTATTTTACTTTCCTTGTGTTTGTGTCCTGTCACAGTTTATGTCTTGTTGTCATCTGTAATTCCCAGCAAACAGGGCACAGAGTAGGTGAGTAGCAACAATTAATCTTTGATTAGTAACAATCCACCCTACCCCAGTCCACTTGGTCACAAAAAATAAATCATTTCATTTGTTTGGCTATCTCACTAAACCCATCAACACTCATTTTCCTTTTCCTACACCCCTATCAGGTTACCATTCTGTGTCTGCTTCAACTTATAAAGTAGCTCAGTACTGGGGGGAATAATGCACGCATGTGTCAAATCACATTGCACATTTTAAATAGCTTACAATTTTTTCAGTTATACCTCAATAAGCTGAAAGAAAAAATATCATTGCTAAAGACTGTAATCCACTAAGAGATAAGAATATATTAATTGATATCACATTTATATTTCAAAAGGAGCAAGTTTCTGATAGTGGAGAATCTGCAGTTTCTGATCTAGGTGTGAGCATGAAAACCAGATTTAAGAGAATTGAACACAAGATATTGCTACTGCTCAGAACACCCAAAGCAAGAAGTTACTCGTTTATTTCAACTCATTTATTCTTTTTTCTTCTTTTGTCCTAGCAAAGCCTTCCTAAAATCACCTTGGAAGTTGCTTAGCACGAATAAGCACAAAACCTTAATACGAGTCCAATACTGTGCAGGGTAAACTAGCCCACATATTATGGATGGACACATCTTCCAATTCACACTGTTCACTCTTTTGGTTGCAGAATTCCATGCAATTACATTTTATAGTGGATAAATGCAAAGGCCTGATGGAATGGCTAGGTCCCCAATAACAGCCTTCCTTCCATTCATGAAAGACTTCTGCTGCTCCTCTGGAGAGGAGGGGGAACAAATCCAAACACTGAGTTTTCAAACAGAGAGGAACCACTAAGTCATGTGGCAGATTCATGCAGTTTGAAATGAATGCTGTTGCCACGCACACCCAAAAAGTACCAAAGAAGCCACCTACAAAACACACATGGGACAGAGTTGTTGTGGCCAGTGAAGAAATTACTGTTACAAAGAGAGAAGCCCTAGAGAAAGCTTCAACAATTGTAAGCAATTTTAACTCCAGACTACTATAAGGTCAATAATCTGGGCCCACCTGGGGGGCTCAGCAGGTTAAGCATCGGATTTTGGCTCAGGTCATGATCTCACGGTTCATGGGTTCAAGCTCTGCATCAGGTTCTGAACTGGCAATGCAGAGAGACTGCTTGGGATTCTGTCTCTCTCCCTCTCTGCCCCTTTGGTGCATGTTCTCGCTCTCTCTCTCCCCCTCTCCCTCCCTCTCAAATAATAATAATAATAATAATAAACTTTTAGAAAAAGATGATAATCTTACCAAACAAATGGTCTCTTAGTAATTATTACCCATAAAGAGCTCTTTTCCAGTTTTCAGGGGAAGGTTCTTCACCTCATGCCCAGGCTTTTGTTTCCATCCACGGTTTCCACCTGGAGGCTCCCGTCACCCAGCCCTGAGCCCCACCCCACAGCCCCCACACTGCAGCAGTTTCCACATCACCCCTGGAAGAAACTAACACAGCCCCACATCCAACTGGGGTCTTGGGAAACCAATCACAAATGAGAAAACCTTTTCTTCACCTAGTTCTGTACTACCAAATAATTTTTTTTAATTTTTAATGTTTATTTATTTTGAGAGAGAGAAAGAGCAAGCCGGCAGGGGAGGGGAAGAAAGAGAAGGAGAGAAAGTATCCCAAGCAGGTCCTGCACTGTCAGAGCCTGACTTGGGGCTCAAACTCATGAACTGTAAGATCATGACGTGAGCCAAAATCAAGAGTTGGATGCCTAACCAGCTGAGCCACCTAGGCACCCCATGTACTACCAACTAATTAACCAACCCCCAGATAACTGAGTCAGCAAATTAATAGATCTTTTTCTTACATTGTTTCTTTGCCTTTTTAAGTTACTTATCATGAAAGGGATGGAACAGGGAACTTCCAGGGGAGGCTTTGAGGGAAATAAGAGTCTCAAAAGGAACCCAGTCTGGAAAAGAGAGAGAAAGAAAATACAAATGAATTAGGGTTCAGAACAAGAAAACAATGGAAGGGGTCAAAAAGAGCAAAGGTTGAAAGCAGCAACAACGAACCTCTGGCAGACTGAGTCTCTCAGAAGGCTGGGGATGGACCTTGGGGACAAACAGACAAACCCTCTATGTTGAAGGACTAGCCCAAACCTCAAGTGAGCGGAGTCTACCCCTGACCTACCAAGTAGAAACCTTGTACATTTGGACAAGGTGCTCTCAGGATCTCCATACCATCTTCTGTGATATTTCTATGTTAACCGGACAGGTACTAGGACCTGATACAATTACCTCTTCTGGTTCTTGTGAAAATCTAAGGAGCTAAGACCACAACACTGGTGGCTGGAAGCTTAACAAATCAATTTATTAATAATTCATTCATTCAGCAAATATCTGAGTACCTACCATGTATTGGATATTTTAAGTCAGGCAAAGACCACTGCCACAGAGCTTACATTCTGAGAAAAGCAGACATTAAGACAGACACAACACATATAAAATATATCAGGTGACATGGGCTGTGGTATATAACAGGCAGGCAAGGGGGAGAAAGAACGGGGAAGGGGTGCCAACTAAAACACTGTGGTCGGAAAGGTCTCACCTTGGGACGCCTGGGTGGCTCAGTTGGAAGTGTCCGACTTCAGCGCAGGTCATGATCTCATGATTTGTGGGTTCGAGCCCTGCATCAGGGTCTGTGCTGACAGCTCAGAGCCTGGAGCCCACTTTGGATTCTGTGTCTCCCTCTCTCTTTCTCTGCCCCTCCCCTTTTCACACTCTCTTTCAAAAATAAGTAAACATTACAAAAAACTTAAAAATATGTCCTCGCCATTTGATTTTCCTATTTAAAAAAAGGCCTCATCTTGCAAAGGGCTGAAATGTAGAAGCATGTTATACATTACTGGCCACAAAAAACGAGGAGCCCAATGGGTCCAGGGCTTCTTTTAGGGGTGATGAAATATTCTAAAACTGACTGTGGAGATGGCTGCACATACATGTGAACATACTAAAAACCAATGAATTGTACACTTTAAATTGATGAATCAAGTAGTGTGTGATTTATAATTCAATCAAGTGAATTATATCTCAATAAAATAAAAAATACCAAATAAAAAGTATTAGCCAAAGGTTCATGCATATGTAACTGCACCACATTCTTCATAGAGTCAGATGGAAAATAACTTCCCTCCATAATGAAAGGATTATAAAACACAGAGCAAGCTGTGGCATATGTACTAGTTTCACACTTATATTGTGCCTGCCCCTCAATCAACCCACCCCTCCTCTTCTAGGCACTGGTGAGGTGGCAATCTTTGGCAAACCTGCTCTGTATCACAGGTTACAACTGGCTGGAGAGACAGGCACCAGATCCAAGAGCAGACAACTGACAGGTGGGTCAGCGACCTCCCAAGAGTTGGGCAAGACCTCTCCCCAAACAAGGGCAATATCGTAGGATGCGGACCTAAAAATATGGAAATACCCAGATGCACAGTAGAGGACAGTGAGGCTGCTAGAACACTTAAGAGAAGGAGCCCATGAGTGACCCAAAATTTGAAGGAAGCAGAAACTGTGAACGAACAGAAGCTAAGGGTGCTACAGTGATGGAAGTGGATAAAGGGAAGTCAAGATGGTGGACACAGAACAGCCTAGACTGTGAAGACCAGCTGGGTCACAAAGCCTTTGGTTCAAATTAGACTGCCCTGGGCTCCCAGTGGACTTTCTGGTTCTTGTCTCTAATTTATTCCTAGTGCACCAAGCTGAAGACAGTATCTCTTTGCTGAGATTTAGCCTTCTCAGCAAATCTAAGAAGCCACAGAGTCCTGCTAACTTTCCTTTGGCATCACTCATTTCCCTTTGGTGCTCTCTCCTCTTCCAATTTCTCTGTCACCAACCTGGACCACAGTCCCAGTTCTCAAAGTGAGCAAGGCAACCCTCCATAGGCTTCCCTGGACCCATGTTCTCTCTGATCCACAAAGAAGCACCTGATTCTTTTCTCCTTTAAAGAGTATATCTCTATATTTCCTACTCCCAACCACAACTACTCCCCAGTACTGTTTTAAGGCAGAACTTATTTCCACATTCATCCTTCCCATTGACCCTAATATTTTCCACTGTATTCCAAATAACCTTTGGTATCCAAGAGATTCCCCCTTCCCAAAAATTTCTATCCCTCCATGAGCCCATAGTAAGTCAATGCTACCTTCTCCATGGACCCTTTTTAATTATAGCATGTATCCATGAGGGCATCTCTTCTTCAAATCTGGTGAGAAAACATAGCACTTACTTCCACAGAAACTTTTGTTTTGTATTTTGTTTCCATAACTAGACTATAAATTCTAATAATACATTATATTTTTGCAGCTCTCTCTCTTGTTCACTAAGACCAATAACAACAGAGTTCACATTAACAGTGCTTAGTGAAGACCTGTTTGATTGAAGTTGAAACATGATTAAGATCCTAAACTATTTTTGGCTCGTCAAGAAACTATCTCATTCAACAGTGATGCCAATCTTCTCTTCCCTCGCCTTCCTCCACAAGCAACTCTTTTCCAGACTCCCTTGCAGTGATGGGAAGTCACATGAAAGCAGAGGCCAATGGGATATAAGTAGAAGCGGAGGTTCCTAGGAAAGCCTCGGATACAGACTTTTCCTCCTCCTTACTACTTCTTCCTCTCCCTGTTCCCCTAGAAAGGGGGTGTCATGGCTGGGCCATATTGTAACCACAAGGAAATGGCCAAGAAATCTGTAGAACCCTCAGCCTTGACAATCAGCCAGCAACCACTTACTATTGACTTATTTTGTAAGAAAAAAACTACCAAGGGGCACCTAGGTGTCTCAGTCAGTTGGGTATCCAACTCTTGATTTCAGCTCAGGTCATGATCTTGAGGTTCCTGGGTTCGAGCCCAAATCTGGTTCCTCCACTGTCAACACAGAGCCTGCTTGGGGTTCTCTCTCTCCCTCTCTCTCTGCCCCTCCTCCCCTTGCATGCACACACTCTCACTCTCTCTAAATAAATAAATAAATAAACTTTAAAAAAACCCACCAACTCAGTCAAGGTTTATCTATTGGCCTTTTCTGTTACATGCAACCAATTATTACTCATGCATTGCTCCTCAAGACATAAGCAGGACACGGGGCACCTGGATGGCTCAGTTGGTTAAGCGTCAGACTCTTAATTTCTGCTCAGGTCATAATCTCACAGTTCCTAAGATTGAGCCCCAAGTCAGGCTCTGCACTGACAGCAAGGAGCCTCCTTGGGATTCTCCCTCTCTAACGTGTGTGCTCTCTGTCCCTCCCCCACTTGCTCACTCTCAAAAATAAAATAAAATAAAAAGACATAAGCAGGATAAATAGAGCAATATAAACCAAGGACAAAATACACAGGATAAATAGAGCAATATAAACCAAAGGCAAAACACACAGCAAACAGCCACAGAGGCTAAATCACAATGTACTAAACACACCTAAATACATACAGCCCTACCTTCGGTGACAGTCTGGCTTCTAAAAGAGACAAAGAGAAAAGTACTACCTATACTACGTAAAGGTAAGAAAAGAACATGAGGGCAGTATCTATTTACTGTGTTTATAAGACCAAAAGTAAAGCTACTCTGTAAAATACCTTATCAACAGCTTGACAAAGAAAAGGCCAATGATGTTAATATTTTCAAAACGAGCTATCTGTTTCTTTGTGATAATGTGGCACTGATATTCCTATAGCTAAGGTCACTTTTGTTTACAGTCAAATGGAAGGGAATGCCTTGCAATTTTCTAGGAGAAATTAAATGAGAAGTGATGCTATAAACACAAAACATTCAGAGTAAGTTTCAAAGGTTTCACGTGAACTGGTTATGTAAGAAACAATTTTAATAAGGAAATATATGACATTCCATTCTGCTTAAAATAACAAGTACTTCTAATATCACAGCTTTGGTTTTGCTTAAATAATATGTTTGCTTGTATTTTATCAGTACTGTTTGGGAATATTTTTTTAAGTTTTTACTTTAATCACCCAGTGCTCATCACAAGTGCCCTCCTTAATTCCCATCATCTATTTAACCCACCCCCCACCCACCTCCCCTCTGGTAACCATCAGTTTGTTCTCTATAGTTAAGTCTGTTTCCTGGTTTGTCTCTTTTTCCCCCCTTTGTTTTGCTTATTAAGTTCTACATATGAGTGAATTCATATGGTATTTGTCTTTCTCTGACATATTTCACTTAGCATTATACTATCTAGGTCCATCTCAGTGGTTGCAAATGGCAAGATTTCTTTTTTTTAAATTTATTTTGAGAGAAAAAGAGAGAAAATGCAAGCAGAGTAGGGCAGAGAGAGAGAGAGAGAGAGAGAGAGAGAATCCCAACCAGGCTCCACACTATGAGCACAGAGCCTAATGCAGGGTTCAAACCCATTATCCATGAGATAATGACCTGAGCGGAAATCAAGGGTCAGATGCTTAACTGACTGAGCCGACCAGGTGCCCCATTCTTTTTTATAGCTGAATTATATACCATTGTCTATACAACACACATTTCTTCTTTATCCATTCATCAATCCATGGACACTTGGGCTGTTTCTGTTTCGATAGTTTGGCTATTGTAAATAATGCTGCTATAAACATAGGTTGCACATGTATCCCTTTGAGTGTTTTTTATATTCTCTGGGTAAATACCCAGTGATGCAACTGCTGGGTGGTAGGGTAGTTCTATTTTTAACTTTTTGAGGAACCTCCCTATTTTCCAGAATGGCTGCACCAGTTTGCATTCCCACCAACAGTGCAAAACGGTTCCCTTTTTCTCCATATCCTCACCAACACTTATTTCTTGTATTATTGATTTTACCCATTCTGACAGGTGTGAGGTGATAGTTCATTGTTGTTTTAATTTGCCTTTCCCTGATAAGGAGTGAGGAGTGTTAAGCATCATTTCATGTGTCTATTGGCTACCTGTATGTCTTTGGAGAAATGTGTTCATTTCTTCTGAACATTTTTTAATTGGATTATTTGGTTTTTGGGTGTTGAGTTTTATAAGTTCTTTATATTTTGGATACTAAACTCTTTATCAAGTGTGTCAATGGCAAATAGTCTCTCCCAAAACTAAAATAGTCTTTAAGTTTTGTAGATTGTTTCCTTTGCTGTGCAGAAGCTTTTTATTTTGATGTAGTCCCAATAGTTTATTTTTGCTTTTGTTTTCCCTTGCAGCAGGAGACATACCTAGAAAAAAGTTGCTACAGCCCATGTCAGAGAAATTACTGCCTGTGCAGTGTTTATGGTTTCAGGTCTCACATTTAGGTCTTTAATACATATAGGATTTATTTTTATGTGTGGTGTAAGAAAGTGGTCCAGTTTCATTCTTTTGCATGTTGCTGTCCAGTTCTCCCAACACCATTTGTGGAACAGACCCTCTTTTCCTATTGGATATTTTTTTCCTGCCTTGTCAAAGATTAATTGAGCACATAATTGTGGGACTGCTTGGAACTTTTTTAAGGGAATAAGTTTGAAAGGATTTTAATATTTCTTTAGGGACCCTGTTCTATTATAAATCTAATAAAAGGATGTACAAGTTAACTGTGCAGCAAAATTGCTACTATTGTCTTTTTCCTGTTACTATTCATTATGTGAAACAAATTAAACACGAACACCCTACCTTCACACATCGGTAACAATGAAAATTCACCCATACTATTTATCTCCACATGGAGACAGACTAAAACAACAAAAAACTGTATACAACTTTTAAGTTTAAGTAGAAACAATCGTTAAGGAATGACCATAGAAAGTCAACCAAAAGAAATACACTTCTGACCATAACCATTTTGAGCTTTCTTTCCATCTGGAGGCAGTTTGAGGCCCTGCGGAGATTTTGAATGCTATCCCAACTGTGTCCTAACTCCTCCTAAGCCAGTCTTCAGGTTCTAAACGTTTATCAACTGAAAGCCAAAACAACTTTCTAAACAGATTGTACTAGATTTTAACTGCTCAAAATCCTCTTGAGCAGTAGGATTTTGATTGAGTTCATTAGAGACAAAGTACTCAGTGGGAATTTGAAGAGGAGCTGAGAGCAACACTATACAAAGTTACAAAAGGCACTTTCTGTCTCACATCAGTAGCTCAGAAACAGGACAGGAACGGAAGGCTCTGGATTTTCACATTCTTATCTGTGTCTTTACTGGTGTCACTTAACCTTTCCAGACTTCAAGGGCTTCCAACATTCCAGGAGCCAGACAGGCATATACTCACAGCAAGTATTAATCCAAAACCTAAGAACCAGGCACTATTCTAGGCACTAGCAAAGAATGGAGAGGAGATACCACCACCCTCGAGGGGGCTGAGAGTGTACTGGGATCTAGCATGTGAGCAAGGTGAGAGGCAATGCTTCTAGGAATGTTCAGTTTTTATTAGAACCAGTAGTAGTAGATGAGTGGAAATCCCAACCACAAAACAATGTCACATCATCTTGAGTCAAGTCATTAACTTCCCTACTTCAATTTTAATGAAGCATCAAGAGGAAGGGCTTTCATTCGTGTAAATTAAATGGTTAAGTCTCAAATTTTCTCTCATCCACATCTAAGGTTTCAACATACATAATTATGATGTAAGCACCATGAAAACGGTTGCAAAAGGGGAAAAATCACCCTTTAAATGATTCCCACGTTTACTTGTTCATTAATACTGTAAATAAGCAAATTAAAAAATGGCTTCAATGTAAACTCAACACTGTAAATGAACTTCAAGAAACCAACAGACAGGACAAAGCAGGTATCTTAGTGGCCACTTGAGATGTGTTTCCTCATCTTTAGAGTACAGTGGTTGGGCATTTCTTCCAGCTCCATGGCAAGAGTTAGGAGACCAGGACTTTAATTCCAGCTTTCTACGGAAACTGAAGTTTACTAAATTAATGATTAAAAAGCTCCAAAATATTTTTAAATTACCCACAATGTCTTTGTCTATGGCTCTGGACAAAAATTTTTAATTATTTTTAATGTTTGCTTATTTTTGAGAGAGGGAGGGAGACAGAGAGATAGAATGCAAGCAGGGGAAGGGCACAGAGAGAGGGAGACAGAGAATCTGAAGCAGGCTCCAGGCTCTGAGCTGTCAACACAGAGCCCAATGCGGGGCTTGAACCACGAACCGCAAGATCATGACCTGAGCCAAAGTCAGATGTTTAACTGACTGAGCCACCCAGGTGCCCCTGGACAAAATTCTTAAACTTCTGGATAGCAAGTTCCTCACAGATGAACCAGGAGAAAATCTATTTCAGGGTAAATACATTCAGAATGCCATCACCAAAAAGAATGAAAATATATCCAGAAAGAAAAGACATGGCCATTATTTATGAAGAAAATAAGATGCAATACAATTTGGGGCATGATACAAGCAATAAATTTAAGCAAGGGGCCAAACTGGCATTAACAACAGTAAAGCATCCATTTCACAAAACATGCCTTTCCCTTTAAGGGAATAAATCCTCCAGGTCTCTGCCTATCATGATAAGACAGAAATGTTGAAAATGGCAACACTATCAGGCTGTCAGTACACAACAAACCCACACACCCTTTGGGTCATTAACCATAACATTACTTTTCAAATTCTGCTTTGGTTAAAAAGCAAATGACCACAAGCTTTTTCATTTTTTGTAAAACAAATAGAATAATACAGCCACTATTCCAGATCATCTAAAAATGACTTCCTTTCCTGTGACTTTTACTAGCTTAAAGGAAGTTCTTTCACCTTCCCAGAAAATTTTTTAGTTTCCTAAAGTGCCCCCTGCAAACATAACTGCTCCCCCACCCCATGTCTTTACACAATATAATACCTTAAATAAGGCTTGTGAAATTCTATGCCAATAGCAGTAACATATGCTCTTCTAGAAAACTAAAGGCTTCAGAGACCATGTGCAACTGGCAAGGGCCGTACAGCTTTCCAGGTAAGTGCCCTTGAGCAAGGAACTCAACCTATCTAAACCCAGCTTCTTAAGTTGCAAATGGTATTTATTATAAGAATGAACACTGTAGCACCTAGGTGGCTCAGCTGAGCGTCTGACTTCCACTTGGGTCATGATCTCACAGTTTGTGTGTTTGAGCCCCACATCGGCCTCTGTGCTGACAGCTAGCTCAGAGCCTGAAGCCTGCTTTGGATTTGGATTCTGTGTCTCCCTCTCTCTCTCTTCTCCTCCTCAACAGTCTCTCTCTCTCTCTCTCTCTCTCTCTCTCTCTCTCTCTCTGTCAAAAATAAATATTAAACAAATTTTTTAAAAAGAATGAGCACCAAATAAGACTGTGAGAAGTAAATGCTAATCCATGTGAAAGGCTTATATACTTAGTAAGTGCTAAAAAATTAAAATAAATAAAAACCTATTACCTGCTACTACTACTACAACCACCACCATTATCATATTCTTGGTAAACTTATAAATATGTTTTAGTACATCTCAGATAATGTTTTTGAAAAGCTCAACTGAGAAGTAGATTATGAGGCAAATTAAAACAAAATCTATTCTCTCCAACTTAAAACAATAGTAATCAACTCACTGCTGTTTTAAACGGAAGATATTTTATATGCACCTTCATTTAAACAAATCCAACAGCTAAAACTGGATATTTACATACACATACCAAAAATAGGTTGGGAGATGACTGTTCATTTTAGAGGAATCATCACTGATCCCTCTTAAATCATAGGCATAGTTTAGTGACATCTAAACTATGATTAGATTACACACACACACGTCCACACACATATAAAAGAAGCCCACAGAGCTGAATGTGTATCAATTCCATTCCAACTCTCCTTCCTAATATAAATGTTCAGTTTTTGTACACGTTATTCGAAAGGTGCCCTCCAACACCTTCCAAAGTTAAAACAAATGCTCATTGATGCCACTAGCTTCCACCATGGAACCCACTCCCTCTCCGTTCTATTTTTTTCTCACTGCACACATGAAACTGAGGACGTACATTGACTCAAAACCACACGTTCAGCTTTAAAGCTTTTCGAATGAAACCTTCCAAGTCACAGAACGTAAATGTCTTTACAAAGTTGCCTCTCTGTTCTCTGGACAAAGCAGCACTTTTTAAAACCTTTTGTTCCATGACTGTCAAGGTAAATCAGTACTACAGACACTCCGGTAGACGCTGCCAACAGGCGCTGAACCATCTTACAGCAAACAAAAACCTGTGAACTGTGGTTAAGTGATACATCCGGTTTCTGGGTGTAATACCACTCATCAACAATTTTGCATAGACATACCAGCCTTTCAGATAATATCAATTAAGACAAGCAGTCAACTGTCAACGATTTCAGAGTTCACAACATAAATATTCAGTTTAACCATCACAAGTCCCCTAGACTGGCAATGAAGATAATCCAATCATTTACCTACTTCCACATCTCTGCTCTAGATACCATCCAGCACTCACAATAAAATGGAGACAGGGAAAATATTTCTATTTCCAGAAGCCATCATGCAATTCAGAAGAAAATAAACTTATTTAGACAACTTTTCTACATGCTTACAGGATAATCTCCACCTTGAAATTAAGTAGAGAATATACATGAATGGAAAGAAAAACATCTGCTCTAATTTCTGTTCAAGAAAAGTTTTTTAAGTGTATTTACTTTTGAGAGACAGAGAGCATGAGTGAAGGGAGGCAGAGAGAGAGAGGGAGGGAAAGGGAGAATCCCAAGTAGGCTCCTTGCTGTCAGCTCAGAGCCTAATGTGGAGCTTGATAGCATTAACTGTGAGATCATGACCTGAGCTGAAATCAGGAGTCAGATGCCTAAACAACTAAGCCACTCAGGCACCCCTTCTCTTTCTTTCTTTAAAAGGAAAAAAAGAATGTAAAATTGCTCAATCCATAGTACAAGATGAATTATACTCACAAACATCAGCTTTTCTTAGCAATACTTTATTTCTCCAAAACTAAAGAGAAGCACTATATCAGTGTCAAATTTAAATTAAGCCAGCAAATCGCTATTTCATTTTTAAATATTTTCTTGGATTATCACAAATTAAACTATTATAAATATTAGCTATGTTGATCTAAGCATTTTCCACAATGATCAAAAAAAAGTGTCACAGTCACTCCAATACTTTGGAGTGGAATACAATTCCACAAGTTAAATGCTGGAAGGCACAGACACCAACTACCACATTGTATCAACAACTTTAACGTTGTATCCAGGCAAGTCGCACAGACCCCAGCCTTCATTTCCACCCTCTCATCTCTCCTAATCTTCTCTATTTTTGTTAAAAGGAATCAACCAAGGGGCACCTGGGTGGCTCAGTCAGCTAAGTATCCAACTTCGGCTCAGGTCATGATCGCCCCGTTTGTGAGTTTGAGCCCTGCTTCAGGCTCTGTGTTGACAGTGTGGAGCCTGCTTGGGATTTTTTATCTCTGTCTCTCTGTCTCTCTCTGTCTCTCTCTGTCTCTTTCTCTCTCCCCCTCCCCTGCTTGTGCTCTATCTCAAAAATAAATGAACTTTAAAAAAAAAAAAAAAAGGAATCAACCAAGCAATGGGAAAAAATAGACAGCAAACTTACCCAGATTAGTAAGTCACACTGTCCTCATTTGTCACATGAAGTCCCTAGGCCCAGATCAAAACAGGTCTAAAAAACCACTTTCAAATATGTGAGTTCTCTTACATACTGGACATCTGCTTTTCTTCCTATGTTCTACACATCCCTTTGCTGTGAGTCCTAGCATTCTGGTCAAGTCGAGAAGCACTGGCTGCCTGCTTCTTCAACCTGGTGGCAGGAACATGATTTGGCTGGCCAAAGCATACCATCTGCACGCTCAGCAACTGGCCCGGGACTGATAGGGCCTTTCCGGAGGGCAACCACATGTCCAGGTTTACCCAGGACAATCCCAGTTTATCCCTGTTGTCTGGCATAATTTTACTCTTAAAAGCATCTTTTTTTTCTTTTATAGTTTATTGTCAGGTTGGTTTCCATACAACACCCAGTGCTCATCCTAACAAGTGCCCTCCTCAATGCTCATCAGCCACTTTCCCCTCTCCCCCACCCCCCATCAACCCTCAGTCTGTTCTCAGTATTTAAGAGTCTCATGGTTTGCCTCCCTCCCTCTCCTTAACTATGTTTTCCCCTTCCCCTCCCCCAGGGTCCTCTGTTAAGTTTCTTCTGTTCCACATGAGTGAAAACATATGGTATCTGTCCTTCTCTGCCTGACTTATTTCACCTAAAAAACATCTTTTTTTAATTTTTTTTACATTTATTTTTGAGAGACAGAGGCTGAGCAGGGGAGGGGCAAAGAGAGAAAGAGACACAGAATCTGAAGCAGGCTCCAGGCTCTGAGCCATCAGCACAGAGCCCGATGCAGGGCTCAAACCCATGAACCGTGAGATCATGACCTAAGTCGAAGTCAGACGCTCAACTGACTGAGCCACCCAGGCACCCCTACTCTTAAAAGCATCTTGATATGAACTAGATGGTCTCTCTACCTGTTAGGCAGGGTGTCTCAACCTCAGCACAAGTAACTTTAAACTGGATCATTCCTTGTAGGGAACTGTCCTGTGCTTGCAGGATATTAAGCAGCAAGGAAGGCATCATTGGCCTCTCCTCACTAGATGAGGAGCACTTCCCAATTATGACAACCAAAAATATCGCCAAGGGAGTCAAATTCATCCCTTTGAGAACAATTCCTCTAAGGAAAAGGAGTCACTGTTCTCAGGAATTCCCAGAGGAATAAGAAAGATTCAAGACTTGGGGTGCCTGGGTGGCTCAGTCAGTTAAGCATCCAACTTTGGCTCAGGTCATGATCTTGGGGTCTGTGAGCTCAAGTCCCACCCCACATCAGGCTCTGTGCTGACAGCGCGGAGCCTGGAACCTGCTTTGGATTCTGTGTCTCCCTCTCTCTCTGCCCCTCCCCTGCTTGTGCTCTGCCTCTCTCTCAGAAATAAACACTAAAAAAAAATGTTTTTAATAAAAAAAAGAAAGCTGCAAGCCTTAAGCTACCACCACCATACAAGAGCACCAATCTGAGAGTGGAGCCAACTGAGGGAAATGCTAGAGACGCAACAGAGACCTGATGTCACTGTGGGAACCCCTGGATTCAGGTGTACCTAAGCAAGCCCCACTCCTCAGACTTCGCTCATAGGAGCCAAGAAATCTTTTTGCTTCAACTAGTTTTCATTGGGTTTCTCTCCCTTGCAACTGAAGGAAATGAATGAGGATGTACAGCAAGTTTTATGTCAAAAATTTGAACTGTCAAGAAAGGAAAAGGGTGCAGATTAATTCTGAACCTTATCGTGTGCCTTCCACAAAAGGAGGATGCCCAACTCTAGCTCTAGGGATACAGGCAGGTAACTTCTCCACTGAACTCCTAGAGTCTCTCCCTTTGAAGAGCCTGAAAGCCTCCACCCTTCACCTCCAGGCAGGCAGTGCAGCCAGGGCTAAAGGGAAGAGGGGTGCCGTCTGCACACTCCTGCGTCTGAAGAATTACAGTCATCGTAAGCATTTCTTTCTTACAGAGATCGTTTCTTAAACTTGTTAGAACCTACGTAGTTAGCTAGGAAAGAGGAAGAAGAGATCTTTTTAGCTGATAGTTAACACATTCTAAATTCTCACAGGTTCGATTCCTCTTCCTCTCTTGGACAAAGGGGCAGAAATCTAAAGGCCTTAAAGTCTCTTCTCAGATGTTGCCAGAGGCATTTTCTTCTCTAGGAACATCCAAAGCGAAACAGCATGATCCCATGGAGATAAAGCAGAAAAATCAGCAGTGTATCCCCATGGAAAAGAAAAAGGTGTTTTCATTTAATACTTCTTTAAAAAAAATACTTCTTTTAAAGACTGTTTGAATCAAGTATTCAATTTTAAGTGCCACCACAATAAAATCTGGAATAGAGGCATTTCTTAATGTCCTAATGATTGCTTATCCAGACATTTTATTCCCACCTTTTCTCCCCACCTCAGTTTAACATCCAGATTCCATCCACCCCCTCCCATTTCAAACAGACTGTGAAACAAAAGTCTTACAAGTCATGTACTATTTGTTAACCAGAAAAAGAATGTGTTGGGGGAGAAATCAAAGCACAATTAACTACTGAAAACTATCTTGCCACCTACCTCACAGAGAAAATAAATCTACTGGGAATAACTTCCTCAATGTCCTGACACAATCACCAAATTTACCGGTGTGCGCACCCATCTTTTCCACCTCTTCTAGTATTGAAGTAGATGAAGGGTGTGTGTCCCTCCTTCACCTAGAATCCGAACTCCATCTTCTACAATCAGAAATACTTTCTACTCTGGAATATTCCTGGAATATTCAATCCCCTCTCCACTGGATACCTTCATCAGCAATATCCAAATCTCAATCATTAACCAATACTCTGGGAGAGCTATTACATAGCACAGGCTCCTTTATTTTCCTTATACCCTCTGCAGCCAGGCTCCCATTCCTGCTGTGCCATTGGCTAGTCTCCCAGTTATTACCAATGTCACTGTCCTTTTTTTTCTCCAGTAAAACTAACATCCAGTGTTATATTAGTTTCAGGTGTATACAGTGATTCACCACTTCTACAAATCATGCAGTGCTCTTTAGGACAAGTGTAATACTTTTTTAATACTTTTTTAGTGAGAGAGAGAGAGAGAGAGCGCGCACAGCGCGAGCACACACAGAGGAGAGGCAGAGGGAGAGGGAGAGGGAGAATCCATGCTGCTAGTGCAGAACCCGATGCAGAGCTCGATCTCATGAACTGTGAGATCACGAACTGAGCTGAAATCAAGAATCAGAAATTTAACCAACTGAGCCACCTAGACACCCCAAGACAAGTGTACTCTTAATCCCCTTCACCTATTTCAGCCATCCCCACCCACCCAACCCCCTCCACCATTCACCTCCCCTCTGGTAACTATCAATTAGGTCTCCGTAGTTGAGAGTCTGTTGTTTTGTTTGACCAATGACACTGGCTTAATGCAATGTCACCTATATTGCTGGTACTGGTCCCCTTTGTAACATGACCTTGTCTGTTCTCTCCTACTTTCTCTGTGACTTGTGTGGCCCTAGCCAGATTTTCTGCCTTCTCCACTCCTTCCCCCGACAATGGTTACTGCTGTCAAATCTCCCCCTCAAGCTCTTCTTCTACCCACCCTTTAACAGCTGTGTTCCCCAGGATTTGCCCAGCCGCCCTGTCATCTCCGTCTACATTCCCTCTCCCAGCAGGTTTGCCACTCAGTTGTGGTGTCATTTCCTACCTAATATGCTGTCTCCAGAATCTTTATCTAGCTTTATTCCCTGTTCCTGAAATACATACTCAAAAAAGAAGAAAAGTACTGAATGTGTCCACTGGATAGCTCAGAAGCACCTAACCTCAATATATCCAATCCAAAAACGTATCCTCTCTCCCACAAAACCTGTTCCTCTAGCCAGACTACCTCAGTGAATAGCACCCAACTGCCCAAGGCAGGAACTGAGGAATCCTCCTGGGTGCCTCCTTCCTCAAACCCCACACCCAATCACCCACCAAAACTTGCAGCCTCTGTATCCTGACTCCTCCTCGAGAATCGGCTTCATCTGCTACCAAAGTCTCAGGCCTAGGTGAGTGACCTCCCAACCTCCAGCTCCCCTTTCCTCAAACACATTCTCACAAACCTGCCTGAGAAACTGTTCTAAAATGCAATTCGGATGATGCCAAAAATCCTCTGCTCAAAACGCTTCCATCACTCCCTACTGTGTTGCAAACGAAGCCTGAAGTCCTGAACCTGCTTCACCAGGCCCTTCTCACCCTCGCCCCTGCTTGCTCTGTAGCCCCACTGCTCTCACTGGACAGGCCTCTCTCCCTGACCACCAGAGCTGTCCCTCCAGACCTACAGCACAGGATCTCTCCAGCCTCTAGGCCTCTGGCATGCATTTAACCATCATGGAGAATCCTTCTTCCCAACCCTCAGCATGGAAAGCTCCTAGCGTTCCTTGTGGCCTCGGCTTAGAAGTTACTACTTTCTTGAAGTCTTTGACTCCCTAGATAGTCCTCTTAACTATGGTCATAGCCTTCCAACCTTACTCAACAATATGAATGACAATTCTTAATTAATCTTTCATCTCCCCCACTAGAACTCTGACTTCTGCATGGATACACAGGGTCTCTGTTCACTGTTAAGCCTCTAGCAACTTGCACACCATAGGTGGAGTTTAATAACAGGAAAACACTTTGTCCCCACTGTCAAAATTGAAGTTATTATAGTAATAACTGTGAAAAGATTTTTAATTTTTTTTCCTATGCTTAGCAAACACATACTGGGGTCACCATGAATCAGTTTTCGAAGTGCTTTAGAAATAATTAACTAACTTAATTCTAGACACATTTAGGGAGATAAAACTACTATCCACATTTTACAGAAGAGGAAATCAAGGCACAGAGGAGTTAAACAAGTTGCCCAAGGTCACACAGTAAATCTGACATCAAAGATCATGCTCTTCAATATTTTTGCTGTGCTGCCTTTGACCTGCACTTCACAAAAGAAAAACAAAACTATCTGTCATAGTGACAGAAGTACTATCTGCCGGATTTTGAAATTAAAGTAATAACAAGTCAATGACACTTCACTCCCTTGTACTTCTTTGGCTTTGTCCCCAAAACTTTCAAGCAAAGAGCTTCAGTAATATGCTGGATTTCAACACACTATTACAGATGGTTTCTTCTATTTAATAAATGAGAGGCCTCTATTCAGCACTGTACTTCAAAATATTGTTAACCTGAAAGAGGAAAAAAAAACACGTGTTCATAGACTAATTCTACTATCTCCACTGGGAAAGCCACAACTGTGTCCACGTTCAATCAAAGGAAGTCAGAATGGCGCCCTTTTGATGATGGTGATGATAACAGCACCTACCATGGGCCAGGCACAGTTCTGAGATCCTTTAAAATGTAACATTGGGATTAAATAATACCACCCAGTAGGCAGAGCTCTTACTATCTCCATTTTACTAATAACTAAACAGAAAGTCAGGCACTGAGGGTCTAAGTGATTTGCCCAAAGTCAGCAGTCTACACTGCTGATAAGTGGTGGAGCCAACTTTACAGTCAGAGATAAAAATATTCACCTTCTTAGAGAGTATTAAACATCCTGTATTCAGACCTGAAGTGACATTACTCTGGCCAAACTGATTTCCTCCAGCCACACACCTCACCATGACTCGTTACCAGATGGTGATGGAATGCATACCTTGACACCCAAGGACAGACAGCGCCCATGGGTGAACACGTCAACAAGGAAGGAGAAACTACACTCACCGTTGAAATATTAAGTGACACAGGATTAACATCTTCCTCAGGAAACACAGGGAGGAAATTCTAGTTCAACCAGGGAGGCAGCCTTCCAGCAGCAACAACACGGTGTGATACCCATGGAGCTTGGGACCTGAAGAGACGCCTGCCCTGAGAATGTAAGGCGTCAGAGATTTTTCAGTGTGTGTGTGTGTGTTTAAAAGAGGAGGATGTCAAGCCTTCCTCATTACAAAAGCATCCCCTTGGCAAGTCTATAAGTCATGTTCCTATATTAGGATAATCAGATAAAGCAGGCTGTGATTTCTGCTTGCTTTGAGGTCACAAAATACCAACTGATCCCTGCCTAAAAATCATGTTCACCTGCCCTAACTAGGCTGAAAGGTACCAGAGTTCTTAAAGCACACTGTGTTTATGAATACAAACATCATTTTTTCTTCTAGATACCAATATCAGAAGTCTAATTTAAGAAGAGCAAAGGCTTTGAATTTTTGTTTGTTTTTGATTCAGACCAGCGACTGACACTTAAACTGGTTTGCTGTGATTCTTCACACTAAGCTGATAATTTATTAAAAAACTTTTTTTGTACTAAAGGACTACAAAATTCATGGGTATGTTATTTTTTTAATTTTTATGTATTTATTTTGAGAGAAGGACACATGTGTGCGAGTGGGGAGAGAGGCAGAGAGACAGGGGGAGAGAGAGAGAATCCCAAGCCGAAATCAAGAGTCAGATGTTTAACCAACTAAGCCATCCAGAACCTAGGTGCTTCTCATGGGAACATTATTTACAGATTGTTGTCAAAGCTACTGGTTTAAAGTTTTAAAAGTTAATAACAATATACTTTCATACTGTATAAATTCACTAATAAGTTGTATAGCAATAAAAAATTCATGAATATATGATACATCACAGAACATCTTGTTTTTACAGAACATCTACAAAACATCATTTAACAAAATCTTTTTAAATGCCACTTGTAGGAAAAAGAAGTTGAACTAAATGAAATAGAGCTACTACCTGTATCCACATGGATAAATCTCACTAATATATTGAGGGGGGAAAAAAGTTGCACATATAGTTTGAAAACCATTTCATAAAGCCTAAAAACATGATATTATTTAGGAATTTATGCAGATATATTAAAGTGTCTGGGAACAGTAAATACTAGTTTGAGATAGTTGCTACCTCTTGGGGAGAAGGGACATATTGCTACTGGGGAGAGGCAGACAGGAAGATTTTTTCCTAACCTGAGAAGCTAATACAGAAATGTTTATTATGAGATATTATATATACATATATATTCTTTACATACATATATTCTTTACATATATATTCTTTATATATATTTATATTTTTATATATATTCTCTATATACATTACTTATATATTTTATGTAAATATATAAATATATGTGTATAGTATAGTATTTTTACATTTGTTTATTTTGAGGGGGACAGAGAGAGAGAGAACTCAAGAACACAAGCAGGGGAGGGGCAGAGAGAGGGAAAGAGAGAATCCCAAGCAGGCTCCACACAGTCAGCACAGAAACCAATGCAGGGCTCGATCTCACAAACTATGAGATCATGACCTGAGCCAAAATCAAGGGATGCTTAACCCACTATGCCACCCAGGCACCCCTATATGGTATACAGTTTTAATTAACCAAGGACAATTATTCCCATATGCTTCTCCACTAACATTTACAACCGCTTATATCTTAATGAGAGAACATGTTCCTTGAAAGACGATTTATACACACTGTGCTTTCAATGAGTTAAGGATACAGCTATTCCTATATGCTTCTGCATATATATTTACAAAAACTTGCATCTTAATGAAACAAGATGTTAATGGAAAAATGCAATATCACATTTGTAGTTATTATGAGATTCTCTGTATCTTTTTATATTTCTAAACTATTTCATAATTTTGGCAAAGCAAAAAATACTAATGCCAAAATATGAGAACAAAATGAAAATTTACTCTACCAAAGGGTGGGACATGGAATGGCACGCAAACGAAGAACGAAGTTGGCGGGGGGGGGGGGGCACAGTGGAGATTAAGAGACAGAGACTGAGGGGAAGGAAATGATACTCTTTTAAGAAGAGCTCTGAACCTAACTGATCCTAAATCAACAAATCTCTGAATAGCTATACTTCCTATACAAACTAGCAGCCCGTTTTATTTACAAGAATCATCCTACGGGGCCTTAAATTTTCAATCATGGTCCTCGTACTGAGCTAATAAGAATAGTCTCCCAACTAGATCACAAAATGTACACACATTCCAGATAACCGAGATTTATCATAATCATTTCCCCTAACACAAGACCGCAGTTACACCCCGTTATGGAGACAGCTAATGATTGTGGTTAAGAGTTTTAGAGTCAGACAAAAGTGGGTTCACATTCCAGCTCCTCCACTGACAAACTATGTGATTCAAACAAGTGCTCAAGTGCTCACACTGTTCCCATTCACTGCCACTTACAGTCAGCAATCACTTAAGGCACGATTTATGGTAACCTCGCAGACTGCCCACCATTTTTATATCCTGCGTAATTCCTGCCTCTCTTACGACCCAAAAAGACAAACAAAACCACAAGGTGGTCAACAGCTATTGGTCACAGACTCAAAACAGCTTCTTTGGGAATTTGTCAAGGAGTATGTGAGGATTCTTTCATAGATGATAGGATTACCTAATAGCTCTTAGGTACATCCCGCTTAGAGATGTCTCTGGCTGCCTTTTCTCACTGGAAATTTTTCATTGCGAATTTCCCTTAGCAAACACAAGCACTGTCCATTAGTTGTTAGGGTTTCCTGCAGGTTAAACACTAACATTAACCTCCTCTAAAAATATCACTGTAATTTTTAAGTATCTGAAGGCTCCATGAGATGTTATCATCTCATCACCTTGAGCACAGCTCTTTCTGTTACCTTCAACCCCTCCTTATCAGTCCTCTGGACACAGGCTTCCTGCTGACTGCTGGAGTAGCAGATGCAGGTGGCTTGCTAGATTTACAACAGCCTTATTGACACCTTCTACTTCATCTTCAAATCTTTGTGGAAATAAATTCTGGAGAATGTTTTCCCAAGATACCATTTAGCTTTGATTCATCAATTTACTTTCAAGATGTTTCAGTATCCTGCACTACAAACTTTAGAAGCCTTCCCAGAGTTTGTCAAATTTGTCTATCTTCTTGGTCACTGGTAATGAGGACATGAACAAATATACTCTTAGGGGTAATAAGCACTGAAAGGTTACCTACCAGTCACTGGGCCAGAAAAGTCATTTCTCAGGCAAGAAAAGACCCTAAAATTAAAACGTGTACCTGCAATTTAAAGAAGGACATCATACATGTTAACATTTCACATCTGAATGCTTATTCTTAATGCTTTACATGTATTAACTCATTTAATCCAACTAGCATGCCTATATGGGGGATAGTATTATAATCTCCATTTTATGGGTGACAACACAGAGAAGAGCTAGGGATGCGTGGATGGCTCTGTCATTTGAGCTCATCTGATTCTTGATTTTGGATCAAGTCATGATCTCATGGTTGTAGGATCAAGTCCCACATCAGGTTCCACACTGGGTGCGGATTCCATACCTCTCTCTCTCCCCAGCTCATACACACTCTCTCCCAAAAAATTAATTAATTAATTAATTAAATTTAATTTAAAAAGCTAAGCAACTTGACCAGGTTCCTCCATCGGTGAGTGGCTGAGGTAGGATATGGATTCAGACAGACCAGTACCTTCAACCTGTGCTCTTAATCTTCCATGCTATACTATGTCATCAGCTATTTTAAAAATTAAAACACAAAAATGCCTGTTTTCTCCTCTTTCAAAAGTCAACAATGCTCCCTGGTCTCCTCCAAAAAACTAAGCAAAAAAAAAAAAAATGTGGTCAAAGGAACGCCAACAAATAAATAGGAAGGCAGGGAAAAGGCACTGTGTCGGTAAGATACTGAGAATGCCAGATGACTGACACCTGAAACATTCTAAATGAACACTGCTGGCTAGTGGAGCGCTCTAAACAGAGACTATTTTAAATGGAGTTAAGGACCACCTGCCGTGAGTAAGGTATTTGAAGCTTTTAAAGGCTGTCTAGATCCACCTCCTAGCTCCAGTTGGATAGCAGTTATTTTTATTTTATAATAGCAAGTCTACATTCGTACCGGAGACCAGCTCTCTGTAGTAAAAACCCAAGAGAGAGTTTAAGACTTATTCCAGGTGATACCCTGAATTGTTGGGGGTCCATGGTGATTTCTTTGGGAATACATGAGTATTCTCTTCCATTCAGGGAAAAATAATATTTGTAACTTATCAACTTTCTAAATCACATGTCATTTCCATACCTCTCTAAATCCACTCAATTCCAGCATCAGCATGAAATTTAGAATTCTACTACTCCATCAAAATTTGGGTGTGAAGTGACAGAAAACACAATTCAAACTGGCTTAGGTCATTTAACAATATATCCAGAGCTGGGCTTTAGGCATAGAATCATCTGTGGCTTCCACAGTGACATCGAAAACCCAGATGCAGTTAGCTGTCTGCTCCACGCTCTTTACCTTGGCTCCACTCAGTCATCCCAAGATGGTGGTAGCAACTCCAGGCCACACAACCAGATACCGCAGAAGAGTAAAGAACCCTTCTGGTGAGTCTCCTCACACAAAAGGAAATCTTTTCCCCAGTCTCCAGCAGACTTCCTATCATGTTGTCTCAGTGACCAGAACTGAAATACATCCTCATTCTTAAACCAGTTACAAGCACAGAAAATAGCTTCACCATAACTGAGTTAGGAGTTCTGGGACCCTTAACCCTGACGGCATGTTTTTATCACTGCCCAGTTGATTCTAAAGGTCAGCTAGGATTGAAAAACACTGAGTTAGACTAATCCGCATTACCCTTAATCATCTTTCCCTAAGTCACCCAGGAAAAGGTACGACTACTTGAACAAAATTCAGATAGTCAAAGAGAGAAAAGTAACGCTGGCTGGGCAAACAGTAGAGTCTACACAACCATTTTACAAAGTCTGTGTTTGCAAAACACTCTCACACCATTTTATTCAATCCTCAGGCTGGGCTGGGCTTTCTGCAACAGTCCCATTTTACAAATAAGGAAACTGAGACTCAAGTTTACAATGTGAGATTCTTTTAAGTGTTCCAAACTTCTATATGTTTCAATGCAATAGCAACTTGGGAAATTCTTCCCAAAAGGAATTATGGCATGAACCATTTCTCTGAAACATTAATATAAAGAAAGCAAAAAAGGGGGCGCCTGGCTGGCTCAGTTGGTTAAGCATCTGACTTCAGTTCATGTCATGATCTTGCAGTCCATGAGTTTGAGCCCTACGTTGGGCTCCGTGCTGACAGCTCAGAGATTGCTTCTGATTCTGTGTCTCCCACTCTTTCTGCCCCTCCCCTGCTCACGCTCTCTCTCACTTTCAAAAATGAATAAATGTTAAAAAAAATTATTTTTAATAAGAAAGCAAGCAAACAAAAAGGAACTTTGATGTTGTCCTGAAGAAAACAAAGCAAAAATTGAGTAAACATTAAAGAAAAAGCAAAGCAAATATTAAAATATCAAGGCCTAAAAAAAAGTACTAAAAACCAAGACTTGGAAGACTCAAATTCCAGTCCTGGCTGCCATCAGCACTCTTTTCCATGTCTATTATAAGAGCAGGCTCACTTAGACAGGCCCTATAGCTTAACTAATACACACCAAGAAAGCTAGACAATCTAAGCTTACTAGAGCATTTTACATAACTATATAAGTGCTTAATAACTATAAGGACTATTTGTTTAAAATATATTTTTTCCCTCTAAAACAGAACAAATTCTCCCTAAACTGTCTAATGTAAACTTTGTGAGAAAGGCATATGTGGCTCATTTATGTTTCTGGCAAATATGCGATAAATTTCTATGAATCATAAGCATCTGAAACTATACAGATATCACGTGAAAGGCTTACAAAAGGAAAGACTGTATTAAGAGAGGACACTGGTTATTCTAGGAAAGGTGTGAAAAAGAAAAGGACTAAAAAATCCATTTAAACAAAGACTCCATTGAATTGGGTGAATGATCTCCAAATGTACCACACAAGTCAATGATTACAGACTTCTCTCTGGAGCTCCCGCCTACCCCGACTCCTGTGTCCAAATCCACCCTACACACAGATGTCAAATCCTGTCTCGAAACCATCTCTTTCCCATTATGTCAGCCTTTTGCTGAAAACCCTTCAGTGATTCTCCACAGGATAAAGTCCACATTCCTAACCTCACTTTTATGACCCTCCATAATCTGAAACTGACCTCTCCCTTCATTTCATTCCACGCTGGTCTCCTCATGGTCCCCAAACACTGTAGCGGTCAAGTTTCTTCTCAGCTGTTTTCAGTCTGACCAAGTTCTACAAGGTTCTATTCCTTACTTAAAACAATGAGTTCCCAAACTTCATTGGGAAGTCACAGGTCTTCATTCTGACTTACAATAAACTCTTGTTTCTGGCAAAGTTAGAATACTTGCTTGTCATTGAATTTTTAACCTTTTAAGATGTGTGTCTGTGTATCCTTTGTTTCTTCAAGAACTTAGCACAACATGGGGGCACCTGGGTGGCTCAGTTAAGCATCTGACTCTTGATCTCAGCTCAGGTCATGATCTCAGGGTTTAGTTTGTGAGATGGAGCCCCGAGTCACTGACAGCACAGAGCTTGCTTGGGATTCTCTCTCTACTCCTCCGTGTACACACATACCCCCTTCCCACCTCGCACTTGCACACGAGCGCCCTCTCAAAATAAACAAACTTAAAAAAAAAAAAAAGAATTCAGCACAATGCTACAGGAGTTCAAACATACTCCATAGATTGAACTGAATTCAACTACAGGATAATAAATGCAAGGACATGGCCTTGGCCTTATTACTTCTTTGAATCTCAATCCCAATATTTAATGAATCATAGATGCTAAATATTTGCTGATTGCTGCATCACTGAACCCAGCAGTAAGCCTTCAAGTCCCACAGAGCCGCCTCCAACTTCTTTAAATATTTATGGAATATTCAAACAAACATCAAGACATCAGAACTACATAAATCCAACAAGTATCTAGTGCACGCAGGAGACATCTTACAGGGCAATGAAAACCAGAAATCACTTAAACTCACAATTCTGAAAATGCACAAAATGCTATTTTTGCACAACAAAGTATAAAACATCTGAAAATTGAATCAGTCTGACCTAGTTGATTGTTATTCTCGCTGCAGCTCCTCCCTCCACCTCAGGTCTTCCTTATTTCTTGACTCTCAGATGTTATATAGAAAGGCTCAACTGGTTAGGCAAACAGCTGACCTACACTGCAATTTCCAAACACTGCAGGACCTTACCATTGCCTCTAACTATTAGGACAAAAGAAACTAAACACAAAAGAATTAAGTGACCTGCAGACTGTCATGTAGCCAGACCCTAAGAGTAAAGGTGAATTAAACTCAAGTGTCCTGACTTAAGTCCTATACGGTGCTTGTAGTCTTTGATGGGAACTAGAACTAAACTTTAAGGAGCAGCCTGGGCAAACACATGGTCTTCCTAACTTGCCTAAAGCAAGTGAGCTATAGCTGTGTTTTTGCTGTCTTCTGGGAAAGAATTTATGTTAATCAGGAGCACCTGGGTGGCTCAGCTGGCAAAGTGGCCGACTTTGGCTCAGGTCATGATCTTGGGGCCTGTGAGCTCAAGTCCCACCCCACATCAGGCTCTGTGCTGACAGCTCAGAGCCTGGAGCCTGCTTCAGATTCTGTGTCTCCTTCTTTGTGCCCTTTCCCTATTCTCTCTCTCTCCCTCTCTCTCAAAAATAAATAAACATTAAGAAAAAATTTTTAAGTTAATCAAACACAATGAGGAAAAAAATGTACTTTCTGGTGGCTCTCTTAATCATGATTATAAATCATGTTTCTTATGGTAAAGGACAAGAATCAAAAGGAGTAAGACACCAGTTCACAGATTCAAGAAAGTCGACATTCTGGGGAGGAAGGCTGACAGCTGGCCCCCCAGATGCACCAGCTGCTGCTAGGACACCAGGCATGTGGCCTGTTGGCAGAAGAGGGAACATGCAGTCACATAAATAGCTTTCTACCAGTGGCCAAACTGGCTTTGCCATCTGCCTCTCCCTATACCAAAGCCTCCTTCCTCATCTTCCTAACTCCAGAGGGAGGTGCTAAGGCCAGTAAGAGAGAAGGTACACTCCCCCCACCAGTGACACTGGTTACCACCAAGCTACAGAAAGGATTCCTCTCCCTCATGTTCATTCACACATACTCGTACACCCTGCCCTTCTCCTCCCTCCTACATACTTACAGACCCTCCCGACTTCCCACCCAACACACATACCTAATGCTAAGGCACTGGACAGCCATCAACCAAATAAGCCCACACGTCCCAAACAAAGTGATTCCCAATCCTCACTTTGCAACACAAACAAGGTCGCAGAACCAAAAGGAACCCTGGACACCATCCGGAGACGTTGAGTAACTTGCTCCTAAAATTACAGGGGCGGCTCACTAAATTCTCCCTATTAAAACTTATTTCAACTCATTCATTAAATGAATATTTACTGTTCCAGGCACTGTGCTGGGTTCTTGAGACAGTTTGTTCAGTATATTTTAATCTTTCTTAATGCAAAATTGGGGGAGGGGTGTGGATATAGGGTATTTTTCCCAGAGGCAATGTCTACAAACAAGTGTACACGGGACCAGTTCCCAAAGCTGGCAATTACTGAATTGAGAAACTAGAGAAAAGATAACGACCCTAACAACACAGACTTACTGAGGCTGGATACTGCCCTGTCCCCTGCCTGCTGTCTTAAGAAAGAAATTCACCGGCATCCTCAGAAGAGCTATGGGCTACAGGCTTGGTGAGGCCTCCCAGCTCCTCACGGGAGCTAATGCCTCCCCATTTCCAACAGCATCACCAACAAGGTGTGTCAGCATGAATTTTAGCCTTTCTCCGTCCTAGAAAGAATGTTCTCAGTTAACAGATATACCTACAGAAATCTATTTCTCCAGTGGCCATTTCCTAGTTTTTCAAACAAAACAAAACACACAAAAAAAACCCAGAGAAGAACCAGGGAGGAAGGCATCAAGCCTGACCAGGGTGGAATTCCCTATTTGCAGCCAACGCTGGCCCCGGCCAAAGGATAGGCTGTCTGCTCACCCTGACAAGCCGCAATCTTTGAACCCTCCCCAGCGCAGGAGGTCAAGAATGTGCGGAAAGCAGCACAACACAAGATGGACTTTCTGGTTTGGCACAGTGAAGGACCCGGGACGGTCCCGAAAAGATCAGAAAATGACACGGTAAGGGTGTCGTTTCAGGGACTTTTGAAAAATTCAACGCCCAGCAGGTTTTCAAAGAATCCCCAGGAAAGTCCTCTGGAGACGTCACGAGACAAGACTAGTGAAACTGATGTTTCTGGTTCAGGAGAGACTGAGCAGCTTTTAGGGTGCAATCAATCCAACCTGACCTGGGGGAGGCCAGAGAGGGAACGCAGGCACCAAGGGGTGCAGTGCTGCTGGCGGCGCGCTCCCACGCACGGCTCCGGGCTCTGGCCGCTGGCGAAGGGCGGGAAAGGGGACTCGCCACCCGCTGCCTGGGTAGCCGGGCAGAAGGGAGCCCAGGGCCTCCAGGTTCCTCCAGCGGCTGAGCTGGGGGGCACGCGACTGCCCGTCGCCCTCCCGCAGAGGCTCCGGCCGGCCTTGCAGCGCCGCAGCTCGCCCGCGCCCAGGTCCCCCGCTTACTTTTGGTCGCTGCGATGAGGTTCTTGCCGTCCTTGATGAGCTCCTTTATGAACTTGTTGGTCCTCTCCAGCTCCGCTTCGTGGGCGCGGATCCTCTCCCTGAACCACGGGCTGTCGAGGTAGCAGTCGCTGAACTCCAGGGGCTGCAGCCCCATGACTGCTGCGGTCCGCCTCCCGCCCGCAGCGCACTACGGGGATCTGAACCGGGCTCCGGGGCAGCGGCCAGGTGTTGGGCGCGCGAGGGCAGGAAGTCCCGGAGAGGCTCGCGGCCCCGGGCGCGCGGCGAGCACGGCGCGGACGTGTCGCTCGGAGCTGAGCCTGGCCGCCGCGGCGAGCGAGAACCGCGGTGCCCCAATCCCGGCAGCCCCCGCCGATCCCCGGGCGCCCGCGGCCCCGCCCCGCCCGGTCCGGCCCCCGCGCCGCAGACCCTCCCCGAGGCGCCCGCCGCCCCGCCCCGCCCCTCCCCGGGCGCCCGCCCCCGCTCGCCACTTCTTTATCCTCCGCCTTCCTCCTTTCTCCCTCCCTTCCCTTCTCTTCCTTTCCCCGGCAGCCTCTTCCTTCTCTTCCTCACGCGCAGTCGCCCCTCCTCTTCCTTCCGAGTCTCCTTCGATCTAGAATTTCGTCCCGTGTCTCTCCTCCAACCCCTGGGGCGCGTGCCCATCCCTTTTTTCGGCTCCCCCACTCGGGCTGACTTAACGCGGGTTCCCCGGTGCAGGGAACTCGACCTGGGCAAGGAAGGGGAGACTTAGTTGCAGTCTGTAATCCCCGCTCTGCCGGCGACTGCACACAGAGGTCTGGCCTGCCAGGGGGGGAAACGATCGACTGATTGATCTCACTTATCCTGGGAGCCACCCTGAGCTGTGAAAGTTTTTTGCACGCAGGGCTCGTTTTCCCTTATTCTCATTCCCTATCTGCAGTAAAATGCGTGCTAAATCTACGCTTTTATTGAAAGCTTTACATGAGCAGAAAGAGTTTTGGGGGCCGAGAGCTCCAATTACACCCTGCTGCGTACCCCCACTCAACCGCTTGGAGGGAGGGAGAGGGTGGCTAAACCACTGAAAAGTTGTCTCTTGCATTCAGCAGATTAAATTTGCTTGGGTAGGTGGAGATGATCTTTATTGTTCTAAAAATAGCAAATGCCAGGTTTCACGAGGTGTGGGGGTGACGATCAAATGAGAATTTGTGTCAGCACACATGGAAAAGTATACTTTGTGTTCTGAAGCGGAACTCGGATGTGTCCCCCAAAAAGTTAAGATATTTTAAGTTACTGAAATTTATATACAAAAGAAATCAATTGTTCATTACAGTAAGTTTTTATAATGGCAACTAACAATTTATTAAGCAATTATTGTGTGCCAGGCACACACCAGGAACTCTGCATACATTTTTTACAAGCTCACAACATATGTTTACATATACAGGTTTACTAAAGATGTTACTATCCACCAAGAAACTTCAAAGTGATTCTTTAAAACTTTCCGACTCAGCTCTGGGTAATTAAGAATGTGTTTGGACAGCATGTTGTAGGAGCCTAACCCTCAGGAACAAGTTAAATAAGCCTCCTACTCAATGAGCTCTTTTGTTACAAAATAGCACCAGGAGCGTGGGGCTAACCCACAGAAAAACAGATAAACATTATTACTTTAATGTCCATCCAGAGAGTTTCAAATGTTTTACAAATAAGTTTAGGCATTGAAAGCTTCAGTTCCTACTAAAATCAGCAGGGGGCTGTATTCTTCAGAGAAGAGAATAAAAGAGGCAAATAAAAGGGGAAAGAGGCAAGAATAGAAGGGATGTAAACAAACAGTGAGGACCTGGCAAAACAAGACAAATTGACAGGCACTCCATCCTCTGGGCATTGGGGTGCCTGGGTGGATAGGTTAAGCACCTGAATCTTGATTTCAGCTCGGGTCATGGTCTCACAGTTTGTGAGTTTGAGCTGTGGGGCCTGCTTGGAATTCTCTGTCTGCCCCTTCCCGGCTTGTGTTTTCTCTCACTCTCAAAATAAATATATTTTTTAAATTCCTCTGGGCAAAATCCTAAACCTATCTTCATAAAGAGGGGCTGCTGACACTCAAATGCGTTAAACATAAATTTAACATGTGATCCAGCAACTCCACTCCCTAGGTATGTACCCAAAAGACATGAAAGCATATGTTTGCACAAATAAAAATACTTGTTCATGGTAGCATTGTTCATAATAACCAAAAAGTGGAATCAACCCTAATGTCCATCAACTGATGAATGGGTGGACAAACAAAATGTGTATACCCATACAGCAGAATATTAATCTACTAATAGAATATTAATAGGAAAAAAAAGTACTGATGCGTGCCACAACACAGTGAACCTTCAAAAGATAATGCTAAGTGAAAGAAGTCAGTCACAAAAAGCCATATATATTATTCAATTCATGTGAAATGTCCAGAATAAGGAAATCCATAGAGAAAGAAAGGAGATTAGTTGTTGCCAGAGGCTGGATGGTGGATAGAGGTAGGATAAGTGTTTCCTTGGGGGATGATGAAAATAATTTAAACTTAGATTTTGGTAATGATTGCACAACGCGGTAACTCTACTAAAAATCATTAAATTGTATGCTTTAAATGGGTGAATTCTTTTGGTATCTGAAATAAGTCAATTATAAAGTTTAAAAGGCAAGGACGGGGGAGCTGCTCCAGGAGGGCCTCTTCTTCCTTACCACTTTCTACTTCCAGCCACAAAAGCTCTGGTTCAACGTGGCCAGTTCTTTAGCTATTTAGATATTTGGAGCAAAACAAGTTGTTTAAAACAATTGTACAACATCACAAAAATACTGTTACTTGTGTCTTCACACACACACATACACACACACACATACCCCAAAACAATTTAAAGAGCAGGTGAATACAAATCTTAATTCAATATTAAATAGCTATACCATGATCACCAAGAGTGGAAGAGCCTAGTTAGTTTTATTCAATTACACCTTGTACAGTGCCTGGTAGAGATGATCAGTAGCTGTGGAATGAGTGAAAAGTATGACTAAGTAAAGGGAACCCTTATGGTAAAATGGTACCATTTCTCCTAAAGAAATTTAGGAACTCCTATTAGTCAGCTTCACTACCTAGTAGTTGTACCAGCTTGGCAAAGGAAAATCTCTAAATCACAGGCTTGCCATCCATGACATTGCAAGAGCAAGTTGGTTGAGAAAATTTAATAAAATTGTTTTTGTAAAGCACCTGCTGAAAGCTATAAGACTGATGATTAGGAGAAGGAGGAGGGGGACGAGATGAAGATTACATTCGATCAGTATGTGAAAAATGGGGAGAGTGGCAGGGAACCCTGCGCTTCTACAATCATAGCATTAAACCATGTAAGATAGAATTCAAGGAAAGTGATAACAAAAGCAGATGCTCCAGAGTTCCTAGGTCTCTTTGTTCATTAATTAATTCATTCTTCCCACAAATATTTGTGAAGTTTCTATACGAATTATGAACCATGCTAGGTGCTGGTGATACAGCAGTATACAAAACAGTGTCTATCCTCACCTATCCTCACTGTGCTTTTGTTCTCTAGAGGGAAATTGACATGGTACCAAACAGCACCAACAAAAAACAAAACAACAACAAAAAAAAAACAACACACACACACACACACACACTCACACACATATCTAATTTAAAATTAAAGTGCCATACAGTTAGAGTAAAGGATGTGTGAGAGATTATAATTGAGGGCCTGATATAAATCAGTAGTAAAGTCAGGAAGACTTAATGACTTCTGGTCATTTAAAGTGACCAGAAGAATTAGTAGAAGTTAACCATTAAATAGGTGGCTTTGAGAACAGAGTAGTCCAGGCAGCAAACCAGCCTCTACAAGCCTCTGGAATGAGAAAGAGTCTGGCACATTCAAGAGACTAAAAGAGGTGAGGTGGCTGAGGCATAGTCATTGAAAGATTCTGGCTTAAGGCAACATAGGGTGGTGGAGGATAGGCAGGGGCCAGATGGCACAGAGCCTCATAGGCCATAGGAGGATTTTGGATTGTATCATAATGCTATTGGGAGCCTCATAAGAGTTTTTAGCATGATGATAATGGGATCTGGTTTGTGTTTTCTCTCTAGCTGCTGTGTGGAGTCCAGAGGGAAGGCTTTTGGAGTTGTCTGAGCAAGAAATGGCATAGCTTTACCCTCTAAGTAACAGTGGAGAAATGAGGAGAGTGTCAAAGATGGCCCCCAGGCTCCTGTCATGATAAATAAGGTGGGTGGATATGAACTTTACTGAACATTTCACTGAAAAGAAAACACAGGATAAGAAGTCAATGTGGTGACTGGGATGGGCAAGATCAGTTTCAGTTTCAGACTCATTAAGTTTTACCTGCCTAGGAGACGCTCAACTCTGTGTGTGAGGTAAGCATTTTTAGGCTTTGCTCAGTGCCTGGATTAGTTAAGGATTTAAAACAATGCAAATTGGTCAGGTTCTAGTTAGATAAAATAGAGGTTAATACAGATGAAACCTTCCCCTTATGTAGGTTCCGCTATATACAGTGATGTCTTTCCCTGATGAGTAACAAAGTTGCCACCTATAAAGTTCAAATATGGGTTCTACTCTATTCTTTGGATATGTTTCAGGGTGAGTCAGTTAAAATTAGGACCAGACACATTATAACAGAAAATCCAAAATAACAGTCGTTTAGACCATAAGGAATGTATTTTTCTCTCATGTAAAAGAAGTCCAGAAGTAAATAGTCTAACATGATTCCACAGTCCCCAGGGAAGCATTGGTTTCCATTCTGTTTCACTTCATAATACAAGGTGGCTCCTAGAACTCCCTTAAGAAGGAAGGGAAGGATAAAAGTGCCCCCCCGCAAGCTGAGTCAGCACTTTTTTCAGCCTTCCTGTGGGTCTTAGACATTTTTGTTTTTTATATCATTAGCCAGAACTTAGTCACACTTCACTGCAAAGGAAAAATACTGTCCTTTTTTTAAAGTTTATTTGTTTTTGAGGGTGTGGGGGTAAAGGCAGAGAGAGAGGGAGACAGGGAATTCAAAGCAGGCTCTGTGCTAAGAGCAGAGACCCCAATGTGGGGCTCAAACTCACAAGCTATGAGATTTTTACCTGAGCCGAAGATGGAGGTTTAGCCAACTGAGCCACCCAGGTGCCCCAAAAACGTGGTCTTTTATCCAAGTACACTGCCTCATGAAAGAAACTTGAATTTTCCTACAAAGAGAAAAAGGACAATAGATTTTGAGCAGAAACCTAGCAGTCTCTGCTGCAGGCTGACACCTTTATGAGTGAGGTACATAAATTATTGCTATGGCAAAACGTAAATGATATAATGAGAGGAAATATAAATCTTTGGGTGTCTTTCAAACTGTATTAGGCTGCTTTCTCTCACAAATATTAAACTATGCCAAAATAGTGTAAATAAGAAATTATTGGACCATATCGCTAAAATCCTCCCTGAAGAGATAGGACAGGCTTCTGTATATTTATCACCCCTCCAGCTTCATTTGTCTGTGATTTTCTCAGCTCCACTCCAGCTGAGTATTGACTTTAACCCTTTGGAAGTTTCCTTTCCGAGAATAAAATGGCTTCCACCATTTCCAGATTTACCTATAAACAATGTCACCTTCTACACTAGAAAGATGCCCCTCTATCACAACTACTTCAATCTGAACATCCAACCAGTTTAGGAGACTGCCATGCCCTATCTCAGTTAAACTTGGAGGCTCTTCCTCCCTGGCCACTGAGACAGAGGTAGGGGTAATGCGAAGTGGCTTAGGCCACCTGGGAGCCACTCTTTGAGCTGGGGGTGACCAATGCAGGTGGGTAGCATCCAGCGCATCAGGGGCTGAAAGAAACAAAAAGGTAGAGGAAGGTAAATTCCCTCTCTCTGAGTTGGGATGTCCATCTTCTCCTACCATCAGACATTGGTGCTCTTGGCTCTCTTGCCTTCAGACTCAGACTGGGACTTACACTACTGGCTTTCTGGTTCTTCAGCTTGCAAATGGAAGATCATGGGACTTCTTGGGAGTGTATATAGAGAAACCTTTGAGCTGAAGGTGGGTTAATCCACCAAGATGTGAGGATGCTATACAACAGGTTTGTGAACTAGTCATCTATAAAATATAATGGTGATGGTTGAACAACAATGTCAACATACTTAATCCTGCTAAACTGTATGCTTAAAATGGCTAAAATGGTAGCTTTTATGTTATAAGTATTTTACCACAATAAAAATAATACATATATTCATACCACAATAAAAACATGTTTTTATATATCCCATTGGTTGGTTCTGTTTCTACAGGAAACCCTAATATACTCTGTGTCTTCCAGGAGTACAGTGAGTACATGTATGTGCTGTGGAGAAACTATTACTCATGCCTCCAACATTTACAAAGCACCCACTATATTCCAGGGAGGACCCTAGAGCTAGGAAGACAATAGTGAATGAAACAAGTGCTTCTGTGCAAGTGAACACTTCATGCCTTCATGAATTAATAGTCTCCAGTCAGAGAGAAAGAACATATCGAATAATTACAAATATGAATATTAAATGAAATCACTGATAAGTGCTAGGATAGAACTGTACATAGTGCTATATATAGTAGGAATGTGGCATTTTCTGAGATGTTAGTGAGGAATTAACACTTGAGCCCAGATCTGAAGGTTGAGGAGTTCACTGGGCACAGGTACAGTGGATATGATCTAGAGAGGAAAGAAACATGCCCAGCGAAAGCTTTGTGAGAGAGCTAGTTCAAAAAATTGAAAAAGGCCATGTGGCTGGAGCACCATGGGCTGAGATGCAGCCCCTAAAGAGGGAGCAAGTGCCCATCCATCTGTATTTGCACCAGGCTTAGCTTCTTTCCCCCAGAACACTAAGCATGGGTTTAGAAACCACCCCCCACCCAGGCTTTCCTGATTGTTTTTAGAGGATGCTGGCCTTTTCCAGCACTTTGAGACATAACTTGGGAGAAATTGAGACCCCAAGAAAGTACTAGAACTGTTCCACTTACCTAATGTTAGTCAGCAAATATTGAGTACCTGGAAGGAGCAAGGCACTGTGGAAAGTGCTGCAAGGAATTCCAAGGTGAGACAGTTCATAATCTCAAGGCATCTACAATCTCGTGTACTCCAGCCACGGGGAATAAGCAACAGAGGGACAATGATAAAACAAAGCACATTGCTGCTTTATACAGACAGCCTGGCAGCCTGGCTAAGAAGTAGACATTCCCAGTAAAGCTGGGGTAGGGAAACAGGGAATGGGTGTGGCGGGGGGAAGGCAGGATTTTCCAATTCTCTCACATTTAAATGAAAATCCTCTGAAGAAATCTAGGACTCTTACCTTTTCAAGTTTGGAGTTAGAAGAACCTGACTCATGAAGATGTGGGTCAAGTGGAATGCCCTGTCGTAGTGAAATCACTGCTTTTCCTGCCCCCAGGTTTGGAGAGACTTGGAATGGAGAAGAGGGGCCTGAGTATATCATATTATATATGCTGATTTATATCAGTAGGCATTCCCCACTGCCCATAGATTCCCTCAAGCAAACACTGCCCTCTTTTCTATAATATGTGAATCAACTGACCCACACAGAGATCTTGCATTTCATTTTATCCAGATAGCAATGTATATAAAAAATCTTAGAAGGAAAGAGGAGAGCTCTAAACAGTATGCTTTTTCCAGCACCACAAATGCCCCTGATATGACCCAGAGAGAGGTTTTCACAGAGTGACCTTCAAACGGGCAATTATCCAGTCACTGGAAAACCAATCTACAATGACTAGAGGCATACTCTCAGAATTCATTGGCACTTCAGTAAAATAGAAAATGAAAAAAGTTTAAATACAGACGTGTTATCTTTTGACACAATATGTCCAGACCTGATAATTTGCCCATATATATGCTCAGGGCTATTTGTTGCAGGAAGGAAAGAAGGGGAAAAAAGGAAGCAATCTAACAATTAGAAAATAGTAAAATAAATCAGCACATACCAACTCAACATATTCATAAGCACTCGGGCTTTGATGCCTTTAAAATGATCACTTTTCGGGGTGCCTGTGTGGCTCAGTTGGTTAACGCGTCCGACACTTGATTTTGGCTCAGGTGATGATCTCACAGTTTGTGGGTTCAAGTCCCACATCCGGTGATAGTGCAGAGCCTGCTTGGAATTCTGTCTCCCTCTCTTTGCCCTTCCCCCGCTTGCACTCAATCTCTCTCTCTCTCTCTCAAACATTTTTTTTAAATGATCACTTTTTTGCTCTTAGTGGTAGATACTAGGATTTTTGGATGCTGAGTCTTTATTCCCACTTGCCAAAAGCACACTGACTTTCACCTGAGTAATTATTTTCCCACATAGCACATAGTCTTGGTAAAATTCATGTGCCTGCCTCATACTAGGGAATCCGAAGAGATCCCTGGAAGCTCCTGCTAATCCTTCCTCTCAAGCCTGCCATTGCCAAGGAGGGGGGGTACATGCCCTAAGCTTAGCCAACCAGACTCTTTTTCCCAGGACTTTGAAACATAGTAAAGCACTGACAGAAAAAACAAAGTTCATCTGTTCCACCCCCAAGTTTCAAGAAACCTGCTGCCTGGCAGGCTACCCAGCTTCTCATTCCAAACCTGGTTTTCAGGCTTCCTTTAGCACCCCACATACCTCAAATGAAGTGCCTTTTTGCTTACATGGCCAGAATCAGGGTTTTTCCCCTTGTACCCAAATATTAATTAATACCTAGACTAATACTAGAAGGCAGTGGACCTTCATGAAAATTGTGGGACATATTTGGAATTAGTTATTTGGCTAAGATAAAATGAAAAACAGTAACACCCTCCCCCTTTATGTTCTGAGAGAAAACCTAGTAGCCCATGGCACACACTGGACAAACAAGCCATTAAGTTATCAATTTTGATCACTTAGCTGTGAGTCACATGACCTTAAGTCCTCCATGGTGGTTTTAGGTGCCAACCTGACTGGGCTAAGGGATGCCCAGAGAGCTGGTTAAACATTATTTCAGGATGTGTCTGTGAGGGTGTTGGAAGAGATTAGTATTTGATTCAGTAGACTGAGTGATGAGATCTACCCTCACCAACGTGGGCAGGCATCATCCAATCCAATTCGTGGAGAGCCCAATTATAACAAAAAGGCAAAGGAGGGGCAAATTCCCTGTCTCTTTTCTGGAATTGAGACATCCATCTTTTCCTGCCCTTAGGCGTTGGACATCAGCCACTGGGGCTTCTGGTTCTTGGGGCTTCAAACTCCAGGGCTTACACCTACACCCACAGCCCTCCCCCTGGTTCTCAGTCTGAATTACACACCACCAGTTTTCCTGATTCACCAGCTTGTAAATGACACACTGGGGGACTTCTCAGCTCCCATAACCACACAAGCCAATTTCTATAATAAATCTCCTCACCTATAGCTATACATATTTTGTACATATTCTGTTGGTTTTGTTTCTCTGTGGAACCCTGACTATTACATCCACCTTTGCCTGTAACTGGCCTGCTTTACACCTTTGGAATCCCCTCCCTTTTTCCCTGAATGTGTCTTTTTTTATTTTTAATTCTTTTTCTTTTTTTTTTTTTTAGAGAAAGAGAGAGGGAGAGCGCATGCGATCAGGGGAGGGGCAGAGGGAGAGTGAAAGAGAGAATCTCAAGCAGGCTTCACACCCAGCATGGTGCCCCATGTGGGGCTCCATCTCACAACTGTGAGATCATGACCTGAGCTGAAATCAAGAGTCCGATGCTTAACCTACTGAGCCACCCAGGCACCCCAGATGTGTCATTTTTAAATGGAGTTTTACTATAAATAATTTCATTGAAGAGATTTTTAAAAATTAAACCAAGATAGATTCCTGGACCTCTCCTCTGTATTTGGTCTCCAGCCATGGTCTCATCTAGTAGTACAAGACACATATGCAGTGAACAGAGTTCTTACTTGGGCAAGTAGGAAACCTAAAGGGATGCCTGGGTGGCTCAGTCGGCTAAGCGTCTGACTTCGGCTCAGGTCATGAACCCATGTTTGTGAGTTTGAGCCCCGTGTTGGGCTCTGTACTGATAGCCTGGAGCCTGGAGTCAGCTTCGAATTCTGTGTCTCCCTCTGTCTCTGTTCCTCCCCTGCTCGCACTCTCTCTGTATCTCTCTCAGAGATAAAGATTAAAAGAAAAAAAAGAAAAAAAAAAGAAATCCTGAAAGGTGACTAAGGATAACATATCTCTCTTTTTCTGACCTTTCCAGAAGCAGTGTAACCAACATACTTTCAAGAACCACAGAAAGGATGCTTGTGGGTATAATGAAACTCCCTGGGATATTATCAAGGTAGGGACAGTTACTCCTTCTTGTGGCCATAGGAGAAGGAGTTTACACTGCTACTCTTGCTGGCTGTTTGATGTATCAGTCAGTTTTAGAATGGCCCATGCAGTAAACTGCAAGATGAATAAAGTTGCCAGGCTATCAGGGTCAACATGAAGCATAAACACTTATAGGTTGAGTGTAAGGTATAAAAGAAAATGAGGGCTTGAATAGGGCTGCTATGCAGCATATAGAGAGTAATCTGAATTCCACAACTACAGTCATTTGTTCTTTCTTGTGCTATACAAATGTATAACTATGTAACTACTTTACTGCATGTTAACTTTTTTTTTGTACAAAAGAAAACTTTTAGCAGGAATGAGCTGAAAGAGTGCATGTTTAATGAGAAATTAAGTACTGATTTCCCATTTCTCAAAAAAGTTGCCAATGGGGTGCCTGGGTGGCTCAGTCGGTTAAGCAACCGACTTCGGATCAGGTCATGATCTGTGCTGACAGCTCAGAGCCTGGAGCCTACTTCAGATTCTGTGTCTCCCGTTCTCTCTGCCCCTCCCCTGTTCACACACTGTCTCTCTCTCTCTCTCAAAATTAAATAAACATTTTTTAAAAAGTTGCCAATGAACTTGTCAAGTGTTTGTCAATATTTATCATTCTCCATGGAGCATGGAGGATGTCACATGCTCCTAACCACATGACATCCTAACCACATGAAAACCAGAGGGCTCAATGCTATGAAACAGTTCAGCATCTACTTCAAAAGTTAGAATTTATTGGGGCACATGGGTGGCTCAGTCAGTGAAACGTCTGACTCTCGGTTTCTGCTCAGGTCATGACCTCACAGTTTCATGGGTTCAAGCCCGGCATCAGGCTCTGTGCTGATGCTGCAGAGCCTGCTTGGGATGCTCTCTTTCTCTCCTTCTGTCTCTACCCCTCCCCCATTTACACTCTCTTTCTCTCAAAGTAAATAAACAAACTTAAAGCTTTTTTTAATTTAGAATTTATTAAGAAAACTGGGCCCAAAGATGGCAATTTAACATGTTGGCCACAGCAGCGTGTTCACATATTACTCTGTGATATGTGACTTTTCACTTGGATCAAATTACTATTCTTCTAAATTAATTGTTTTCACTTATTCCAGGATTTCTTGTGGCATTACATAAAGTAAAACATTAATGTGTGGGCTTCACTAATAGCAAAAAAAAAAAAAAATGCAGAGTTAAATGAAGCCAATTTTGTGTCTGGGAGGGTACAGATGAAGACGTAGAGACCACATACCCAGTTCTCCTTTCTTTCAGATGACAGGGGAGGAATGTACTTGTCCCCCTCCACCATGTTACCAGTTCTAGCAAAGTTCTTACAAGTGGTATGTGCCATTTCCAGATGGAAGCATTTGATTGCTGGTTCAAGGCTCTACAGCCTTCTTATGCTGCCTTGTTAACCATGAGGTCCTCACATTCCAAACTCTGAAGCGCTGACATGATTGGGTCTCCATTAGCCTGAGCGTCTGAAAGACTGAAAAGCAATGCACTCACTGGCTAGTGTAGTGTAACTGGAGTGAGGAGTGAACTCTCGTGTTAGCCACGGGTTTTGGGAGTTATTTGTTATCATGGTACAGCCTGTCCTATTCTGACCAATACAGAAGAATTCTAAGATATTAGGAAGGGGGAAGAGTATTGCTGATGATATTGAATAACATACAGCAAGAGAATGGTAATATACTTTTTAATGTTTATTTTTGAGAGAGAAACAGTGCATGCATGGGGGAGGGGCAGAGAGAGAGAAAGAAAGAGAGAGAGAGAGATGAAGAATTCAGAGAAGGCTCCAGGCTCTGAGCTGTCGGCACAGAGCCCAACATGGGGCTCTAACTCACAAACAGTGAGATCATGACCTGATCTGAAGTCAGAAGCTTAACCGACTGAGCCACCCAGGCACCCTGGTAATATTTTTTAATATATATTTTTAAGGTTTCGTTTAATGGGTTTAGTATCTGTTTGGGATGAGGAAAAGTTCTGGAAATAGTGGTGATGGTTGCGCAGTATGAATGTATTTAATGCTCCTGAATTGTATACTTAAAAGTGCTTATAATGGTAGGGGTGCTCAGGTGGTTCCGTCAGTTAAGCCTCCAACTCTTGATTTCAGCTCAAGTCATGATCTCACAGTTTGTGGATTCAAGCCCCACGTCAGGCTCTGCACTGTTAGCGCAGAGCCTGCTTGAGATACCCCTCTCTCCCTCTCTTCCCTTTCCCTGCTCTCTCTCAAACAAATAAAAACATTTTAAAAAATCTTTAAAAAGTCGTAAATTGTATGTTACATTGTATATATTTTACCACAATAAAAAAACACCAGTATAAAGTTTTTCTACTGAAATCTTCCAGTAACTATAAGGGTTGGAAAAACAGTCATTCATATATTATTGTTGAGAATATAAACAGGTACCTCTTTCTGGAGGCAGTTATGGTGATACTTATTAAAAAGTTTTTGAAATATGATGCCATTGATTCATTTATTTCCCTTATAGGAATTTGGCCTAAAATTTAAAAAAATAGTGAATTATAAAGTTTTATGTAAAATGATCTTAACCTTAGCATGGTTTTTAAAAGCCAAAAATATTAAATTGTCTAAACTTGACCATGGTGGATTGGTTAAGCAATATAGGGTGTATTCATACTTTGAGCACTATGTAGCTATCTAAAATTATAGTTCAGAGAATGTTTCATGAAATATATTAGATAAATGCTCCAATATAATGTTAAATGAAAACGATACAAACACTAGGTCTTAAGTTGAATAATAAGTTCTTAAATTTAAGCTTCGTTTGACAGTATTGATTCTTGTTTTAATTTTTTTAAGTTTATTTCTTTATTTCAAGAGAGACAGCAAAAGCATGAGTAGGGGAGGGGCAGAGAGTGAGGGAGAGAGAGAATCCCAAGCAGGCTCTGCACTGTCAGAATAGAGCCCGACGCAGGGCTCGAACACGCAATTCTGTGAGATCACTACCCAAGCAGAAACCAAGAGTCAGACACTCAACTGACTGAGCCACCCAGGCACCCCTGAAAGCATTGATTCCTAATCAATCTATGCAGACTTTGTTTATAAAATTATTTTCTATGAATGTTAACCATGGTTACATGATTACAACTACAAGTTCTTTAAATATCTCAGGATACAATTTATCTGGGCATTAAAAAATTTCATTAAAATAATTAACTAAATTGATTCTTACCTTCCTTGCATTTATGTTTCCTCATACCATTATTCTTTTACCCTTTTCATTTAAAGGTAGTTATTGAGAGAAGGATGGAGAAAAAGAGGCTTTGGTTAGTTCTACTTTCTCTGTTATCTTTTAAACATTACATCATCTTCTCCCAGAGTCTTTATGTTTTTGTTCTTGCCATGAACATGATCTTAAAAGGGCACTCCCCACCCTTTCTTTTTCCTTTTTTTTAAACTATTTTTTACATCTCTAAGTTCCTTCTGGATTCTGCTTTCCCTGGTATTGTTATTTAAGGGTCATACTGCTCTCTAGTATTTACGTAAATGTACACATCTATCCATCCTTTCATATTTTGGGTTCAGTAAAGGAATGTCTCTGCAGTTACTCTTGGTGTTTTAAGATATCTCTTTTTTTCTTCCCTATTGGAATTATTAAGACAGTGGTCTTCAACCTGAGTTGTAGGAACCCCGAAAGTATGTGAATACTTTTCAAGAAGCACTGTTGGCAGGAAAATTTTTATTTCCAGATCCTCAGCTTCCAGTTGTCCTTTATCCTAAAATTGATCTGAAAAAAACATTTTGCAAGTTGTCCTACCCACATCCCCTTTCACAGTGACCTTGCTTTCAAGGAAAAGGAGAAGGTAGAAAAGCATACTGCAAGTCCATTCACCTGCACCCTTGTCCCAAGATGTAAAAATCGCCAGGGTACCAAAGGGGACAATTTGAAATATTTTTGTCAGAAGCCTTCTACAATGATTAACCCACCGTGGTGACTATTGTCTTTCCCTGTCTTATACACATTTCTATTACAGGTGAAGAATAGCCTTAGAGACCTCCCTGTTGAGATATTCTGAATATGGTATAAGGTGAGATGGGTAGGAGTGATGACAATTCCCTTTTATTAACTTGCTTCTTTCTCCAGTCCTTAAATATAGAGAACACATGGTTCTTGAGGAAGAGACTCATGAAAGCAAATAAACACAATGTCTTTAAGAAACATTAAACTCTAAAAATGGCTCTCCTTGTCTCCTTTTTGAAAATAAGCTCTCTTTTTTCTTTTTCGGTCTCTCCTCAGGATTCATTTCTAGAATGTGCTGTCAGCTGAAAAGAAAAGCACCTTTGAACAGATTAGTTATGCTGATTATTAAAGTATCACTGGAATGTATAACTTGATTTTTTTAAAATATAATTTATTGTCAAATTGTCTTCCATACAACACCCAGTGCTCATCCCAACAAGTGCCCTCCTCAATGCTCATCACCCACTTTCCCCTCTCCCCCACCCCCCATCAACCCTCAGTTTGTTCTCTGTATTTAAGAGTCTCTTATGGTTTACCTAACTACTACAGTTTTTGAGACATGATGGATAAAGCCTGTGCAGAAAAAGTTTACATGATTTACTTCAGAACAAGTTTGCATTATTTTAAAAGGGAGTTATAACTTATTCCATCATTTAAAATCATGAAATATTTATTGATTTACTGACTTAATCTTTCTGTACCCTCAGATCCCTCCTCTGTAAAACGGGGTTAATAATAGTAACCCTTCATTGAGTTGCTTTGGATATTAAATGAGTCAACCTATAATCTACGCAAAGCACATAGGAGAGTGCCTGGTGCATAGTAAATGCTCTTCACATCAGAATGCTCTCTTCCCCAGTCTTTTCTCTTTGTCTATACTCACTCCCTTGGTATACTCACCCATATCTCCTGGCTGCAAATAGATATGCCAATGATGCCCAAATTTCTATTTCCAATACCTGGTCACTGCAGAATTCCAGCCTCATATATTTAACAGCTTACTAAACATCTCTACTTGGATACCCAATAGACATCTCACTTTCACTCTCTCCTAGCTGAACTCTGTTCTTCTCTCTCCCTCAATCTGCCCCACCTACAGCATTTCCCCTGTCACTTGATGTCAATGCCATCCTTCCAAATGCTCAACCCTCCAAACTTGGGAGTAAATCTTCACTCCTTTCTTTCTCTCATACTCCACATCCAATCGGTCTTCCTAAAAAAATATATACCCAGAATCTGACCACTGTTCACTACCCCTACTACTGAGTCCTAGTGCAAGCAACTGTGATCTGTCTCCTGGATTACTGCTATAGACTTCTAACTAACTAGGTTTATTGTATGTATACATACATTCAAGCACATAAATATTATTTTTTTATTTTAAAAAGATTGTAAAAATATGCATCAAACTGTTGGCAGTGGCTATCTAAGGGTGGCGATCATTTAAAATCATTTGCCTTTTGATCCAATAATATTCTTTTTGGGAATTTATCTGTAAGAAACAATTAGGATGTGCCTAAAGATTTAAGTTCAAGGATTCTAGTTACAACAGTATTGACAATAGGTAAGAATCGGGCATAGTCTAAGTGTCTAACAATGGAAAGTAGGGTTTTTTTTTTACAAGTTTTTATTCAAATTCCAGTTAGTTAACATACAGTGTAATATTAGTTTCATGTGTAGGATTTAGTGACTCATCACTTACATGCAACACCCAGTGCTCCTAACAAGTGACCTCCTTAATCCCCATCACCCATCTTCCCCACACACCTCCCCTCCAGCAACTCTCAGTTGGTTCTCCATAGTTAAGTTTGCTTTATGGTTTGCCTCTCCCTTTCCTTTCTCCTCCTATGTTCATCTGTTTTTTTTCTTATATTCTACATATGAATAGGAAAGTAGTTTAATAAATTCTGTTATAGCTAGGTGATGGATTGTCTTACAAGGTTGAATATATTTTTTCAAAAAATTAATAACACACCATTAGTGAAAAAGTCACAAAATAGCAAGTACACAATGAGATTAACTTTGCAAAGTAAAAAAATGTATATGAAGGGAAGAAAAGGCAGGAAGGATATACACCAATATATTAACAGCAGTCACTGCATAGGAAACATACATAGGTGTCCATGATCTAGAGCTGAACGGTTATGAAAAAGGCACTGCTTCTCCTTCAGCAAGCCCGCTTGGAATTTACAAACTCAGAACAAATGTAACAAATGTGCAAATTCTAATCAACACTTCCTGCGATGTTTTGCAGTGTCAACTTAAGCAACCATCTCTTATAGGCTACAAATGCACTCATAGAGCATATCGCATGAATAAAAAGATACTTTAACTCTGAATTTGTTGTCACAAAAAATGATTCTCATACAGCATACTTAGCAAATAGGAAAAAAATCCCCTAATGCTTTTAGGAATTTAAGCCTTTTAAGTCTTTGCCAGATTAGGATGGGTTAACCTATTTTTTGCAATGACTGATAAGCGTTTCCCAAGAGGTTCTTATCAGTTTTTAACCTGTTTGAAAAAGTAGTTAAAAGAGCAAGAAATAAGTTTGCATGCCATGCAAAGTTTGCATGGCATGAGTTTTTAACTCATAATTTTTCTGTTGAGCTTAAATGTTAGTTCTCAGAATTTTATGTTTCATGAGTTTCTTGTAACTTACAGAATGAAGTAATCAAAAGAAGAAAATTTCTAAATTCACAACTGTCTCTTCTACTCAGACCTGTCATTTTTATCAAAGGATATTAATGTGATTAAGAAGTCTAAGAAGCCTTCTCTCTTTATTTTTTACTTATCTAAAGCCTACATATCATTAGAACTACCAACTCATTTTCATTGAAAAGTAAAACCAACAAATAAAAAGTAGAATGCAAAGCTCACAAGCAACGAAATGCTATGAAGACAAGGGTATCAAAATGACCTGAAAAACAAGCTTGCAGATTTTTTTCATGAATCAAGTAATCAAATTCAACCACAAAAAGTGTCAGGTATGCAACAGACTAACTTCAGCACATTTCTTTATCACTTACACATAAGACTGCACTTAAAACTCCACATATTTAATAAGGAGAACATGAAATTTTACAGGACTTTGTTGTAAAACTAGAAGTGTACTAGAATACTGCCACTTTGCTCTTTTGGAACATAAAGCACAATTTACCAAACAATAGTCCCCATAAAAGACAGGAAGATCTGATTATGTGCTTAGGAGAGCTTAAGACTTTTTCTTTCTTTCTTTTTTTCCAGACTATTTTGGTATTCTTTGAGAACAAGCTGAAATTCTCTGTGTTCTGGAGAGAGAGAGAAAGGCAAAAATTACTAATGTAAAACAGGAGCTTCTTACCAGTATCAAAACAAAACAAAACAAAACCAAAAAATCAGCTCTAGATTTACTTGGAGTGAGTGCGTGCATTAGGAATCCCATTTTGGTCATCTCCACAGGTGGGCTGAGTCTGTACAGACTATGTCTATCAAATTTAAAATCTGAATGTTAATGACATCTAAATTAAAAAACCTCTAGATGAGTATGAACAAAGAGAAAATATTGCTTCTATATATTTAGTCAAATTGAAAGTAGAATTTCTCTCTCTGGATTTACAGTATGGTTCTCAATTTAGGAATTGTGATGCTTCAGAGGATGTTTCAAGAAAACTATCCTAAGGTGTGAACCTTTGTTGTTTTCTTAGTGACAGTTAATTTTATTTATTTTTCTTCTTATTTCTAAATTCTATTTATTTTTTTTATTAAAGTATAAGTTTCAGGTGTACAACATATTGGTTCCACAAACTGAATCTGTGCAGTATTCATACAACATATGCTCCCAATGAGTGCAGCTACCAACTGTCACCATATAAGCCTATTACAATATCACTGACTATATCCCCTATGCTGTACTTTTTATACCTGTGACTTATTCATTCCATAACTGGAAACCTGTACCTCTTAATCCCCTTCACCCATTTTGCCTATCCTACTCTCTTCCCCTCTGGCAATCACCAACTTGTCTCTGTATTTATGGGTCTGTTTCTGCTTTGCTTGTTAATTTGTTTTATATTTTAGATTCCACATATAATGAAATCATATGGTTTGTCTTTCACTGATGTATTTTACTTAGCATCATACCCTCTAGATCTACCCATGTTGTTGTGAATAGCAAGGTTTCAAGACTGAGTAATATTCCATTGTGTATATATACCACCTATTCTTTATCTACTTAACTATTGATGGACACTTGGGTTGCTCCCATATCTTGACTATTGTAAATAATGCTGAATTAAACATAGGGATGCATATATCTTTTCAAATTAGTGCTTTCACTTCTTTGGGTAAATACCCAGTTTTGGAATTACTGGATCACATCGCATTTCTATTTTTAATATTTGAGCAACCTCTATACTGTTTGTTCTCTACAGTGGTTTCATCAATTTACATTCCCATAAGTGGTGCATGAGGGTTTAGTGTCTCCATATCCTTCCCAACACTTGTTATTTCTTTCCATTTATTTATTTATTTGTTTACCCATTCATTCATTCATTCCCTTTTTGATTCTGACAGGTGTAATATAATATCTCATTGTGGTTTTAACCTGCATTTATCTGAGATTTACTGATGTTGAGCAGCTCTTCACATACCTGTTGGCCATCTGTATGACTTCTTTGGAAAAAGTCTATTCAAGTCTTCTGCCTATTTTTTAATCAGATTAATTTTGTTTTTGTTTTTTGTTTTCCTGGTGTTGAGTTGTATAAGTTCTTTATATATTGTAGATATTAATCCCTTGTGGGAGATATCATTTGTGAATATCTTTTCTCATTCAGTAGGTTGCCTTTTCTTTGTTTCCTTTTTAAATTTATTTATTTATTTATTTATTTATTTATTTAGAGAGAGCACGCACATGCACACGTGTGACTGGGGGAGGGGCAGAGAGAGAGGGTGACAGACATATGAAGTAGGCTCTGTTCTGACAGCAGAGAGTCTGATGCAGGGCTCAAACTCATGAAATGTGAGATCATGACCTGAGTCAAAGTCAGATGCTTAACAGACTGAGCCACCCAGGCAACCCAGGTTGCCTTTTCATTTTGTTGATAGTTTCCTTAAATTTTCATTTTGTTGAATGAATGAATCCTTAAAAATTCATTTTGTTGATAGTTTCCTTAGCTCTGCAAAAGCTTTTTCATTTTGGTGTAGTCTCAATAGTGTTAATTTTTTGTCTTTTTGCTTTTGTTTCTTTTGCCTAAGGAGACATATCTAAAAGAATATTGCTAAGGCTAATCTGAAAGAGATTGCTATCTATGTTTTCTTCTAGGAATTATATGGCTTCAGGTCACACATTTAAGTTTTTTATTCAATTTTGAGTTTCTTTCTGTATATGGCATAAAAAAAAGTGGTTCAGTCTCATTCTTTTGCATGTATCTGTTGAGTTTTCCCAGTACTATTTATTGAAGAAACTGTCTTTCCCTCCATTATATACTCTTGCCTCCTTTGTGACTTACTAATTGACCATATAAGCATGGTGTTATTTCTAGGCTTTCTATTCTATTCATCAGTGTGTCTGTTTTTATGCCAGTACCACCCTGTTTTGATTTTTATAGCTTTGTAGTATATCTTGAAATCTGAGACTGTGATACTTCCAGCTTCATTCTTCTTTCTCAAGATTGCTTTGGTTGTTTTGGATCTTTTGTGGTTCCATACAAGCTTAGGATTCTTTGTTCTAGTTCTGTGGAAAATGCTGTTGGTATTTAAATATTAACTATTCCAATCCATGAGCATGGCATGTCTTTCCATTTGTTTGTGTCATCTTCAATTTCATCAATGTTTTATAGTTTTCAAATTACAAGTCTTTCTCCTCCTTGATTAAGTTTATTCCTACTTGGTTCATTCTTTGGTGCAATTGTAAATGGAATTGTTTTCTTAATTTATCTTTTGGCTACTTTTTTATTAGTGTATAAAACAATTTCTGTACATTAATTTTGTATCTTGTAACTTTACTGCATTCATTTATTAGTTCTAATAGTCTAAAGTTTTTAGGTGGAATCTTTAGGGTTTTCCATGTATAGTATCACATTGCCAACAAATAGTGATAGTTCAACTTCTTCCTTATCAATATAAATGGTTTTCATTTCTTTTTCTTGTCTGATCGTTGCAGCTAGGACTTCCATTATTATGTTGAACAAAAGTGGCAAGGGTGAACATCCTTGTCTTGTTCCTGATCTTAGAGGAAAAGCTATTAGTTTTTTACCATTGAGTATAATGTTAGCTATAGGTTTGTCATATATGGCCTTTATTATGTTGAGCTTTTTTCCTTCTAAACCCACTTTGTTGAGAATTTTTATCAGGAACAAATGTTGAATTTTGTCAAATATTTTTCTGCATCTATTGAGATGATCATATGATTTTTATACTTCATTTTGTTAATGTGGTGTATCACATTGGTTGATTTGTGAATACCGAACTATCCTTGCATCCCTAGAATAAATCCCACTTGATCATGGTGAAAGATCCTTTTAATATATTGTTGGATAGCGTTTACTAATATTTTATTGAGGATTTTTGCATCTATATTCACCAAGGATACTGGTCTGTAGTTTTCTTTTTTGTAGTATCTTCATCTGTTTTTGGTATGGTGTTAATACTGGCCTCATAGAATGTATTTGGAAGCTTTACTTTCTCTTCAATTTTTTTGGAATACTTTGAGGAGAATAGGTATTAACTCTTTTTTAAATGTTTATAGAATACAGGGTGCCTGGGTGGCTCAATTGGTTGAGGGCCCAACTCTTGATTTCAGCTCAAGTCATGATCTCATGGTCTTGAGATCAAGCCCCCCAACAGGCTGGTTGGGCTCCACACTAAGCCTGGAACCTGCTTAAAATTCTCTCTCTCCTTTTCTCTCTGCCTCTGCCCCACTTGTGCTTGATCTGTCTCCCTCTCTCTCTCAAAAAAAGTTTTTTTTAATAATAAAAAAAATGTTTGTAGAATTCACATGTGAAACCATCAGGTCCTAGACTTTTGTTTGTTGGGAGTTTTTTTGATTATTGATCAATTTTGTTACTAGTTATTTTTCCGTCCAGATTTTCTATTTCTTCTTGATTTGGTATTGGAAGATTGTATGTTCCTAGGAATTTATCCATTTCTTTTAGGTTGTCCAACTTGTTGACATATAATTTTCCATAGTATTTTCTTATAATCCTTTGTATTTCTGGGGTGTTGGCTGTTACTTCTCTTTCATTTCTGATTTTATTTGGATCCTCTCTTTCTTTCCTTCTCTTGGTGAGTCTGAGCGAGAGGTTTATCAATTTTGTTTATCTTTTTAAAGAACCAGCTTTTGATCTTATTTATTTTGGTCTCTGATTCACTTATTTCTGCTCTTATCCTTATTATTTTCCTCCTGCTACTAACTTTGGGCTTTGTTTGTTCTTTTCTTTCTAGTTCCTTTAAATGTAAGTTTAGATTGTTTGTTTTTTAATTCCAGTATAGTTAACATACAGTGTTGTATTAGTTTTAATATAGGTATACAATATAGTGATTCAACAATTCCATACATCACCCAGTCCTCATCACAACTAGTGCACTCCTTAATTCCCTATCACCTATTTCACCCATTCCCCTACCCACTTCCCCTCTGGTAACCGTCAGTTTGTTCTCAACAGTTAAGAGTCTGTTTCTTGTTCTCTCTGGGCTTTTTTTCCCCCTTTGCTTATTTGTGTCATTTCTTAAATTCCACAGATGAGTCTAATCATACCATATTTGGCTTTCTCTGACTAATTTATTTCACTTAGCATTATACCCTGTAGGTCCATCCATGTTGTTGCAACTGGCAAGATTTCATTCTGTTTTGTGGCTGAATATATCCTATATTATGCTTCCATAATTTGGCCTTTATAAATAAAGCTGCTATAAACATAGGGATGCATGTATCCCTTTGAATAAGTGTTTTTGTCTTTTGGGGATAAACACCCAGTAGCACGATTGCTGGGTCATAGGGTAGTTCTATTCTTAACTTTTTTTAAAAAAATTTTAATATGAGAGAAAGAGAGAGTACACAAGTGGGGCAATGAGGAGAGGGGCAGAGGGAGGGAGAGAGAGAGAGAGAGAGAGAGAGAGAGAGAGAGAATTAATCCCAACTCCACATTCAGCATGGAGTCTGATGCAGGGTTCAATCCTAGGACCCTGGGATCATGACCTGAGCTTAAATCAAGAGCCAAATGCTCAACCAACTGGGCCACCCAGGCACCCATATTTTTAACTTTTTGAGAGACCTCCATACTGTTTTCCAAAGTGGCTATACCAGTTTGCATTCCCATCAAGAGTACAAGAGGGTTCCTTTCTCTCCAAACCCCCGTCAGCACTTGTTTTTTGTGTTTCAATTTCTTAACACTTGTTTATTGTGTGTGTGTGTGTGTGTGTGTGTGTGTGCATGTGTGTGTTTAAGACATTCTGAGAGGTGTGAGGTGACATTTCATTATAGTTTTGCTTCACATTTCCTTGATGATGAGTGATGTTGGGTATCTTTTCATGTGTCTGTTGACCATTGCATGTCTTCTCTGCAGAAATGTCTGTTCATACTTTCTGCCCATTTTAAATTGGATTGTTTTTATATTTTAAAACTGTTGTTTTAAATTCTTTATATATTTTAGATACTACCCTTTATCAGATATATCATTTGCAAATATTTGCTCCCATTCCATTGGTTGCCTTTCAGTTTTATTGTTTCCTTTGCTGTGCAGAAGCTTTTATTTTTTTATATAGTCCAAATAGTTTATTTTTGCTTTTATTTCTCTTGCCTCAAGAGACATATCCAGAAAAATGTTGCTATGGCCAATGTCACAGACCTTACTGCCTGTGCTCTCTTCTCAGATTTTTATGTAACATTTAGGTCTTTAATCCATTTTGAATTTATTTTTGTGTATAGTGTAAGAAAGTAGTCCAGTTTCATTCTTTTGCATGTAGCTAACCAGTTTTCCCAACACCATTTGTTGAAGAGACTGTCTTTTTCCTATTGCATATTCTTTCCTGCTTTGTCAAAGATTAACTGACCCTATAATTATGGATTTATTTTTGGATTTTCTATTCTGTTCCGTTTATCTATGTGTCTATTTTTGTGCCAGTACAATACTGTTTTGATTACTACAGTTTTGTAATATAACTTGAAGTCTGGAACTGTGATATCTCCAGGTTTGCTTTTCTTCCTCAAAATTGCTTTGGCAATTTGGTGTCTTTTGTGGTTCCATATAAATTTTAGGCTAAAAAAATAGACCCTTTTAATTATACATTTGTGATTCTAGTAATCTGTGGGGTGAAAATCCCCTTCCTCAATCCCAATCCCAGCTACATGGGTACAATATGACATCGTGGTCTGGCTGTTGGTGAAGGGGTGAAGGTGAGTGCAGGGCTGGCCCGTGGATCTGCACAAGTCTGCACCCTTCTCTTCAGGAGAGGGAGCTCAGACGATGGTTGTATTTGCATTGCTTCAGGGCCTCCTGAAGTCCTCATACAGGGACAGAGTACTCTGGTGGAGCAGTCAAGGAACTGCTTGATGTCACAGGCCCAGGGCCCCATCTGCAGAGGCTAGGGGAGAGTGGGTGGGTGCCTGCTGAGTGGCAAGCTGGGTGGGCTCTGAGCCTCCCCCACTGAAAGCTCCTACCCACAACATGTCCCACAACTGAGCCAATAGCCACCCTATTAACCATGAACACCATCTGCTCCATCAGGCAAGGTTGGCCAGAAAGCAGGCCAGTGTGCAATGAGGGCAGTGGGTGCATAGGCAGGTGAACAAGGGTGAGACAGTGCATCTGACTGGGCAGCCATACTGGGGCTCCTCTGGGGCATGGTGATGGTGGTGGGACTTAGCCAAATGGAGTCAGAGAATGCAACAGTAGCAGGGGTTCTCAAATTTTAGGATTTTTTTGTTCTACCTCTGTGAAAAATGCTGGTAGTATTTTCATTGGGATTGAATTAAATGTTTACATTGTTTTGGTTAGTATAGACATTTTAATAATATTTGTTCCCAATCCATGAGCGTGGTATATTTTTCCATTTCTTCATGTTGTTAAATTATTTGATATTTTTCATATTTCTTGAGGTACATCTATATAGCTATAAATTTCCTTCTTGGCCCTGCTTTCACTGCATCACAAAGATTTTGGACTATTGTATTTTCATTTTCATTTGTCTCCATTTATTTTTTTATTTCCTCTCATTTCTGTGTTGACTCATTGGTTGTTGAGTAGCATGGTGTTTAGACTCCACATGTATGTGTTTTTTTCCAGCTTTTTTCTTGTAACTGATTTCTAGTTTCATACCATTATGGTTGAAAAAGATGCTTGATATGATTTCGGTCTTCTTAAGTTGATTAAGGCTTATTTTGTGGCCTAACATGTGATCTACCTTATAAATTTGTTTCATGTGCACTTGAAAAGAATGTGTATTCTGTTGGTTTGGGATGGAATGTTCTGTGTATACCTGTTAAATCCATCTGGTCTAATGTGTTGTTCAAAAATACTGTTTCCTGGGGTGCCTGGGTGGCTCAGTTAGTTAAGCATTTGACTCTTGATTTCAGCTCAGGTCATGATCTCACAGTTCATGGGGTAGAGTCCTGAATCTGGCTCCATGCTGACAACATGGGGCCCCTGCTTGGGGACTCTCTCTCCCCCTCTCTCTGCCTTTCCTCCAATAATGCACACACACACTCTCTCAAAATAAATAAATAAACTTAAAAAAAAAACCATTTCCTTATTTGATTTTCTGCCTTAAATCCACTGATTTAAGTGGGGTGTTTAAAGTCCCCTACTATTATTGTATTAGTGTCAGCTTCTCCCTTAATGTTTGTTAACATATGCATTATGTATTTAGGTGCTCCAAAGTTGGCTGCATAGATATTTACAAGTGTTATATCTTGTACTCTAGTTGGATTGATCCCTTTATCATTATATAATGCCTTTTTGTCTCGTCTCTTGTTAGTCTTTGTTTTAAAGTCTATTTTGAGTGAAATTAACTTTTAAGCTATAGTTTGTATCAAATAGAGAATAAATATTCCATTGATTAAAAAATGGATTCCAGCTAGGGTGCCTAAGTGGCTCAGTTGGTTAAGCATCTAACTCTTGGTTTTGGCTCAGGTCATGATCTCACAGTTTGTGAGATCTCACGGTTTGTGAGATCACCGTGCTGTCAGTGAAGACTCTGCTTGGGATTCTCTCTCTCCCCCTCTTTCTGACCCTCCCCTACTCGTGCTCACTCTCTCTCTCTCAAAATAAATAAATAAACATTTTAAGTTTTTTTTTTTTTTGAGAGAGAGAGAGAGAGCACAAGCAAGAGAGGGAAGAGAGAAAGGGAGAGAGAGAGAGAATATCAAGCAGGCTCTGAACTGTCAGTGAGGAGCCTGATGTGGGACTCAAATTCATGAACTGTGAGATACTGACCTGAGCCGAAGCCAAAAGCCAGATGCTTAACTGACTAAGCTACCAGGTACCTCTATATAAATTTTTTTAAAAAGATGGATCCCAGAAGAAATATGTCACTCAGTGATAACAGCAAAATTAACTGATCTTTAACCTCTATATAGTTAGGGGCTATTTCAGTGGTATTTCCAATCACAGAGAAGTAAAAGGAGCACTTGTTTGTCAATAAGTAGTTATCAAAACCACACAAATAATAAACCCTGAACAAGCCAAATCACTGATCTTTGGCTTCTAGGTAACTCCTTCAAATTTAAAGGGCTTAAGCAAAGAGGGTATAAATATTTATTACTATACTAAGGATGAATTTCCTTGGTTCTTTGTGTCTCTATTACTGCACTTAGTTGCTAGGACCCTTTTCACTTAAGAACCAAAACCTGACCTTCTATGTAAGCTTTGCAATTTACAGATTTCAAATAGTCAATCCAGGGGTTTGCCCCTCACTCTTTCCTTCTCTTCTTCTGGGGATATACATGTTGTACTGACCTCAGCGGCACTTGGCCCAGGATCTGCTGGGATGCACAATTACCTCTAACCTTTGGTTGTCAACTCCTTTCCCTGCTACCCTGGGTCTGCATTCATCTCTGTTAACCTCATCCTGACCACAAGGCCCCTCCCATTCTGTCATACCATTCAGCCACTATGTGTTGCTTTAAGGAGCTCAGGAAACAACTGTTGGATGCTCATATCCCGGAGGGTGGGTAGGAACATCTCATTCACTCTGCCTCAGATGTGTGGTGAGCAGGGGTCTTCTTGAGGCCTGCTGGAAGCAAGGTGATGATCTTCTCTGCTCTAAAGTTCTTACTGTCTTCCTCCAGGAAATTTTCTGTCCTCTCATCTGACTCAGAAGAATTAATAGGGGATATAATCCCTTTCTTAGGCACCCACCAGCATCTAAATTATAGTCACATTCACTCAGATTCTCTCCTCCTTCCAGCAGGTTGAACCTTTGTCTCCTTCTGGTGGACAACTTCATACCTCTTAACTCTTGGGCTTATGGTGTAAACAATCTGCCCTGAGTTATCCAAGCTCTGACTCTTTTAGAATTTTAAAACCTATGTTTTAAACTTATAATTTAAATTATAGGCCTTTATAATAAAAAGCCTATCGTTTAGCTTTATTTTTATTTTTATTTTTAGCTTTGATTATAAAATCCCATTCAGATTTTCTCTGGAGATCTTTAAATTTTGTAGAAATTGACTGGAAAGTGTTGGGAAGAAATAAAAGTCACTTACCTGAAGATGAAAAACAAACAAAAAACTCATTCAGAAACTTAGTTGTCTTGTTTGTTCCTGGCTATGTTTACCCTCATCCTTGAACTATGAATGTATTGATTCAGTGGGTAAAGGGGGAGGCCTAGTGGTGGGAGGAGAGAAGCAAAATGCCCGTGAAGAAGAGAAACATTATCTCCAAATTGTATCCCACTACATCGATCGATCGGGAACTGTTAGTGAATACGCGATAAATGGTAAAGAGGTGATACAAGCCCCCTAGTGGGCACTTTAAAATGTGCAGGACATGTTTAGTCATCACAATGACTTGGAATTTAAGGGCATTTGGTGGGTGGAGGGTAGGGATGGTAAACAGCCTGCAAAGTTCAGGACAGTTCCATACAAAATGATAATAGCTCCCAATTGGAAAATACCAAAGACATTCTTATTTTCTGTTGGGCTTTCAGTCCCTGACCCCATCCATGTTACTATCTAGTAAAGCTCCAAAGGCCCGCCTTTTAGGGATCAGCCTCCCTGCCCTTCTTACTTACTTCTCAAGCCTGAATCTTTTCCTCTTCACAGTTCCATGGGACTAGCCTGACTCCCCATACAGTCTTTGCATGTCTCCAGCCTGATCTGTTATGGGGAGGAGCAAGGTACTCTATCAGGAGGTATTATTTAGGTGTCCCATCCCTTAACTTCAGGTTCCTCTTCTGTCCTAAAGTACCCATGGAGTGGTTTAGGGATTTGGCTTGGACTTGCTTAGCAACTTTTCTGTAGGAGAAATACATACCAGTTCTCTTGCTTCCCATTATTGTTCCTATCATTTCTACATTCAAGAGAAAGTGCAAAAGATCCACACTTTAGTTCTGTCACTAACTCTAAGACTTTGGGCTAGTTTTTGAGTCTTCCAGGCAGCTAAATTTTATTATTTGCAAAAATGAAGGAATTGGGCTGGGTGATCTCTGAAGGCATTTAAGGTCTGTGCTTCTATGAAAAAAAATAGCATTTGTTCTGATTCTGGCATATATCACCTTTCTTCCTTCACTTACATCCTTTAGTGTTTTTTCTCATAATTTAGAAGTCAATGGGATCTTTAGCAAAGGAAATGGTAATAATGAAATTAGATTTTCATGCCATTTTGAGGCATGGGTTGGTTAGTTATTGAGGTACACGTAGTAAAAAGAAATACATCCTAAATTATTATTGTTTTCTGTAAAGAATTAATCTCCCATCTGTCCTTGCTTTAGTAATACATTTAGGAAATATTTACTAATCATCTACTGTGTCCCAGGTACTGTTCTAGATAGAATAGAATCTAACAGTGAACAAAAGAAACTCACTGCTTTTATACAGCATACATTCTAGATCATCAGTTCTCAAAGTGTGGTCCTCAGATCCCTGAATAATACCTCAGAGGGTCCAAGAGGTCAAAAACATTTTTTAAATAATACTAAGGCATTATTTGACTTTCCCAGTATGTTCACATTTGGACTGATGGTATGAAAACAATGGTAGGTTAAATTGCAAGTGCCTTGGGGGACCTTCTTGGCTCAGTCCATTATGCATCCAACTCTTGATTCAGCTCAAGTCATGACCTCAAGGTGGTGAGATCAAGCCCTGCATCAGGCTCTGCACTGGGGCATGGAGGCTGCTTAAGATTCTCTCTCTCTGCCTCTAAGAAACACAAAACAAACAAAAACAAAAAAAACAGCTAAAATGTGGAAGCAACTCATGTGTTTATTGACAGATGAATGGATAAGCAAAATGTGATACATGTATACAGTATATGTGTGATACACACAAAATGTGATACATGTATACAGTGGAATATTACTTAGCCTTAAAAAAGAAGGCAATTTGACATGCTATAACATGGATGAACATAGAGGATATTACTCTAGGTAAAATAAGACAGTCACACACACAAAAAGTAGACGAGCAGAGTAAAAGCAGAGCAGAAGACAAGAGAATGGGTGCTTGCCAGCAGCTGGGGGTGGGGGGGAAAGTAGAATGGGGAGTTACTGTATAATGGGCACAGAGTTTCAGGTTTACAAGGTGAAAAGAGTTATGGGGATAGTTTGAGGTGATGGTTGTATAACACTATGAAAGTATTTAATACCACTGAACTGTAACCTTAAGATTGTTAAGACAGTGTTTTTTTTATTTTTTTATTTAAAAAATTTTTTTAACGTTTATTTATTTTCGAGAGAGAGAGACACAGAGTGTGAGCAGGGGAGAGTCAGAGAGAGAGGGAGACACAGAATCAGAAGCAGGCTTCAGGCTCTGAGCTGTCAGCACAGAGCCTGACGCCAGGCTCGAACCCCCGAACCATGAGATCATGACCTGAGCTGAAGTTGGCCACTTAACTGACTGAGCCACCCAGGCGCCCCGATAGTAAGTTTTATGTTATGTGTATTTTAACACAATAAAAATATTTGGGGAAAAAAGAGAGAATGAGGTAACTCTATGTGTACATACTGAGGAAAGGCCATGTAAAAACATAGTGATGGGGTAACCACCTGCATGTGAGGAAGAGAGCCCTCACAAGAAATTAAACCAGCTAGAACCTTGATCTTGGACTGCTGGCCTCTAGAACTGTGAGAAAATAAACTTCTGTTTTTTAATATCCCTACCCCAAATCAATAGCTATTGAGCTCTTACTATCTATATCAGTCCTTTTATTATTCTCATTTTACAAAAGGGGAAAGTGAAGTACAAACTTTCCCAAAGTTCATATTTACTCCTTCTTTGTTTGTTTAGTACATTGAAGAATGTCCCCAGGTTATTGAAAAGTCCTTTGACAGTATTATATATTCATTTGGAAAAAAATAAATAATGTCTTCAATAATACTGAAGACTTAAACTTTGTTTTAATGTTTTGAATTTATTTTTGAGGGAGTATGAATGGGGTAGGGGCAGAGGAAGAGAGGGGGACAAAGGATCCAAAGTGGGCTCTGCACAGACAGCAGTGAGCCTGATGCATGGCATGAGATCATGATCTGAGCCGAAGTCAGATGCTCAACAGACTGAGCCACCCAGGCGCCCCGATAATACTGAAGACTTTTAAACTGAAGATAACCTTGATTATGCTTCTCTTGTCCTACTACTTCACTGGAATTTGATTTACTAACTGTAGTTATCTCAGTATTGTCACATCTCTGTAAGTTGTCATTTTTTTAAAGTTCCATTTTTCTCTCAGTTTACTTGTCTGATGATTCACTTTACTTGGTTCTTTTCTTCATCACCAGCAATTTGTTTCCCAATATTCTTTCTGTCTTTGAAACAAAACCCTTTTAAGTCTCCTTTACTCCTATTTCCAGGACTGTTTTTTCTACTTCAGGCTTGAATTATCTCATGCCTGAATTCCTTTAAATTTATCTTGCAACTGATTTCAGACTAATTTCCCAGTCTTCCAGAAATGTGAATTATTTTCTTTCTTTTAAAAACAATTTTTTTAACATTTATTTATTTTTGAGAGACAGAGAAACAGAGTGTGAGCAGGGGAGGGCAGAGAGAGAGGGAGACACAGAATCCAAAGCAGACTCCGGGCTCTGAGCTGATAGCTCAGAGCCCGACATGGGGCTCGAACTCACAAACTGTGAGATCATGACCTGAGCTGAAGTTGGCCACTTAACCGACTGAGCCACCCAGGTGCCCCGAATTATTTTTCTTTAAAAAGTAAGTACACACATGATCTTTTTTATTGCCTTCAGAGTCAGTGGAGTTTCCCTTGTATTGCATTCCAGTTTTACATGATTTGGACTTATTTTACACTCTTGATTTTATTTGCCACTGCTACTCAACTTCAACAATAAATAGTTTTCTGTGAGGACAGCTTTCTTCATTCTCTCCAGCATCCATTTTCACCCTTTTGCTTCTGCTTTGCTGGTCTCTTCTCCTGGAAAAATACCATTCCCCTTATCTGAGCACATCCTAAATACTACCAATTCTTTAAGACTTGGTTCAAGTCCTATCACCTTCCTGAATGTCTATCCACTCATTCTAGTCATTTAAATGAACTTACAGTGCATTTTTTAGAGGAGGCCACAATTAAGAACTGACTTAAGTGGGAGGATGAGGATGATGGCAAAATAGGAGGATATTTACCTTACCTCCTCTCACAGACTCACTGAGGCTACAATTACATATAACGCAACTCACTCTGAAAACCATCTAAAAGAATGATATAACAGCTCTTCTACAGATAAAAAATATAAAGAAAAACCCACATTGAGAAGTGTAGGAGGGGCAGAGATGGGGTCAGGAACCACACCTCTAGTCCAGCAACCCCCCAATGGGAGGGTATCATAGACACAGAGGTCCTCCAAGAGGATCAGGGGATCAAGCCCCAAATCAGGCTTCTCCCCATCCTGGGAATCTGTACCTGGAGGATAATCCCCCATAACATCTGGCTTTAAAAATCAGTGGAGCTTAAGTCCAGAAAACCTATAAGGAGCTGAGCCTGTATTCCTTTTTTTTTTTTACGTTTATTTATTTATTTTGGGGGGTGGGACAGAGAGAGAGGGAGTGAGGGAATCCTAACCAGGCCCTGCATTGTCAGTGGAGAGCCAGACATGAGGCTCAAACCCATCAACCGTGAAATCATGACCTGAGCTGAAATGAAGAGTCAGGTGCTTAACTGACTGAGCCACCCAGGCACTCCTGTATTCCTATTTTTTTAAGTTTATTTATTTATTTAGAGAGAGAGTGCACACAAATGTACATGAGTGGGGGAGGGGCAGAGGGAGAGAGAGAGAATCCTAAGCAGGCTCAGTGCTGAGTGCTGTCAGTGCAGAGCCCAACGAGGGGCTTGATCCCATGAACTGTGAGATCATGACCTGAGCTGAAATCAAGAGTCAGACTTTAACCTACGATGGAACCACCCATGTGCCCCAAGACTCTATTCCTGTTAAAGGGCCAGTACACATATCACTTGCTCTGAGACCCAGCACAGAGACAGAAGTTTGAACAATGCATGAGTTATATGTAAAGGAGATTTATGTACTAGTTTTTAGGCTTGTGGTAAAGTGGCAGAAATTTGTATGAACTTTATCCAGGAATAGAAGTGCTGGTAGGAACTATTTTTACTGCTCTTCTTCAGCCTAGCTGGCCAGAAACTTGTGGGAGCCAGTTCTGACACTCTCCATCTACCTTTCGAACATGTCTCTTTTACCCTGGAGTTCCCCTGTGGTCCAGTCCCATTCATCCCACCAACCTTGGCAGGCTTCCTTCCAAAGCAGCTCCCACCATGCCATACATGGCAGACAGCTTTGGTCAGGACTGGTGTCCCTGGAAAGCAACTACCCTCCAGCCACACCTAGCAAATAGCCCTGGCCAGGACCAATGCCCCTCCAAAGCACTGACTGCCCTGGGTTGGGGAAGCAGCCCTATCTACCAGCACACTGCAGCAGCTAAGCCAGGCCCTCTCATCCTGTCATGCCAGGGGCCAGCCCTGCCCACCAGGGCACCCACAGTAGTCATGGCGTAGTCACAACCAGAGGGTACACACAGCTCACAGGACACCCCTGGAATGCTGGGTTCTGGTGACCTAGGGGATTGAGCCACTGCACACCACAGGATGCCTTCTACAAAAGGCCACTGCTTTCAAGACCAGGGGGTATTGCTGACCTAATACACAGAAAAAACACAGAGCATCAGACAAAATGAGGAGGCACAGGAATATGTTCCAAATGAAAGAACAAGAAAAAAAGCTCTGAAAAACAATGAAATAAAATGGAGATAAGCAATTTATTTGATAAAGAGTTCAAAGTAATGGTCTTAAAAATGCTAACTGGACTTAAGAGAAGACTAGATGAACTTAGTGAGAATTTCAACAAAGAGATAGAAAATATTAAAAAGAAACAATCAGAGCTGAACAATACAATAACTCAAATGAAAAATGCACTAGAGAAAATCAAGGCAGAAAAATGAATCAGCCATCTGGAAAACAGAGCAGTGGAAATCACCCAAACTAAAGAGCAAAAAGAATAAAGAATTTAAAAATTAGGATAGATAAAGGGCCCTTTGTGACAATATCAAGCATAATAATATTTGCATTATAGGGGGAGAAAACCTGAAAGACTTCACAAAAAAAACAATTAGAATTAATAAATGCATTCAGTATAGTTGTAGGACACAAAATTAATATGTAAAAACTGGTTGTGTTTCTGTACACTAAACAAAGTAGCAGAAAAAGAAATTTAAAAATAATTCCAAGGGTGCTTGGGTGGCTCAGTCAGTTAAGCATTTTACTCTTGATCTCACTCAGCTCAGATCTTGATGTCAGGGTCATGAGTTCAAGCCCCACATTGAGCTCCACACTAGGCATGGAGCCTACTTAAAATTAAAATGAAAAAATGAAAAAATTAAAGAAAAAAATGAAAAAATTTCCACTTATAGTCACATAAAATGAATAAAATACCTGGCAATAAATTTAACCAAAGGGGTGAAAAATCTGCGCTCTGAAAACCATAAGACAATTGGAAAAAAAATTGAAGATAACAAAAATAAATGGAAAGATATACCATACTCATAGATTGGAATAATTAATATTGTTAAAATGTCCATACTACCAAAAGCAATCTACAGATTCAGTGCAGTCCTTAATCAAATACCAAGAGCATTTTTCACAGAACCAGAACAAAGAACCCCAAAATTTGTATGGAACCACAAAAGACCCTGAATAGCCAAAGCAATCTTGAGAAAGAAGAACAAAGCTGGAGGTATCACAACCCAGATTTCAAGATATACTACAAAGCTATAATAATCAAAAACAGTGTGGTACTTCCACAAAAATAGACACAGAGATCAACAAACAGAAAGCCTAGAAATAAACTTGTTCTTATATGGTCAATTAATCTATGACAAAGGAGGCAAGAATATATGATGGAGGAAAAGACAGTTTCTTCAATAAATAGTGCTGGGAAAACTGGACAGCTGCATGCAAAAGAATGAAACTGGACCACTTTCTTATGTCATACACAGATAAACTCAAAATGGATTAAAGACCTACATGTGTGACCTGAATTCGTACAACTCTTAGAAGAAAACATAGGTAGTAATTTCTTTGGACATCAGCCTTAGCAGTATTTTTTTGGATCTGTCTCTTCAGGAAAGGTAAACATGGGGCGCCTGAGTGGCTCAGTCAGTTGAGCATCCGACTTCGGCTCAGGTCATGATCTCATGGTTCGTGGGCTCGAGCCCCGTGTCCGGCTCTGTGCTGACAGCTAGCTCAGAGCCTGGAGCCTGCTTCGGATTCTGTGTCTCCCTCTCTCTCTGTCCCTCCACCATTCACGCTCTGTCTCTGTCTCTCAAAAATAAATAAATGTAAAAAATAATTTAAAAAATTTTATATAAAAAAAAGGAAAGGTAAACAAAAGCAAAAATAAACTATTGGAACTGCACCAAAATATAAAGCTTTTACAGAGTGAAGGAAACCATCAATAAGAGAAAAAGGCAACCTACTGAATGGAAGAACATATTCACAAAAGATATATCTGATAAGGATTTCATATCCAAAATATATAAAGAACTTCTACAACTCAACACCAAAAAAAAAAAAAAAAATCAATCTAACTTAAAATGGGCTGAAGACCCGAACAAACTTTTTTCAAAGAAGTAATAAAGATTGCCAACAGATACATGAAAATATGATCAACATCAGCAATCATCAAGGAAATGCAAATTAAAACCACAATATCACCTTATACCTGTCAGAATGGTTAGTAACAAAAAGTGAAAAAATAACAAGTATTAGCAAAGATATGGAAAAAAGGGAACCCTCGTGCACTGTTGGTGGGAATGTAAATTGGTGCAACCACTATAAAAATCAGTACGGAGGTTCCTTGAAATATTAAAAATAAAAATACCATATGACCTCGTATTTCCACTTCTATTAATCCAAAGGAAATGAAAACACTAATTTGAGAAGATAGATGCATCCCTATGTTTATTGCAGTATTATTTACAATAGCCAAGATATAACAGTAGCCCGTGTCCATCAATAGATGAATGAGTGAAGAAGTGTTATATATATCCAATGGAATGTTACTCAGCCATAAAAAGAAGTGAAATCTTGCCCTTCACAACAACACAAAGAGACAGGCAGAGTATTTTGCTAAGTGAAATAAATCATTCAGAGAAAGACAAATACCATGTGATTTCATTTATATGTGGACATCTAAAAACAAAACAAATGAATAAAAGAAGTAACAAAAAAATTGAAGCAGACTCCTAAATACAGAGAACAAACTGATGGTTGCCAGAAGGGAAAAGGGTAGAGGGATGGGTGAAATAGGTGAAGAGGATTCAGAGACACAAAATTCCAGTTATAAAATAAATAAATCATGGAGATGAAAAGCATAGCATAGGGAATAATATTGCAATAACTCTTTATGGTGACAGATGGTACTGCTCTACTTATCTGAACTGTAATATATAATGTAATTATCAAATCACTATGTTTGTACATCTGTAATGAATATTGTATGTCAATTATACTTCAATTTTTTTTAACGTTTATTTATTTTTGAGAGACAGAGCATGAATGGGGGAAGAGGCAGAGAACAAGATGGAGACACAGAATCTGAAGCAGGCTCCAGGCTCCGAGCTGTCAGCACAGAACTGATGTGGAGCTCAAACTCACCAACCGAGAGGTCATGACCTGAGCCAAAGTTGGATGCTTAACCGCCTGAGCCACCCAGGCGCCCCAACTATACTTCAATTTTTAAAAAAATGTTTTAAAAATACAAGAATTGAATTGAATAGAGGCTTGTATCTTCTCTAATTTTTCATGTGTTACTGTTTTTCTCTAGAAATTATAACCCGTGCCAGGTTATTTTTCTCACTTAAAACATTTTAGGGGCGCCTGGGTGGCTCAGTCGTTGAGTGGAGTCAGAGTTTGGCTCAGGTCATGCATGACCTCATGGTATGTGGGTTCCAGCCCCATGTCGGGCTCTGTGCTGACAGCTCGGAGCCTGGAGCCTGCTTCAGATTCTGTGTCTCCTTCTCTCTCTGCCCCTCCCTGGCTTGTGCTCTGTTTCTTTCTGTCTCAAAAATAAATAAATGTTAAAACGTTTTAAAAAATAATAAAACAAAAAATTGAGATACACTTCACATAACATAAAATTCACCATTTTAAAGTATACACTTGAGTAGTATTTTCACTATGTTGTGCAACTATCACCACAATCTAATTTCAGAATATTTTCATCACCCCCAAAAGAAACTCTATTCCCGTTAGCAATTATTCCATTACTTGGCCACCACCACCCCAGCTTAAGAAAACTACTAATCTACTTTTGGTCTCTCTAGATTTGCCTATTATGGACATTTAATGTAAACAGAATCATACAATATGTGGAATTTTGTAATTGGCTTTTTTCGCTTAGTCTATATTTTCAAGGTTCATCCATGTAGTAGCATGATTCTGTACTTTATTCCTTTTTCTGGATGAATAATATTCTATTGTATGGCTATACCACATTTTATTGATTCATTCATCAACTGAATGACATATGGTTTGTTTCCATTTCTGGCTACTATAAATAATGTCATTTGAAAATTCATGTACAAGCTTTAATATGAACATATTTTCAATTCTCTCCAATATATATGAGTGGAATTATTGGGTCATATGGTAATCCTCTGTTTAACATTTGAAGAACCTTTAAATGGTTTTTCAAAGAGACTGCACCATTTTGCATTCCTTCCAGCAATGTATGATAGTTCCAATTTCTCCATATCCTCATGAATACTGTTACTGTTTTTGTAAAGTTTATTTATTTTTTTTGAGAGAGAGAGTGAGAGCAAGAGCATGAGAGGGTGGGGGGGGGCAGAAAGAGAGGGAGAAAAAGAATACCAAGTAGGGTCTGCAGGGCTCAAATTCACGAACTGTGAGATCAGGTCCTGACCCAAAATCAAAAGTTGGATGCATAAAGGACTGAGTCACCCAGGTGCCCCCCCTTTTAAAAATTCCAGTTTATTTATTATATTAATTTCAGGTGTACAAAATAGTGATTCAGCAGTTCTACACATTACTCAGTGTTCATCAAGGTAAGTGTACTCTTAATCTCCACCTGTTTTACCCATTTCCCCCACCCACTACTCCTCTGGTAATCATTTGTTTGTTCTTTACAGCTAAGAGTCTGTTTTTTTGGTTTGTCTCTCTTTTTTTCCCCTTTGTTCATTTGTTTGGTTTCTTAAATTCTACATATGAGTGAAATCATATGGTTGTCTTTCTCTAACTGGTTTATTTTGCTTAGCATTATGCACTCTAGATCCATCCATGTTGTTGCAAATGGCAAGATTTTGTTCTATTTTATGGCTGAATATATCCCATTGTAATACACACACACACATGTACTTACATATCACATCTTCTTTATTCACTTACCTATCAATGGACATTTTGGGCTGCTTCCATAGTTCGGCTATTATAAATAATTCTGCAGTAAACACAGAGGTGCATATATCCCTCTGAATTAGTGTTTTTGTATTCTTTGGGCAAATACCCAGAATTGTAATTTCTGGATCATAGGGTAGTTTCATTTTTAATGTTTTTGAGTCTGTTACTGTTTTTTGGGTTATAGCCATCCTAGTGAGTGTGAAGTGGTATGTCATGATGGTTTTGATTTCCATTTGCCTTTTCCTGATGACTAATGATGTTGCACATCTTTTCTTATGCTTGTTGGTCATTTGTATACCTTCTTTGGATAGATGTGTATTTAGAACTTTTGCCTATTTTTAATTGAGTCATTTGTCTTTCTTAATTGAGTTATAAGTGTCCTTTATATATTCTGGACATTAGATCCTTATCCAATATATGACTTGCAAATATTTTCTCCCATTCTTGATAGTGTTCTTTGACACACATAGTTTTTAACACTGATGAAGTCCAATTTATTATCTATTTTAAAAATTCTTTTGTTTTTGGTATCATCCTTGAAAAACCATTTCCTGCCCAGATAGGCTTAGTGGTGAATTCTATCACTTAAGGAAAAAATTATACCAATTCTACAATTTCTTTCTGAGGATAGAAGCAGGGACAATACTTAATTTATTCTATAAAGTCAGCAGTACTCTAATACCAAAACCAAAGACATCACAAGAAAAGAAAATTATAGGCTAATATTTCTCATGACATAGAGCAAAAATTTTCAGTGAAATATTAACAAATCAAATTCAACCGTGTGTTAAAAAAAATTACATGCCACAACTAAGTGAAATTTACCCCAGGTATGCAAAGCTGATTCAACTTTTGAAAATCAATTACTATAATCCATCATATCAACAAGTTCAAAAAGAAAATTCATATGATCATATCATAGATGCAGCACTTGATGAAATGCAACAACCATTTGTCCAACATCCACTTTCAGCAATTTAGGAATAAAGGAGAAACTTTCCACCTTTGACTTGATTAAGAAATCCACAAAATACCTAAGGTAATGTCATACTTAATAGTAAGAAACTAGAAGCTTTCCTGCTAAGATCAGGAACAAGGTAAAGATGTGCCTTCTCACTACTCCTTTTCAACCTTGTAATGAAAGACCTAGCTAATGCAATAAGACAAGAAAGGGAAATAAAATGTATATAGATAAAGAAAAAAGAAATAAAACTGTCTTTGTTCACAGATGGCAGGATTACTTATATAGAAAATCTGAAAGAGCTGAAAAACAGCTTATGCAAGGAAAAAGCAATTATAGCAAAGCTACAGGATACAATGTTAATACACAAACAACGAATATATACCAACAGTAAACAAATGGAATTTGACATTAAAAACTTTACCATTTACATTAGCACCCCAAAATGAAATAATTAGGTATAAATCTAACAAAATATATACAAGATCTATTTGAAGAAAACTATAAATCTCTGGTGAAAGAAATTTAATAAATGATAAATGGAAAGATATTACATATTTATGCCTAGGAAGACTCAACATTATCAAAATGTCAGTTCTTTACAACTTGATGTATAGATTCAATGCAATCCCAGCAGCAACCCTAGTGAGATATTTTGTGGGTATTAACAAATTGATTGTAAAGTTTAAATGGAGAGTTAATTAAGAGACCCAGAATAGTCAATACAATATTGAAAGAGAAAAACAAAGTCAGAAGACTGACACCATCTATGTATATTTGCTATGGCATGCATTCCACATTCACCAGGCACTTTATAACTCTGCCTTAGCCATCACTTCCTTCTTTCTTAAAGCCTCAAAGTCAGGAGGGGTGGGACTTTAGGGCTTTCTTGAGTCTTTCCTTAGCATCCACACTGCCCAGAGCATGCATTTGGCCTTTTAGATTCTTAGCTTAGTAAGCCCTTACAGTACACTCATAGCCCAGCCTTTCTGATTAATCTATTGTTTACCCCAGCTATTATCTATCACAGCAGGTAGCAGCAACCTAAGATATTATACTGTAAATGTTTTCAACAAATGTCCTGTGGGAAGGAGCTTTAGCAATAGGCTAGTTTTGAGTTAATAAAAATAAAGACAAGACTGTATTCCAGGGAGCCAACAGACAGTTTAGAACAAATTCAGTTGACCCTTGAACAACATGGGGGTTAGGGGTGATAAGCCCCTCCCTGCCCCCCTGTGCAGTTGGGAATCCAGTTATAACTTTTGATTCCCCAAAATCGTATCTACTAATAGCCTACTACAGTTAACCATAAGCCTTACCAATAACATAAACAATTAACACATATTTTGTATATGTATTATATACTATATTCTTACAACAAAGTAAGGAAAAAAAATATTAGGAAAATCATAATGAACGGGTGCCTGAGTGGCTTGGTTGGTTGAGTGTCTTACTTCAGCTCAGGTCATGATCTTGTGGTTCTTGAGTTCAAGTCCTGCATCAAGTTTGCTGCTGTCAACTTGTCAGTGCAGAGCCCACTTTGGATCCTCTGTCCCCCCCACTCTGCCCCTCCCCTGCTCACACTGTCTCTCTCCAAAAATAAATAAAACTTCAAAAAGAGAAAAAAATCATAATGGAAATACATTAATACTATACTGTATTTATTGAAAAAAAAAATGCATGTGAGTGGTCCCATGCAGTTCAAGCCAATACTGTTCAAGGGTGAACTGCAATGAATTACAATTCTTTGCTTATGAAGTACGTTTTTTTCCCTCTGGTATCAGGAACACACATTGTTATTTTTACAGCTACCACTGATCTGAGAAGCAAGGGATGGGGCTGGCATAGATTAAAACACCATAAATTCTATAGTTCTTTAATAAAAACCAGCCATTTTTCCTGAGTATTTGACAAGTTGCTACAGACCTTTGGATAATTTCTAAAATTATTAAAAAGTTGATTCTGACATTTTTTCCCATTTTTCATTTGCTTTTATGGGCGGGGGGTTGAAATTTGTAGTATCCTACTCTGCTATTTTCACTGATATCATCTCAGGTCATTTTCAACCCTGATAGTAGCTAGTCTAGGGCTAAAAACAAGGTAGGTGACTAATTCATCTTTTAGATCTTTTTGAGATTTAACTGATCAGAAAGTTCAGTTTCGTGTCCAGAAGTCAGTTCTTTATAGAATTTCTATCTCTCAACATCTTGAAAAATCCAGGTGTATGGTGGCTGTGCAGTAAGTAGATGTCCAAAGATAGGCTGTGCAAATGCTCTAGGAAAGATCAGACCCTGATAAGTTTCACCTCTTATGATCTTCAATTTTCAGATTCTTAAATTCTAAATAGTTAACTTACTTTCCATGCTGATAGTGCTCTTGCAAACACGTGAACATTCCTAAAACCTGTAGACTTTCTACAAGAAGTATGGCAAGCACCAACCCCACAAAGTGACACAGTACAAGAAAGGCAAAGATTCTCTTTATGCCTAGGGGAAGTGACATTATGACAGGAAGCAGAGTGGCTATGGTGGGCAGACTAAGCTGATTTTCCAGAAAAAGGCTAAAACTACAAAGAAGATTGTGCTGAGGCTTGAATGTGTTGAGCCCAACTACAGGTCTAAGAGAATGGTGGCTATGAAGAGATGCAAACATTGTGAACTGGGAGGAGAGAAGAAGAGCAAGGGCCAAGTGATTCAGTTCTAGGCTTCATATTTTGTTGCATTATGAAGACAATAAAATCTTGAGGTTATGTTAAAAAGTAGTGAATGCAAATTCTCAGAAATGATTTACACTTTCCCAAGTTAGTACAAAAAACCTAATTTATAATAGTATCTAATTCATCATAGTATCACTTAGTTATTTCATAATATGAACTATTTCTGGCAAGATAACCAACATCAGTCCATACCATTTCCCAGTATGTTTGTACCCTTGGAAGAGACCAGGACAAAGAATTGCTTGGTGAGCATAGTGTAGAATAATGTAGTTGGGTGTTCTTGTAAAATATTTCTTCTAGACAGGATATCAGAGAGAATTTCCATCCTTAACTCTGATCCTCATTTGTGAAATATTAATTACCTGCCAAAAAGTATTTGTGTTAGAATTAAATGAAATTACACATATCCATGAATCATGATTATCACTACAAATGACAAAAACCAATTCCATTTTAACTTAGACAAAAAGAAAAACATCATGGTTTACAGAATCCAAGGAATGGTTGAACAGCCAAACAATAGAAAGAGCAGAAATGCCATAACTTCCTCCCTGTCCTTGTTTGACTTTATTCTTTCTGTGTATCAGCTCTGTTCCCTGCCACTGCAGCCTGGCTTTCTTCCCTTGCTGAGGAATGTGGTCACGGACAACTCCTAGGCACTACATTTTATAATGTCAACTCTGACGAAATCAATTGTGGCCAAAAAACTGGAAACATGTAGGAACATGGACATTTTCCCACAAGAGCCACAGAGTTTAAGCTGATAGAGGAATAATGTGATAAATTATATTATTGACTTATTTGCTCTTCCCTTTCTGTGTATATGTATATGTGACTTGAAGTATCCCTTTCCTTGTTAAGAGTATATATCCCCTGCCCATCAAGGTTAAGCTTAGTCATATGATGTTCTAGCCAATGGAGTGAAAGGACATGACATACAACACACTTGTGCAGAAGCTTTAAGAGGTATTGTGATTTTGGGGGTTTCTGGCTGGCTCAGTCGAAAGGGTGTGTGACTCTTGATCTTGGCGTCATGAGTTCAAGCCCCACCCTGGGCCTAGAGATTAAACAAACAAACAAGCAAACAAACAAACAAACTTAAAAAAAAAACAGGCACTGTGATTTTTGTAGCAGCTTTGCCCCCCTCCCCACCAAGAAAATGGGCAGGTCTCACATAGGACCTGCTTATTCAGCCTGGAATCAGGATGAGACAAGATATGGTGCATAGAAGAGCCTTCTAAAAGCCTGAAGCAACACTGTAGGCAACCTATAGTCTTTATGTAATATAAGCAAGAAAGTACTTTGTTTTTTAAGTCACTAAGCTCCCAGTTGTTTGTTATATAGCATAACTCAGTGAAAGTTGACAAGTATAAGCAGTTCCCAGAAAAAGAGAGGGGAGATGCTGGCTGGTGAAATATTAAATCACTTAAACATTAAGTTACTTAATGCATTCAATAGACTTCCCTGGAGAAACACCAATAAATTCCAACTTTCCAACTCTCGCTTTTAGTAAGTTACAAAAAATCCTCATAAAGATGAATGATAATACAGCTTCCCGCTACTATCTGAAAGTAGAATGTTCCTATGAAAGCTATGTAAGCTGAAATGGCATAAACTGAAAAATATCCCGTTTTCTGAAAGTTTGTGTTCCATCACTTTGCTTTTACCAAGGACCTACATTAGTACCTTTTTTCACAAACCAAAAGAAATCTGAAGAGGAGTTTATACCTGTATGTTGAGAAAAATATGCCATTCATATTCCTTATATTTATCTATTTTATATGCTGTTGCCCCAAATAGATTTGGGAAAGACTCTGGTCCTACTGGCAACTCATTTATAAATCATTCCTTAGAATAGTGCCTGTCTACAAAATAATCCATCTTACCCAGGATTTTACTTTCCTCCACTATTAATTTCAGAGGATTCGCCCAATCAGAGGCTTTGCTGCTCTCTCCTCATTCAACATCTTGATTTTGGCATTTCTGCTCTCTGCACACCTTCCCTGTAGAATAATAACAACTTACACAACTCAACCTCCAATATAATTAAAACCTCCAGATATATTTTTAGAACACATCTTGCTTGTGAGCTCTAGATACAGTTGTTTACCTTCTCACTGGACATCTTCACTTGATACCCTTTGACATCTCACATACAGCCATTAAACTCATGTCTTTTTCTTCAAATCTGGCTTTTGGGGGGGTTGTTGTTGTTGCCTGAACTGCCTATCCTGGTTAGCAACACCATCACGTATTCAAGTCGCCTATAGCTAAAAATTCTGTCATTCTCCCCTTTTCTTATGTATTTGGTACTCCTATCATGTAACTGTTTTGAGTCCTATAGATTCTGTTCTCTATACATCTTACAAATCATCCTTTCTGTGATCTTCCTACTATTGCCCTTAGCTGAGTTCACCAGACATTTAATTGCTTTTTAAGTTCTAGTCACTATTCTGAATGCTGGAGATAAGGGATGAATAAAGGTATACTTCCTAAGGCCTAGAACTCACTTTCTAGTCAGGAAGACAAACATATCATTTCACTTACATAATTGGGTAAATGCTAAGATAGAGTTATAAATAGGAGATCATAAGAAATCAAAGAAATATAGGGGAAGGGCCAAGATGGCAGAGCAGCATGGAAGGTTTTTGCATCTCTCATCCCTGAAATGTAGCTAGATCAACAACCATCTTGCACACCTAGAAAATTGATCTGAGGATTAACTCAACAATCTGCATAACTTGAACCACAGAAGTCAGCAGGTACATGGCATGGAGAGGTGAACTGGGGGAGAGAGAAATTCCGGAGGGTAGGGAGCTGTTTTGGCCTGCAGAGAGAGGATGGTGACAGGGGGGAGAGTACAGGAAAGGCACTCCCCCCTCCCTGAAAGCAGCTGGAAAGAAAGAGAAAGAGTGAAAACACCCATAAGGGAATTAAAAAGAAAGGGAGAAAGGAGAGGGTTTGGATACGATTAAGACTCTATGAACAGGGGAGTGCAGAGTCTGAAAATCCACAGCTCAATACCTGGTGGAGTTCTGGTGGGAACAGCAAATGCCCAGGAGCAGACAGTGAGGTCCGAGGGGTCCTTGGGCCACATGAGGAAAGGCGGTTCCCCTGCTGAGAGGACATTTGGTAGAGGCTGTGTGGCCTCCCCACAAGAAGAGGTCCCAGAAGACCCCAGAGAACAGCCACATTTGCTAGTGTTGGAACAACGACATTAAGAACTGGTGAAGCCTGGTGACAGATATATGTTGTGATTTACCATAAAACTTAAACACTGCTGCTATACAATTGCGCAAGCTTTTTTTCTGGGGTGGGCTGGCACCGGCCTCAGTCTCTGGGCATCTCCAGTGGTGTGGTTGTGTGAACATTCCCGGGGTTGGGCCAGCCCTGGCCATTGCTCTGCAAGACCCTCCCCCAGAGGATTTTAGAGGGTCAAAGCCACAGGGCCCTCACAAGTGAGGGGTTTGGAAACACAGCCCCATCTGAGAAAACTCAGGAGGGAGGTGCCTCCTGACAGGCTCACGACATGGTCGCTGACAGAGTAGAAGCAAGGAGTGGATGGAAGCCAGAGACGAAGGAGGGGTGCTGTGTTGCCAGTTGGTGAGAGCACAGAATTCTAATACCAGAAACTGTGTAGTTGGGTGACGCCATTTTCACCTCTCCCGTACATGCGCATACATGCATACATGCCACAAGATCCACCCAGTAAACAAAGCAGTGCCATCTAGTGGAGAATGGAGCCATTACACCAAGCCTCATCCAACTGGGCCAACCATGCTCTAGAGGAACAATACAAGTCTCTCTGGCTGCTTAGTTTACAGACTATAACGTGATTCATAGTTTACTTCTAGAGGAAACTGGATGTAATTTCAATCATATTCCATTCCATTCGCCGGTCCATCCATTCAATTTTTTTTCTTTTTCTTTTCCTTTCTTACTCTTGAATACAAAAACAGAAAAAATTTATTTTTATTTTCCATTTTTATAAAAAAGATTTTTCTTTAGTCTTTTCTACTATATTTTTTATTTTTTTGAAATTGTTTATTCTTTTACTTTCATCATTTTATTCTAGTATATTGTATTCATTTAAAAAATTTTTCAAATGTTTTCCTTTTTTCCCCTTCCTTTTCTTTTTCTTTTCTTTTCTTTTCCTTTTCCCTCATTTCTATCAAGCTTCTTCAACAACCAGACCATAACACACCTAGGATCTAGCATCCTTTATCTGATTTTTTCTGTTTTTAATTTTAATTTTTAATTTTATTAATTATTTTTCTTCCTCAAAATGACAAAATGAAGAAATTCATCCCAAAAGAAAGAACAGGAAGAAATGACAGCCAGGGACCTAGTCAACACAGATACTAGCCAGATGTCTGAACCAGAATTTAGAATCATGATAATAAGAATACGAGCTGGGGTTGAAAAAGAAAATAGAATCCCTTTCTGCGGATCTAAAGGAAGAAAAATCTAGTTAGGACGAAATTAAAAATGCATAACTGAGTTACAATCTCAAATGAATGCCATGACAGCAAGGAAGAATGAAGCAGAGCAGCGAATCAGCGATATACAGGACAAACGTATGGAAAATAATGAAGCAGAAAAAAAAGGGGAAACTAAGGCAAAAGAGCATGATACAAGAATTAGAAAACTCAGTGACTCATTAAAAAGGAATAATATCTGAATCATAGGAGTCCCAGAATATGAACAGAGAGAAAAAGGGGTAGAAAGTTTATGTGAGCAAAATCATAGTGGAAAATTTTCCTAACTTGGGGAAAGACACAGACCTCAAAATCCAGGAAGCACAGAGAACTCCCATTAGATTCAACAAAACCGACCATCAACAAGGCATATCGTAGTCAAATTCGCAAAATACACAGATGAGCAAAGAATCATGAAAGCAGCAAGGGAAAAAAAGTCCTGAACCTACAAGGGAAGACAGATCAGGTTCACAACAGACCTATCCACAGAAACTTGGCAGGCCAAAAAGGAGTGGCAGGATATATTCAACATGCTAAATCAGAAAAAAATATGCAGCCAAGAATTCTTTATCCAGCAAGGTTGTCATTCAAAATAGAAGGAGAGATAAAAAGTTTCCCAGACAAACAAAAACTATAGGAATTCATGACTACTAAACCAGCCCTATAAGAAATTTTAAGGGGGACTCTCTGAGGGGAGAAAAGATGAAACTAAACAAAAAAGACCAAAAGCAACAAAGACTAGAAAGGACCAGAGACCACCACCAGAAACTCCAACTCTACAGGCAACACAATGGCAATAAATTCATACCTTTCAGTACTCACTCTAAATGTCAATGGACTAAACACTCCAATCAAAAGACATAGGGTAACAGCATGGATGAGAAAATAAGATCCATCTATATGCTGTTTACAAGAGACCCATTTTAGACCTAAAGCCACCTTCACATTGAAAGTAAGGGGATAGAGAACCATCTATTATACTAATGATAGCCAAAAGAAAGCCAGAGTAGCCATACGTATATCAGACAATCTAGATTTTAAAATAAAGACGGTAACAAGTGATGAAAAAGGGCACTATATCATAATTAAGGGATCTATCCACCATGAAGACCTAATTGTAAACATCTATGTCCCCAACATGAAACACCCAAATATATGTCAATCACAAAGGTATAGAAACTCATTGATAATAATACCATAATAGTAGGGGACTTTAACATCCCACTTACAGCAATGGACAGATCAACTAAACCGAAAATCAACAAGGAAACAATGGCTTTGAATGACACACTGGACCAGAGGTACTTAACAGATATATTCAGAACATTTCATCCTAAAGCAGCAGAATACACATTCTTCTTGAGTGCACTTGGAACATTCTCCAAAATAGATCACATACTGGGACACAAATCAGCCCTCAATGAGTACAGAGATCAAGATCATGCCATGCATATTTTCAGACCACACTGCTATGAAACTCAAAATCAACCACAAGAAAAAATTTGGAAAGACAATAAATACTTAGAGACTAAAGAACATCCTACTAAAGAATGAATGCCCTAAACAAGAAATTAAAGAGGAAATTAAAAAGTACGTGGAAGCCAATGAAAATGATAACACCACAGCCCCAAACCTCTGGGATGCAGCAAAGGCAGTCATAAGAGGGAAGTATAGAGTAACCCAGGCCTTCCTAAAAAAGGAAGAAAGGTCTCAGATATACAACCAGACCATATGCTTTCAAAAGCTGGAAAAAGAACAGCAAATAAAATGCAAAACCAGCAGAAGATGGGAAATAATCAAGATTAGAGCAGAAATCAATGCTATCAAAATCAAAAACAACAGTAGAACAGATCAATGAAACCAGAATCTGGTTCTTTGAAAGAATGAATAAAATTGATAATTACCTAGCCTGTTTGATCAAAAAGAAAAAGGAAAGGACCCAAATAAATAAAGTCACAAATGAAAGAGGAGAGATCACAACCAACGCTGCAGAAATACAAACAATAATAAGGGAATATTATGAGCAATTAAATAATTGGGCAATATGGAAGAAATTGACAAATTCCTAGAAACATATAAACTACCAAAACTGAAACAAGAAGAAATAGAAAATTTAAACAGACCCTTAACCAGTAAAGAAATCGAATTAGTAATAAAAAATCTCCCAAAAAATAAGAGTCCAGGGCCAGATGGCTTTCCAGGGGAATTCTACCAAACATTTAAGGAAGAGTTAACACCTATTCTTTTGAAGCTGCTTCAAAAAATAGAAATGGAAGGGAAACTTCCAAACTCATTCTATGAAGCCAGCATTACCTTGATTCCAAAACCAGACAAAGACCCCCACTAAAAAGAAGAACTACTGACCAACTTCCCTGATGAACATGGATGCAAAAATCCTCAACAAGATAGTAGCCAACCTGGATCCAACAATACATTAAAAGAATTATTCACTATGATCAAGTAGGATTTATACCTGGGATACAAGGCTAGTTCAATATCTACAAAACAATCAATGTGATACATCACATTAATAAAAGAAAGGACAAGAACCACACGATCCTCTCAATAGATGCAGAGAAAGCATTTGACAAAATACAGCATTCTTTCTTGATAAAAACCCTCAAGAAAATAGGGATAGAAGGATCAGACCTCAAGATCATAAAAGCCATATATGAAAGACCCACCGATAATATCACCCTCAATGGGGAAAAACTGAGAGTTTTCCCCCTAAGGCCAGGAACATGAGAGGGATGTCCACTCTCACCACTGTTATTCAAGATAGTATTGGAAGTCCTAGCCTCAGCAATCAGACAACACAAAGGAATAAAAGGCATCCAAATCGGCAAGAAGGAAACCAAACCTTCACTCTTCGCAGATGACATGATACTCTATATGGAAAACCCAAAAAATTCCACCAAAAAACTGCTAGAAATGATCCATAAACTCAGCAAAGTTGCAGGATATGAAATCAATGCACAAACATTGGTTGCATTTCTATACACCAATAATAAAGCAACAGAAAGCGAAATCAAGGCATTGATCCCATTTACATTTGCACCAAAAACCATAAAATATCTAGGAATAAACCTAACCAAAGAGGTGAAAAATCTATATATTGAAAACTATAGAAAGCTTATGAAAGAAATTGAAGATACACACACTCAAAAAATGGAAAATATTCCTTGCTCCTGGATTGGAGGAATATTGTCAAAATGTCAATACTACCCAAAGGAATCTACATATTCAATGCAATCCCTATCAAAATAACACCAGCATTCTTCACAGAGCTAGAACAAACAATCCTAAAATTTGTATGGAACCAGAAAAGACCCCCAAATAGCCAAAGCAATCCTGAAAAAGAAAACCAAAGTTGGAGGCATCACAATCCTGGACTTGTAGTGTATTACAAAACTGTAATCACCAAGACAGTAGGTACTGGGGCAAAAACAGACACTCCGATCAATGGAACAGATAGAAAACCCACAAATGGACCCATAAATGTATGGCCAACTAATCTTTGACAAAGCAGGAAAGACTATCCAATGGGGAAAAAAAAAGACAGTCTCTTCAGAAAATGGAGTTGGAAAAACTGGACACTGACATGTAGAAAAATAACCTGGACCACTTTCTTACACCATACACAAAAATAAACTCAAAGTGGATGAAAGACCTAAACATAAAACAGGAAGCCATCAAAATCCTAGAGGAGAAAGCAGCTAAAAACCTGTTTACCTGGGCTGCAGTAACTTCGTACACATGTCTCTGGAGGCAAGGGAAACAAAAGCATAAATGAACTATTGGGACCTCATCAAGATAAAAAGCTTCTGCACAGTGAAGGAAACAATCAGCAAGACTAAAAGGCAACTGACAGAATGGGAGAAGATATTTTCAAGTGACATATCAGATACAGGGTTAATATCCAAAACCTATAAAGAACTTATCAAACTCAACACCCAAAAAACAAATAATCCAGTGAAGAAATGGGCAAAACATATGAATAGACACTTCTCCAAAGAAGACATCCAGATGGCTAACGGACACATGAAAAAATGCTCAACAGCACTCATCATCAGGGAAATACAAATCAAAACCACAATGAGATACCACCTCACATCAGTCAGAATGGCTAAAATGAACAACTCAAGCAACTCAAGGCAAGGATGTGGAGAAAGAGAAACCCTTTTGCACTGCTGGTGGGAATGCAAACTGGTCCAGCCACTCTGGAAAACAGTATGGAAGTTCCTCAAAAAAATTAAAAATAGAACTACCCTACAACACAGCAATTGTACTAATAGGTATCTATCCAAGGGATACAGGTGTGCTGTTTCAAGGGGCACCCCAATGTTTATAGCAGTGCTATTGACAATAGCCAAAGTATGGAAAGAGCCTAAATGTCCATTGACAAATGACTGGATAAAGATGATGTGGTATAAATATTCAAAGGAGTATTACTTGGCAATCAAAAAGAATAAATCTTGCCATTTGCAACAATGTGGATGGAACTAGAGGGTATTATGTTAAATGAAATAAGCCAGTCAGAAAAACACAAAATCATATGACTTCACTCATATGAGGAATTTAAAATATAAAACAGATGAACATAAGGGAAGGGAAGGGAAGCAAAACAGGGAGGGACACAACCCATAAGAGACTTTTTTAAAATAATTTTTTAAACTTTATTTATTTTCAGAGAGATACAAAGAGCAAACAGGGGATGGACAGAGAGACAGGGAGACAGAATACCAAGCAGTCTCCATGCACTGTCAGCGCAGAGCCCAATGTGGGGCTCTAAGCTGTGAACTGTGAGATCATGATCTGAGCCAAAATCAAGAGTTGGATGACCGACCAACTGAGCCACCCAGGTGCCGCAAACATGACACTCTTAAATACAGAGAACAAACTGAGAGTTGCTGGAGGGCCTGTGGGTAGGGAGATGGGCTAAATGGGTAAGGGGCATTAAGGAAGACACTTGTTGGGATGAGCACTGGGTGTTATATACATAGGTAATGAATCACTGGAATCTACTCCTGAAAACATTATTACACTATATGCTAACTTGCATGCAAATTTTAAAAAAATCAAAGAAAAAAACACTTCCCCTAAACTAGCAATTTTTGGAAGGTAGAATCTTGAGCTGAGTAAGGATGATATGGAGTGAGCAGAGCAAACTGAGCTGGAAAATATAGGGGGAGAGAACTGCCTTAGCAAAGAATGTAAATAGTGGTAGTGATGTAGGAAATGTTAAAAATTGAGGCTAGAGAGGTTAAGCAGAAACCAAATCATGTAGCCTAGATTTAATCAAGGAACTTAGTCTTATAATAGTGGGATTATACTAAATATGGGATAAACAAAGCCCCTCAGAATTCAGTGAGTGGTGGGGGAGGGGGACAAAAGGCCAACTGTGCTTCACGGCTTTGGTTCTGATACCTACTTCAATCAGAGTAGCCCAGCTACTCTGCAATTGCAAATACTTCCCTTAACCTAAAGGTGTTGGTGCTTAGCAAAACCATGCAAATAAAAAGGTTAGAGAGGATACCTTTTGCATGGAAAGCATGAGGACTCAACAGTTTAAGAACTCTGTTCTGATGACAAAGCATAAGATGAGACATTGTTATTATTTCTGCATGGCTTTTTATGCCTTTTTCATGGTTCACATCCAATCAGTACTATGTACAAAAAATAGTTCCTAGGAATCTACTGTGAACACTTGTTTTCCATCAAGTCCAAGGAACCTTTGGAAGGATTGTTACCACAGCTTAAGAGCTTTCCTTGAAGATCTATTTTACCAAGAAAAACACTGTTTTTGCTCCCTTTCCTTAATTCAACTGTGGGAGAAAACCAAATTAATTGAGCCCATTTTGTTTAGCTCCGAGACAGACATCAGTTTATTTGGGAAGCAGTAGGCAGAGGAGGAAGGACTTGTCTCCTCCTCATTAAAGTTCTCAAGATCCAAGCACTATGTAAGACTTATGTGACTGGCAAAAGATAGTCACTGGCTCCTTTTGGGTGAAAGCTTAGCTCCTAGAACAACTAGGGTTCTCCAGGGAAAGCTGGAGTAATCCAGCAACACTAACTGAGGGCTTCATATGTTTCAGGCACTGTATGTGTGTTAATTCACTTACTCCTTGCAACAAAGCTATGAGATAGGTACTGTGTGCTGTGTGGTCCTCCTTTTATTGATGAGGAAATTCAGGTACAGAAATTAAGGAACTTAACTCATTCAAGATACCTAGGTGGTAAGTGGCAGGGCTACAGTTTAAACCCATACAATATGGCTCCAGTATTTGATCTCACAATCACTGAGCTGTAATGCGGTTTTTTTTATGTTTATTTATATTTGACAGAGACAGAGAGACAGAGTGCGAGTGGGAGAAGGGCACAGAGACGAAGACAGAATCTGAAGCAGGCTGCAGGCTCTGAACTGTCAGCACAGAGCCCAATGTGGGCTCACAAGCCATGAGATCATGACCTGAGCCAAAGTAGGATGCTTAACCAAATGAGCCACCTAGGTGCCCCTATAGTGTGTTCTTAAGTAGGTCTTAAGGAGAGTACTTTAATGCAAAGGATGTACAGTAAAACCCTGGATTGTGAGTAACTTATTCTGTGAGTGTTCCACAAGATGAGCAAACATTTGTAACAAATTTTAACTTGGTAAACAAGTGATCTCTTGCAATATGAATAGTACGTGATGCCGAATGTCACATGATCACAACTGAGCCAATGATTCTTTTCTCTGTCTCTCACTCCTGGATGGGTGATTGTCTCCCATGCTTGGATTCTTGGTCTCAGGCCACAGTGTTTGGCAGAAATCTGTGATTTTTTAGAATGTTGGAAGGTGCCCACAACTAGCACTAGTGTTTTTTTTGTTTGTTTGTTTTGTTTTGTTTTGATTTTTGTCAGTTCAAAGCACCTATGGATAGTCCTTTGCTTTTCCACATAAGAGTAAGCTTAGGAATGCTTTGCTTCATTCTAGGTCAAGCTGCCTGCAGATATAGATCCTTTCTTCCAATGCCTTATTGCCAGTTACATTAAATACATCATATGACAAGAGTTTATTAACACTGTACTGTAGTCAACGTTGGTGTGAATGTATACGATCGCTCCCATGCAGAAAAAGGTTGAAAGGAAAGGTGGTAAGAAGGAGATGATAATGGTGGACATTAAGAAGGAAATCATCAAGAAGTATGAACAGGTATGCAAGTGGCCAAAATTGCAAGATTTAATTAAAAATTTTTTTTTTAATGTTTATTTTATTTTTGAGAGAGAGACAGACAGAGCACAAGAAGGGGAGGGGCAGAGAGGGAGACACAGAACTCGAAGCAGGCTCCAGGCTCTGAGCTGTCAGAACAGAGTCCGATGCAGGTCTCCAACTCACAAATTGTGAGATTCTGACCTGAGCTGAAGTCAGATACTTAACCAACTGAGCCACCCAGGTCCTCAGAATTGCAAGATTTTATTAGAAGTCTATATCTACATCTCACCTGCAGAGGAGGAGGAGAAAAAGGTGGAGGAATCCCTCACTTCAAATGAGATTAGGGAGATGTATAAAATGTGGGAAACAGGGGTGCCTGGGTGGCTCAGTTGGTTGAGTGTCTGACTTTGGCTCAGGTCAGGACCTCACGGTTCGTGGGTTCAAGCCCCGAATTGGGCTCTGTGCTGACACCTCCTCAGAGCTCAGAGCCCGGAGCCTGCTTCAGATTCTGTGTCTCCCTCTTGCTCTCTGCCCCTCCCCTGCTAGCGTGCTCGTGTGCACTCTCAAAATAAATCAACATTTAAAAAATAATAAAATAAAAATAAAACGTGGGAAACAGTGCAAGATTTTGTAGAAAAGCACCACCCAAATAAGGCTGTAGCAGTGCAAGCTATGAGTCTGTTTCAGGACAATGCAATGTCACATTTCTGTGAAATCCTCAAAAGGAGGCAAAACCAAGAGTCATTGGATAGGTTCCTTGTTAAAGATGTATGAAAAGAAAAAGATTCCATTGAGCTGATAGATTGCAGGGATTCCATTACGGGTAGTGAAAGTCGTCCTAAACAATAACCTTCCTCTCTCTTGTCTCCCTCACACCAACCATGAAGGTTTTCAAAGGTAAGTGAAGGTTGATTTATTTTTCTTTATATTTTGCATTTTTAAAAATTATTTTGTATCATATTATAGTATTGTAATCATTTTTATATGAATGTTTTTGGGCTGTGGAATGAATCACCTGAGTTTCTATTATTTCTTATGGGGAAATTTGCTTTGATATATAAGTGCTTTGGATTACAAGCATGTTTCCAGAACAAATTGTGCTCGCAAACCACGGTTTTACTGTAAAAGGCCAATGCCAAAAAGCCTGACTTGTGACCAGGGCTCCGACTTTTTAAAGTCAATTTGTCTTATTTCCACCTTTGAAAGGAAAGCCTGTATTTTCACGGTCTAGTTCCTCCAAGGTTGCAACAAAAGAAAGTGAGGCCATGTCCTTATCAATTCATTTACTTCTAAGGGTCAATTCTAATTGGCTCAACTATTTTACTTTGCCCAGAGAGGAAAATATAACTAAACATTCTTACGACTTTTAGTCACTAAGGAACACCAGATGATCTTTAATTCATTTACTCAAATAACACATTCTAAACCACATCACCGCAGTGTGTAAACCTACAAAACATGACTCTTTCCTAAGGAAAGAGTTATATCTTTAATTAGGATTTATCAAAACCCTCATACAAATAAAAAATAAAAAAAGTTTGTAAAACATAGCTGTAGGTGTTGGGGAGCCACTGAATGGGAAATTTGCATTTTAGATCATTTTAAAACAGCATAAAGGATGAATTTAAGGAGTGCATGATTGAAGGCTGGATGATGAAAAGGCCATTATAACAGACAAGGTGAAGGATTAAAAGAACGTGAACCAAGGGAATGGTAATAAGCAATGAGAGGAGAGGGCAGATTAAAAAAAAAAATTAAGGAGGCAAAACTTAGTAATTATGCTCATTAATTCCCATTTGCCCCACAAAACCATTTCTACCTTTCTTTGCTCTGCTCTGTGCTCTGGAGGGTTTGACTATATAGACTGTATCATCCAAGTTTCCTTACTGGCTGGTTTTGGATTGGGTTCTGCAAATAGGGGGCATCAATAAGAGACTGAAGGACGGTAGGAGAAAAAGGTCAGGGAATTCTTTCTTCTACTTAAAGGCCACTCGGTGGCCCCTCTTCCATAGCTCCAACTCTTTCTGGGTTCCAGTAATACAGTTCTCTAATTTTGGTTACTCAGGACAGGGGATGGTAATAGCTCCCAGCTATGGGTATTCTCTGGGTACTTCACAAACCTTGTTTAATCCTTTAGCTTCCTTCACCCCTAAGAAATGTCCTTTGGGTAAGCTCTCTTGAATGAGCCCTTTGACTCTTTTTCCTGCAGAGACCTGTCTAGTCATGATTGATGGGGAATAGGGAGAAGAGTACAAAGAACTGAGGTGACTCCTGGGTTTAAATTCTTTGCTCCCCAGTGGATTTTAGCATTTTCCTGAATGCTTTGTTAGGACATACGCTGTTCAGACTACTTGGGAGTCTGTTCCAATACCAGCACTTTGGTAGACATCTCCACAAGAGGATTCAGGCAGGTTTTCCAGAACCAAGCATGATACTTGGTGCACAGTATTATTCAATAAATTTTCTCTTACATTGCCTCTGAAACTCTATTGTCACATTATTACAGGCCCTTGTACACACAGATCCTGAACTTAGCACTGGCCTAGCCATGATTAGAGTTTTATATTTAACTTTGATTTCTAGATTTTGATTTTTTTTTTTTCAGGCTCCATGCTCAGTGCAGAGCTCGACATGGGGCTCAATCCCGTGACCTGGGATCATGACATAAGCTGAAATAAAGAGTCAGACTCTCAACCAACTGAGCCACCCAGGAGTTCCTGAGTTCTAGATTTTGAAATGCACACAGGACAAAAGAAAGGGGCTTTTACAAAATCCTAACTGAGAGTTCAGAACAAGTCTCCAAATTACAAAATTGTAAAACGAACCAAATCACACAGAAAGATATGAATCTACACAGAAAGTATAAACCTGAGTTACTTGTGCTCAGCAAGCTGTTTATCTCTTCTTAATGAACTTCCTGTGAGCCTTTTTTTCTTTTCCCCTGTTAACCTTCAACTTTTGCAAATTGGAAAGTTGATTGAGAGCCTTTCAGTTGGTTTTGCTTCCTTGTTTGGCTGTGTGGTTTGTTGACAAGCTGTCCAGAATGTGGTCAAAGACAACTACAGTTAAATCTGCCTCTGAGTCAGCAGTTTTCTAATTAGTGGGGTTTTTCTTGGAACCCTAAAAAGGGTGAACTAGAACACATAAATGGAGGAATCAAACAGACTCTCAAATTAAAAGGTTATAGTTTTGGTTGTGAGATGGGAGTGGGAGGAAGGGAATCGTGAACAAAGGAGAAATACCTTCAATATTTTTAAAGAAAACTTTAAGGATCAAGAAGTAAAATCTACATTCCACAATTATTTTGCAACATACTTTTGGGTTCTTTATAATGGAATATAATGCTTTTTCAAAAGGACTGAAGAGTTATAATAAATACAATTAACATTCAATAGATATGAACAATCTAATTCTAAGCCTTAATTAGGAATGAGGTAATAAAGGAAAATAGTAGTAAAAATATATTTTATTCTACTTTTCTTTCATGTTACTTGTTTCAGTTTATTTTTTTCAAATGGCTTACCCTATATAGTGTCTTAAGGTATAAACTACAAAGAAATGCAAATAACTTCTGATTTCTCTATGTAGACTAATCACATTTGAACTCAGTAGACCTTAGTAGCTCACAAACGTACCTCACATATTTTACAAACAGTAGGTAGCATCCCTTGTACTTTTTAAGCAGAGGTCACTGCCCACAGGTTTATACTGTAGGTGATGATGAAATAACGGAAGTTGGCTCCTTTCATTTCTTCTCTGCCTTCTCTCCCCTTCCCGCCAAGTCCCTCCTTCATTGCTTAGCCTATATTGGTAACATATGTCCACATTAAGCTTCATGGGGTCTTGATGTTTGAGATACGCGGGTTACCTCAATAAACCAACAGATCAAAAAAACAAAACAAGTAAAAAAGGACAAAAGAAACCTTGCCCCTGTGGAATGGGAAAGCATGCCCTGAATCACAAGATAATCTGTTAAGTAAACTAATTCAGCTGAATGATGGACTCACAGAGATTACTAGAATGATGAAGTGTAAGTGATTCCCCATTAACCGAAATCTCTGCAGAGAAAGCTTGGGAGGTTTCCCTTTGGTTTCTGAAGGGGGATTCCAGTCAATTACATTAGACTCTTAAATGATCTGAGTTGCACACATTTCTGATCAAGTGTTTAAAGATATTAGTGACTTAATATTTGTTTTAAGAATCAGCTAAGTTTTGGGGCACCTGGGTGGCTCAGTGGATTAAGCATCTGACTTAGCACAGGTCATGATCTCGCGGTTCATGGGTTGGAGCCCTGCATCAGGATCTGTGCTGACAGCTCAGAGCCTGGAGCCTGCTTCGGATTCTGTGTCTCCCTCTCTCTTTGTACCTCCCCTGCTCACGCTCTGCCTCTCTCTCAAAAAGAAACATAAAAGTAAAAAATAATCCAGGTAAGTTTTAAATAGCTATATAAAAGTAACAATGCCTAGCACTAAATATATATCTTATCTGTAAAATGCTTTTATACATCTCATTATCTCATTTGATGGTTATATCAATCTTGTGTTCAAAGTAGGAAATGTAGCTTTGTTAGGCCTTTTTACAAATAATACTTCTTAAGGAAAGGTTATTGGATGGGCAGAAAAGGACCAAGTTTGGACTAGAATGTGCTTGTTTTTTGTTTTGTTTTGTTCAACGGCCTTTTCATGTTCTACTACATCCTACTGGGACTAGCACTTCAGTCTTGATAGGGAAATATCATATAGTTAAATCTTAAACTGTTTAGTACAAAAAGTGGCAAGTCAGAAGGGGAGGGAAATAAGGACGTTTAAGGATGGGGAAAATCTACAAGTGAAACCTGGTAGTGGGGAATGTACTTTCCATTAAAAAAAATTTTTTTGAGTCCTTACTCAGAACTAGACTCTGCTAGAGGCAAAGCTTACAAAAATGGTTAAGAACAGTTACTGCCTTTGAGGAACTTTCTGACTGGAGGAGCAGGTTACAATCTAGTGACCTGGACTTTGAAGAACTGATTACGGTTTTACATTGGTAGGTGCTCAGAGGAAGAGTGGTTCAAATAATCAGATCAGTAGAGAAGGCAGAAAATGGTAGGAGTGCCCAAGCTAGTATGATATGCAAATGTTCTTTGTTATTTTTTGTTAAATAAAATATTCACTACTGAGATGTTTGAAAATGAGGACAAAAATGACTTCTTTCATCTGTCATTTCCAGGAGCCTCCTCATTTTAAAGTTTTGAACCCATCCCTTAGGGGCCATACTGGAAGGTAGAAAAACTTTTTCTATGTATTATTAGAGCCAGTATACAGTGGTGATACATCGAACAGTGAAACAAACCCTAAACTCGTTTTAAAGTAACAGAGAACTTGGGTATGGATCACGCCTTTGCAACTACCCAGTTGGGTGACACTGGGCAAGTAACTTCTCAGGATGTCCCCTTTCCCGTCTTTAAGATTGTGATTTAGAAGCCCACCTCACGGGGTTTTGTAAGGATGATTTTAAATAATGCCTGTGAAAGCATTTGCTCTACTACACCTAGGGTACGTTTGTTAACTCTCGGGTCTTTCCAGTCTCGTCATTTTGAGATCTGATGCGTCCCAGTCCAAAGGTATTAAGCCATCACCACAAACGCCTGACCTCTCCTGATAGCCACCCGTATCCCTCACGGTCCGATGGAGCTTCGCTCTGCGTCTGCAGAGACGGTCTTGCAGTCGAAGTCACACACACACAGTCCTGACGGCCAGGAAAAAGGGACAGAAAACTTCGGTTTCAGCGCCAGGGACAGAGAGGCGAAGAAGAGGAAAGTAAGAAGAGCGAGGCCATTAATACACTGCCCTCCGCGCAGACGCCCTGACTACCCCGCGCCTTCCTTCCTACGGGGTGGGCGGGGCGGACCGCGACGTACCTACGTCGAACGCCCTGACGCTCGCTGGGCGTGCGCCGTGGGCTGATGTCTGCAGTTGCCGGGTTGAGTCGCCAACCCCTCCTGGCAGGGAAGAGGCGGGGCTTCTGCCTGGCTAAGGTGGGCGCGCACACCCCTGGCGGAGGCATAACTTTACGTTACCGGCTTTCGCGCTGTTTAAGTCGTTTGGAAGTGTAGCCAACGGAACCATTTTCTCATTCCGTTTAGCAAAACATCTTCACTTGGGTTATACACGCGCAGGTTTCAGGGCGGTGACTCTGTCATGCCGAACTCTCGGCCCAGGCCCCGCCGGGGTGCCCGAAGTGGCGCCGGGGCAGCCGGCCGCGACCGGCTGGTGTCGCGGTCCTTGCAGAGCGCAGAGCACTGCCTGAGTGCCCAGGACTTCGGCACCGCCTATGCCCACTACCTCCTCGTACTCAGCCTGGCGCCGGAGCTGAAAGAAGATGTGAAGGTGAGGAGGTCCCTTCTTTAACTTGCTGGCAGATCCTGTGTTCTCGTAATACCTAAACTGGGAGGGGTGGCTAAGGTTAATGGCTGGTGGTTGCTGTTAATATTTACTATTCATTCTTTACATCTCTTTTGTTCACACCCACAATCAGCCCCTCAAAAAATCCTGTCGGCTCCATCTTTGAAATATATGCAGAATCTTAGCACGTCTCACCACCTTCTCTTTTACTACCCCTGTTCAACGAAGCCTCAGTCACCTGTCGGCTGTTGGAGTAGGCTCATAACTAGGCTTTCTCCTGCAACCTGTCTCAACGCAGTCTGCGTGAGCATTTCATAACAAGTCAAACGATGTCACTTATCTATTTCAAAACTTCCATCTTCCTCAAAATTGTAAAGGCCATATTGCAAATGAGGCCTACTATATCTAATTCTAGCATGTTCCTGCCTCACCACTTTTGCACTTGTATGCAGAAGGAATGTCATAGGTATCTGTAATTGAGTAAGTTGGGAATAAGCCTAAAGTAGTCATTTGATGATCTTCAATTACTGGATTGTGATGGTTATTCTATCTGTAATAGATACGTTTTTCCAAGTTATTTTAGAATCTAAATTTATAAAAATGATTTAATTTTGTATTCCGTTTTCAGCCTCAAGCTACTTTGCTTTATTTCACCTAGCGTTTCTCAACCTCAGCGCTATTGACTTTTTGGATAGAATGATTCTTTGTTGCGGAGGGCTGTCCTGTGTGCACTGTAGAATGTTTAGCAGCATTGTTGATATCTACCCGCTAGATGTCAGTAACCTCTAGATGTTTGTAGTTAACATAAATTTCATCTAAATTTCAGGAGCAGCTGGCCCTAAGGAGGAGGAAGTGCTATGTTGAGATACCAGTTTGCTCTTATAAGTAGATAGTAGTAGAATAATGATTGATCAGCCCAAGTGCTGTTTCGTTAATTCTCTGTTCCTGAGGTTCCTCCTTTGTAAAACAGTGACAGTACCTTTTTTAATAAATATTTAGTGTGCATTAAAAGTCTGTCTAAAGCCTGTATTTGAATGCCTCGCGTTCAGTAGGGTTCAGAAAACTAGTTCTGTTTCCTGCCGAACAAAGTCCATATTTCTTCATGTAGGCCTTTGCAAAAGAGCCGTTTCTTTAGTCTTATTTCCTACTACTCACCCTACTCCCTACGCCCACACTTCAGTCACACCCAGCTATAGATCCCCTGATCCATTTCATATCATCTATGCTTTTTTCTCCTGATACTGTAGAATCTTCCTCCATATCCTTTTCTCTTTACTAAACAACATCAAGATTCAGTAGTAAGTATCAACTCTTCTGTATGAATCTGTGAAGATGACGTAAACTGTGTTCATGATAAAACTGGAATGACTAAAGCCCTTCCCTTTTTCCACTGTGTTGCGGTATGGAGAATGGCTGGAGAGAGGTGAGATTGGAGCTAGGGTGACAGAGGGAATGCTGTTACTATAGTTCAGAAAGTATTATAAGGGCCAGACTACGTTGTGACAGTGGGTTGGAGAGGTGACAGTTTTAAAGATGTTGAGAATTGGCTGGGTTTGAAACGAATCGTATTGGAAGTTAACGTAGCATTATAAGATGACTTAGTGGTTTGAGGTTTGGTGGTACCTTAACCTTATATCCTGTGTGAGAGGAATATAATAGGTTCAGTTTAGAGCATTTTGAATTTTTAAAAAAATTGTATGTTAAATTTCTTTCTACAGAGCATCTGTGAGGATAGGAATAGGATTTATGTTCATTGCTGTGTGTTAGTACCAGTTCTTTGCACACTGATTGTTCAGGAAATATTTGGGTTGAGCTGAATTTGAGGTGGCTGAGGGTGCAGTCCCTTGTTGACATGACTCATAGGAAGTCGTGTCTGTGAGTCTGAGGTTCGGAAGAGAGGGTCTTGATTGGAGATGTAGATGTAGAACAGGTGATAGTTAATGCATTAGAGTTGGATGAACAAAGGGAAGAAGGCAAAAACAACTTCTAAAACATAGAAGCCCACAAAAGAGAGGTATGTGGAGAATATGCTATGATAGCTAAGAATGGAGAGAGTTTAAAGTGGTCAGATTGTCCAATTCTGCATGTTATTGCCACATAAGTGGTAAAATTCATTTATACACTTGTTTTTTTTTTTTTAGCAAACTGTCTACTAAAGCCAAATAAAATTTAAAGTGATCAGTCAATAATAATTAAGTTCTGTTCTCTGTGGAATCATCAGCCGGTGTTGTATATTCTTCCATCATTTATATTATTAACTAAATTACTGTTTTCTCTTTTACATAGGAAACTTTTCAGTATACACTGTTCAGATGGGCTGAAGAGCTTGATGCTCTCAATCGAACACAAGACTTACTTGGTTGTTATGAGCAGGCTTTGGAACTGTTTCCTGATGATGAAGTGATTTGCAATAGTATGGGGGAGCACCTCTTCAGGTTTGTAGTGATTTCAGTGTTACTTATTAAGAATTATTCTGTATCAGTCTTGATCAGAGATAAATCACACAGTAATTTGAAAGGGAAAGTTTAATATATAGAATTATTAACTGTGACGGGATCAGAGTAATGAAGGGTTGGCTAGTAAGAAGTAAAGAGAACTCAAAAGAAGAGAAGAATCACAAATATATAATAACAGAGCAATTTTTTTATTACACCAACTTTTATTTCATATAAGAAAACAATTGTGAATGTACCCATAAGAAATGACACAGATAAGGAAAAGTAATAAACATTATACAGGAAAAAAAAAACAAAACAACCAAGATGCTTGGGAAAGTATGATTATTGAAAGCAATCCAGATTGAATCTTTTGATGTATTCTTCTCAGTCAATGAAAGTGTTTTCATTCCATCATATAAAGGAAATTTATCCACAATAAAAATTTCTTTTTTTTTTAAATATAATTTATTGTCAAGTTAGCTAACATATAATGTATACAGTGTGCTCTTGGTTTTGGGGGTAGATTCCCATGATTCATCACTTATATACAACATCCAGTGCTCATCCCAACAAGTGCCTTCCTCAATGCCCATCACCCATTTTCTCCTACCTCTCCCTACCCCATCAACCCTCAGTTTGTTCTCTGTATTTAAGAGTCTCTTATGGTTTGTCTCCCTCTCTGTTTGAAACTATTTTTTTCCCCTTTCCTTCCCCCATTGCCTTCTGTTAAGTTTCTCAAATTCCACATATGACTGAAAACATATGGTATGTTTTTCTTTGACTTATTAACAGAACAGTTTTAATATTAAATCATATACTATGTAGCCACTGCCTCTAGGGCTAAAGATACAATATTCAAGAATGAGTTCCCTCCACCTGGCTAACATGCAGACCTTGTAGGAGAGGACACAGCCATGGGTTGCAGGATGGCAGTGAAGTCACTCTGGTGCCTTGCCAGGGACCTTGTAATTCTGTTTTCTGGATCTTGCTGAAAACTTGCCATTGGAATTTCTGTCTGTTCTCCATAGAAACTGTAATTAGGAAAACTGACAAAACCCCAAAATTTTTGTTTTGGATTTGTTTTAATAATTCTGGTTTCACTTCTTTGTACAAAGTAAAAGACTTCGTATTTAGAAAATTCCATGATAATGTCCTATTCTATATAGTAAGATCATTTTACATGTTCCAGCGGTTGTCCTCTAGTATTATTGCTTTGTTCATCTCGTCATACTAAGTTTTATTCAATGAAAAGTTGTATATAAGAAATACCTTTATCAAAGTGTGTTAGTGAGGTAGCTGCTATACGGTTTAATAGTCTCAATCAACACGGCCTGGGAAGTGAAATGAGTACTCCTTTAAGAGACAAATATTTGATAGTTTCTAATTGTAGATATGATAATAACTGGGAAAATAAGGCAGATTGTCAACTGATGCTTGTTTGTTCATACTAACAGCTAACCTGATCCTGTCACACAGACTCTATCTGTACTAAATTAGCAACTAAATGAAATTTAGTTTAAAAGATTTTTTTAGGTATATATATATTTAAATTTATTTTGAGAGAGAGAGTGGGGGTGGGCAGAGAGAGAGGGAGAGAGAGAATCCCAAGCAGGCTCTACACGGTCAGTACACAGCCCCACATGGGACTTGATCTCACGAACTGAGATCATGACCTGAGCCAAAATCAAGAGTCTGACTTTTAACCAACTGAGCCACCCAGGTGCCCCTACAAAGATTAAAAAAAATTTTTTTTAAGTTTATTTATTTATTTTGAGAGAGGGAGGGAGAGAACAAGCGGGGGGCGGGGCAGAGAAAGAGGGAGAGAGAGAATCCCAAGCAGGCTCTGTGCTGTCAGCACAGGGTTCGAGGTGGGGCTTGAGCTCACGAACCGTGAGATCATGGCCTCTGCTGAAACCAAGAGTCAGTTGCTTAATCAACTGAGCCACCTAGGTGTTCCATTAATTTCAAAGTTTTCTTTAGTTCTTCAGTCCGTGTAAGAGGAGTTACTCTATGGGATTCAATTATATTCCCCGGTAATACACATGTTATTATCATAACATTCTAAAACTTATCTTTAAGGATAAACTCAATTTAACAGAAAATTGGAGCTCTACACACTCTTAACAGATTGTAACTTGCTGACCTATTGTTGTTAAGATATTAGTCTGAGCAGTTACCAGTTATTGAGACAAAAAAATGCTTGTTTGCTTTTGCGAGATATAATTATGCAAAATTTCTAATTTAGACATTGAGAATTCATCTCTTGTGATAGCGTGAATGTGGCTTTTGCAATACAGTTTATCTTTGTTCTCTACAACAGTAGCTCTTAGCTTTTGTCCTCTCTACTTTCCTCATCAAGACAGCGGATCATTCACTTCCTACTGAAAGAATCACTGGTCCAGAAGATTACCAGAGTAAACGATAGCTTCCTTTCCTTTATTCCTTTTATTTGTCAGGTGTAAATTAGTCTGACAGCAAATACAATGACTTTTTTTTAAAAAGTATTTTTTAACGTTTCTTTACTTTTAAGAGAGAGAGCGTGAGCAAACGGGAGAGGGTTAGAGAGAGAGGGAGACAGAATCTGAAGCATCCTCCAGGCTCTGAGCTGTCAGCACAGAGCCCAACATGGGGCTCTGACTCACAGAGTGTGAGATCATGACCTGAGCCAAAGTCACTTAGCTGACTGAGCCACCCAGGCGCCCCGCAAATACAAATGACTGTTGATAATTCATTCCGTTGCTGAGAGAAAAGATATGCAGGCACATCAGAGAGGAGCCTATTAGCTATAGGCATTGATACGCTTTACACAGTGAATGGTTTTTAGAAAGCAATAGTGTTTTAGTGGGTTGGTTAAATTGAGGAGGACTATGAGAGCTTCTACTGTACTTTAGTGCAATAGTAATTTATAGTCTGTCTCCTAGAATGCATAAATGCAGTAAGGGTTTGGAAAGGAAAGAAGTGATCAAGGATTGCAGTCCTTACAAAAGGAGATGGTGCTTGTGAGTAGGATTTGGGGTACTAGAGAGGAATTCTCAGGCCAGATGAGTGGCACGAATAAAGGCACAGTGATTGCTATCATAATAATTGAATATTTTGTCTCATTTTTCACTATAGAATGGGCTTTAGAGATGAAGCAGCTGGGTATTTTCATAAAGCAGTGAAACTAAACCCTGATTTCAATGATGCAAAGGAGAATTTTTATCGTGTTGCAAACTGGTTGGTGGAACGCTGGCACTTTATCATGCTTAATGACACCAAAAGGAATACAGTTTATAATGCAGCAATCCAAGATGCAGTTTGTTTGGGATCCAAGAGTGTTTTGGACATTGGAGCAGGAACTGGAATACTAAGGTTTGTTGTAATGGTGCTTTAATTATATATACATATATACCAAAGTAAATTAAAGCTTTTGCCAAGTATGGAAAATTTAACAGTGGAATTCAAAAATAGAGTTTACTTTATTTCTAATAATCTTTTGATTATTCATGCAACTACTATTATTGTATTTTCTTACTGTAACTTTAAGTTATCAAGAATTGGACATAACTACTAAGGAGAATTTGGGGTTATTATTGAAATTTTGAATGCCCTTTTAGTGTACTTTTTGCATTAATATTTTGGTTGAATGTAGTTGTCTAAGCTTAGGCCTATCAATATTTTTCATGCCACTTGTATCTTCTTAAAAACATGAATGTCATGATTTATTGTATAGTTTGTTTCATTTTTGTTTTCTTAAAGATTTTATTTTTAAGTAATCTCTCCACCCAACGTGGAGCTTGAACTTACAACTCGAGATCAAGAGTCGCATGCTCCACTGACTGAGCCAGTCAGGTGCCCCTGTATGATTTGTTTCTTAATAAGAATATTGGTTCATTTTTTAAAATGTTTATTTATTTTTGAGAGAGAGAGAGAGAGAGAGAGAGACAGACAGAGCATGAGCAGGGGAGGGGCAGAGAGAAAGGGAGACACAGAATCTGAAGCAGCTCCAGGCTCTGAGCTGTCAGCACAGTGCCCGATGAGGGTCTCTAACCCGCAGATGGTGAGATCATGACCTGAGCCGAAGTCAAACGCTGAACCAGCTGAGCCACCCAGGGGCCTGGTTCTTTTTTTTTTTTTTTTTAAATAGTTTATTGTCAAGTTCGTTTCCATATAATACCCAGTGTTCTTCCCCACAAGTGTCCTCCTCCATGACCATCCCCCTTCAGCCCTCAGTTTATTGGTTCATTTTTTAAATGTGGAATGAATAATGGTTGTGTTAAAGAATAAAAGGAAAACCTCATGTTTAACATCATAATTCCACTAAAATTTGGAAAACCACAGTAGATTATTTTTTCTTGATGGGGCACTTTTTTCTGTTGCAGCATGTTTGCTAAAAAAGCTGGAGCACACTCGGTATATGCTTGTGAGTTATCCAAGACCATGTATGAACTTGCCTGCGATGTAGTGGCAGCAAACAAGATGGAAGCAGGAATCAAACTCTTACATATGAAGTCGCTTGACATAGAGATTCCAAAACACATTCCTGAAAGGTACTATATAATATGTATAATTTAATTTTAGTTTTTGTAATCCACTTTTTCATTTTTTAAAAATTAAGATATTATTGTTTATAGCTTCCAGCCCAAATAAAAATACTAAAACCCTTATATTGTAAAGATAGCAATATAGGATCATTTAGCTTAAGATAAATTTTCATAACGTCATATTCTTGATAAAAAATATTTAAAGATCTTGAAAACGATTTATGCCAAGCAATTTAACAGATAAACTTGACCTTCAGCAAGTTACTTTACTTTTGTTAATTTCAGTATTCTGTTTGTGAAAATGGATAATACCTCCTGTATGGTCAATAACTATTTAAAAATTATAGTTAAAAATAATATGTGAGTAGATCAAGCTTGATGGACTTCTCACATTTTGTGTTATCCTTGGCTAAAATGAAAATTTTGGAAGTGTCAGCTGTCAATGTATTTTGGCCTGAGTTCTTCAAATGCTTTGAATATTATCTCATAAGTTTTGGGTTTTTAGTGTGTCATCTTGGTTTGATCTGTATCACAAGGCTGATGGCATATTAGAGCTAGAATGGATTTACACATCACCGGGTCTAACACTATCATTTTAGAGACTGAGCTTTCTTTATGTAGCACTTGCTTTACTACCTCTCTTGGGTGGTGTGTCTTCTCATCTTACTTAAGTTCAGGTTATATTGAAAGATGACTTTTTTATAGTCTTGTCATTTGGACTGTTATTTTTAAAAGTTTTCTTCCATATGTATAATAGTATTTTTGTGTACGTAATATACTATTCAATGGGCTCTACATTTGTTTGCATGAAAGAAGTCTTACTAGGTTGTTGCAGCAGATATTATACCCATTTTATAGAAATCGGCAGTGTCCTGAATTATCTTAGTCTACTCGGGCTCCCACAACAAGGTACCACAGACTAGGTGGCTTAAACAACAGACATTTATTTTCTCACAGTTCTGGAGGCTAGAAGTGCATGATCAAGGCTGCTGGCAAATTTGATTTCTGGTGAGAGCTCTCTTCCTAGCTTGCAGATAGCTGCATTCCTGTCCTTTCCTCTGTGCATGTGAGGAGACAGATCACCTATGTCTCTTCCACTTTTATAAGGACACCAGCCCTGTCAGATTAGGGCCCCACCCTTATGACCTCATTTAACCTTAATTACCTCCTAAAGACCCTATCCTTAAATGTAGTCACATTGGGGGGGGATTAGGGCTTCAACTTAAGAATTTTGGTGGTACACAATTCAGTCCATGGTATGAATCATTTACCTTAATTTAACCTTCATTTCTCTCATAGACAGTGTTGTAGAAGGACCTGCAGCTTTGAATTAGGAGATATGGATTCTAATACTGACTCTGTTATTAATTTATTTGACCCTGAGTAAATCTAGAGACATCCAGATGTTGGACTATATGACTAGATGATGTTTGCAGTCTTTAAATAATGAAAATTTTGTGTATTTATATAATATTGGCTTTCGGCACTGTAGGGGATACCAAAGTTGTTTCTGTCCTCAAAGCACCCACAATCAAAAGAGGAAGATAAGGAATATTCATGAAACTTTTCTTTATCTTCTAACTATACAAATAAATGATACTGGCAATAAGTGCTAAAGAAGTTCAGAGAAGGGAGAAATTATTTTGGTATGTCTTTGAGTGAAATTTTCTAGAAAGAAAGAACAGTCAGAAGATCAGAGCTCTGTGGACTCTTTTGTGCTAACTCGCAGGTGGTAGGTGAAGCAAGAGAAGCAACAAGAGAACTACAAGTATATATAAGAGGTAAACATGGATAACAAAGGAAGACAAGGATTTTGAGAGGGAGGCCTTCTCATGTACATTACATGTTTGTAGATTAAGAAAAATGAGGACTGAGAAAGATTATTCATCTTAATAAGGGAATTATTTATGACAGAATATTTTTATAGAGTGTTGTCATCAAGGAGGGGACTGGGTATAAAACACTCTTAGGGATTTAGGCGATGAAAGAAGAGCGTGAGGAGTTAGCATGGTCAAGTGAAGGTTATGTGTCTCTCCACCCCCAGAAGGTGTCAGTGGAGAACAGAGGAGCCTGAGGAACCAGTACAGTCAAGTTCCTTAAGATTTGAGGGTAGAAAATTAAAAAATGAAATGTATTAGAAAATTTTATATATGGACTGTTTCTATAATATACTCTTCCTTTCTTCTCTCAGCTTTGAAATCTTTACATAAATAGCATGATATTTTACTTACATATATCTTTAAAAAATCATTCTATAGAGTGTCCCTAGTTGTAACAGAAACTGTCGATGCAGGTTTATTTGGAGAAGGAATTGTGGAGAGTTTAATTCATGCATGGGAGCATTTACTTTTGCAGCCAAAGGTAAGCAGCTTGAAAACACTTAAATTTGATTAAGAATTCATTATTTCAAGAAGTATTTATTGAACCCCTTGTGTATTTGCAAAGCATTATGAAATACAGTAAAACCTTGGTTTGTGAGCATAATTCATTCCAGAAGCATCCTTGTAATCCAAAGCACTTATATATCAAAACGAATTTCCCCATAAGAAATAATGGAGACTCAGATGAGTTGTTCCACAACCCAAAACTATTTATACAAAAATGATTACAATACTGTAATATACAAAATAATAAAGAAAATGCAAAATATAAAGAAAAATAAATTAACCTGCACTTATCTTTGAAAACCTTCATGGCTGGTGTGAGGGAGACGAGAGGAGAGTTATTGTGTAGGACGACTTTCATTATCACTAACAGAATCACTACTATCTATTGGCTCAGTGGAATCTTTTTCTGCATGGGATCCATTGTATATGCTCGTATAGATGTTGACTACAGTATCAATAAACTCTTGTTATATACTGTATTTAATGTAACTGGCAATAAGGCAACAGAGGAAAGGGTCTATATCTGCAGGCAGCCTGACCTAGAATGAAGCAAAGCATTCCTAAGCTTACTCCTGTGTAGAAAAGCAAGGGACTGTACATAGGTGCTTTAAAGTGACAAAAAATACACTAGTGCCGGTTGTGGACACTTTCCAGTGTTCTGAAAAATCACTGATTGCTGTCAAACATTGCGGCCTGAGACCGAGCATCTGAGCATGGGAGATGATCGCCCACAATCCAGCAGGGAGAGAGAACAAGAAGAACCATTGGCTCAGTTGTGATCATTTGATGTTCAGTGTCCTGTACTACTTGTACTGTAAGACATTGCTCATTTATCAAGTTAAAATTTATTAGAAATGTTTGCTGGTCTTGTGGAACATTCACATTCACAGAACAAGTTACATGCAATCCAAGGTTTCACTGTACATCTTACTGTCAAGGTACGTACTTTGTAGGTGGAAAGAAACCCATGCAAAAAAACCGTGTAATCACATAATGTATGCTTATGTACCCAAATGGGGTATACAGGCAAAAAAAAACCCAAAAAAACTCCAGGAAGGAATTCATGGTAACTGAGCTTACATTATGGACAGGCATTGTGGAATTCTTGAGTAGGGTTGAGAAAGGGAAGTGCTTTCAGTCTCCTGGCCCTCGCTGATTGGAGTTTGGCAAATTATCAAAAGGAAGTATGGTGGTAACTGTCTTGGTATAGTTTTTAGATACCAATTGATTGGACAGGACCAACTGTAAACTGTCCAGTTTATGTTTTGCAATGAAATCCTCTAATGTGGCCCACAAATTGTAGATTTGGTTTTCTTAATAGGTAATGTGAATGAAAGTCTTTTAACGTAATAATTTACTATTTACAGAAAATGATTTGAATATAAAATACCTAGTTAAAGTTTAAAAAGAAGAGCAGTTTGTTTTTCAACTATAATAATGATTTTGAAAAAAAGAGAAAAATAGTGATTTTGGCTTCTCAATTAGTCATATCCAACAGTTTTTTTTGCTGTGTACAGATTTATAGCTACCCGCCTCTTCATATTTGTAGTGTTGAAAAAAAATAATGTATACAAACACATACATATAGCAATGAAAGTAAACTTTTTAAAAAGTAAAGTTAGTATTAACATGGCATCCCATTCACTGTTTTAGATTTTTTAAAATACTATGTTTTTATTCAAATATAAGTAACATAGTGTTATATTAGTTTCAGGTGTACAATATAATGATTCAGCAATTCTGTACTTTACTCTGTGTTTATCATGATAAGGGTATTCTTAATCCCCTTCACCTATTTCACCCATCCCCCACCCATCCCATTAGCCTCTGGCAACCACCAGTTTATTATTTGTATTTAAGAGTGTTGTGTTTTCTCTTTTTTTGTTTGTTCATTTGTTTTGTTTTTAAATTCCACATATGAATGAAATCATATGTATTTGTCTTTCTCTGACTTATTTCACTTAGCATTGTACCCTCTAGACCCATCCATGTTGTTGCTAATGGCAAGATTTCATTCTCTTTTATGACTTAATATTCTAATATATATACATATATATACACACAGACATATTTACACACACACAGTATATACATGTATATATACACACATAAACTTTTTTATTTAGGTATGATTGACATATAGCATTATATTAATTTCAGGTATATAACTAATGATTCAAAACTTGTATATATTATGAAATGATCACCACAAGTCTAGTTAACAAAAGAAACTTTTAATTATATTTTTTAAAAGATTTCATTTTTAAGCAATCTCTACACCCAACATGGGGCTTGAACTCACAACACCAAGATCAAGAGATGCTTTACTGACTGAGCTAGCTAGGTGCCCCACAAAAGAAACTTACTTTTTTTTTTTTTTAGAGAGAGAGAGTGCATAAGTGGGGAAGAGGGACAGAGGGAGAGAGAGAGAATCTTTTTTTTTTTTTTCATGTCTTTATTTTATTTTGAGAGACAGAGACAGAGAGCGAGCAAGGGAGGGGCAGAGAGAGAGGGAGACACAGAATCTGCAGCAGGCTCCAGACTCTGAGCTGTCAGCACAGAGCCTGACACAGGGCTTGAACCCACAAACTGCCAGATCATGACTTCAGCCGAAATCAGACGCTTAACCAACTGAGCCACCGAGGCAAGGCGCCCCCGGAGAGAGAGAGAATCTTAAGAGAATCCCAAGACCCTGGGATCATGACCTGAGCCAAAATCAGGAGTTGGACACTCAACCAACTGAATCACCCAGGCACCCCAAAAGAAACTTTTTAAAGAAAAAGTTCCTTAACTTGTTTATCCTTACCTGTTGCTTTTAAGGTTTTATTTTAATTAATTTTTTCTTTTTTCTTTTTTTTTTAATTTTTTAATGTTTTATTTATTTTTGAGAGAGAGAGAGAAAGACAGTGTGAGTAGTGGAGGGTCAGAGAAAAGGGAGACACAGAATCCGAAGACAGGCCCCAGGCTCTGAGCTAGCTGTCAGCACAGAGCCTGACACGGGGCTCGAACTCACGAACCGTGAGATCATGACCTGAGCTGAAGTTGGACGCTCAACCGACTGAGCCACCCAGGCACCCCTTAATTAATTTTCTTTCTAGTAATCATGCACACATATGTTTTGCATACATACAACTGAATGTAATTTTTATTGTTATGTTTTTAGACCAGAGGTGAAAATGGTAATTGTGAAAAGTATGGGAAAGTTATACCAGCAAGTGCTATTATATATGGAATGGCAGTAGAATGTGCAGAAATAAGAAGACATCATAGGTAAGTGATTATTTAAGTAGTAAATATTAGAAAACTAATTTTAAGGAGTAGACCGTAGTTGAAAGGTTATTTAGTGAATATTTATTTGGATGAGAATTTGTAGTTTTATGACCTTTAAATTCATGATGTTTATTCCAGTCGTAATTTCCTTCTTGCCTTTTTCTTTTCTTTTTTAACTTTTATAAATTATTTTTTTAATTTGAGAGAGAATGTGTGAGTGCAGAAGAGGCAGAGGGAGAGAGAGAAAGAGAGAATCCCAAGTAGGCTCCACACTCAGGATGGAGCCCAACTCCGGTCGACGCAGGACTCAGTCTTGTGACCCTGGGATCATGACCTGAGCTGAAACAAGAGTCAGGCACTCAACCCATTGAGCCACTTGGTTCCTTTTCTTACTTTCTTTTAAAGTGGAACTCTAGAATTAAAACCAGCTTTTGATTTTTTAGTGGAAAATAATTTTGATACAACTTAATAACCTTTTTAAAAAAAATTTATTTATTTATTTATTTATTTATTTAGAGAGAGAGAGAGAGAGAGGAAGCATGCAAATGTGTGGACCGGGGAGGGGCAGAGAGAGAGAGGGAGGGAGAGAATCCCAAGCTGAGCCACCCATGTTCCCCAAACTTAGTATCTTTTTGATGTGTGATAGATTCATATAGAAAAATATTAAGTTCAGACTGATTTCAGATAAAAGTGAAATAAAAATTTACAGTGTGAAAATAATTTATTTTAATTATTTCTCCTATTTCCTTCTTAATAACTTTATTGATATTTTAATGTTTTGTGGTTATGTAGAATGAAATGAAATTTTAGGAACTTTCTTCCTAAAAATTCTGAGATTTACTTATCAAATATGATACAAATGAAAATGCGATATTAAATATTTTTAGTTATAGAAATCTCTTGGTTAATTTTTCTTAAACATTAAAAAATGTTTTATCCTGCTAAAATACTGATCCATATTTTATTAGGACTTTCTAAGGAGGCTCTCTTCCAATAACTTAATAGTAGTAAACGTAACATATAGTTATTTTAAGAAATAATGATGAGTAAAAGAAGAAATAAAAATTATCTTAAACTCCTCACCATTAGAGTGACTACTGTTACTCTAATTAAATAACTACTGTTCATCTTTGTTGTATATTCTTCGTTACTTTTCTATGCATCTTACAGGAGATAAGTAAAAATGTTTATGGTTGGTAAGGCATAGAGCATCAGCCAAACAGTGGCCTTAATTAGCAGATTGGCTGAATTAGTGTGCTGTTTGAATGTGAGCTCTACAAGTAAATGTGTGTGTGTATAAATTTAATTTTGTTTCAGAAGTTTCAGTAAATATATATGCTTTTTCTTTGTGAGCCTCTTCATGTTAGTGAATGTGCTGCATGATTTTTTAAAACCAGTTTCTTTTTGGGATGCTTCGGTTGTTCAGTTGGTTAAGTGCCCGACTCTTGATTTCGGCTCAGGTCATGATCTCACTGTTTATGAGATCAAGTGCCATATTGGGCTCTGTGCTGACAATGCAGAGTCAGCTTGGGATTCTCTCTTCCGTCTCACTCTGCCCCTTACCCCGTGTGTGTGTGCATGCGCGCTCTCTCTCTCTCAATAAATAAATGAGCGTGAGATCATGACCTGAGCCAGTATCAGGAGTCGGATGCTTAACTGATTGAACCACCCAGGTGCCCTCTAGTATGTTTTTTTAAGTTTATTTATTTATTTTGAGAGAGAGAGAGAGTGCACACACACATCCGAGCAGGGGGAGGGGCAGAGAGAGGGAGAGAGAATCCCAAACAGGCTCTGTGCTGTCAGCATAGTTTCATTTGGTGATTCATCTTTTGAGAGTATAATAAAATAATTTCTAGAAGTAGACAAATCAACCTCAACCCTATAAGGGCAGAGAGACTAATAAATGAATATCTCTGAGATAAGAGAAGATTGGAGTTTTGTTTTGAGAGAGAGAAAGAGCAAGAGTGAGCCTGTGCAAGCACAGGAGAGGTAGAGGGAGAGAAGGGGAGAGAGAGAAACTTAATCAGGACCCATGCCCAGCTCAGAGCCTGATGCAGGGTTCAATCTCATGACCTTGAGCTCATGACTTGCTAAAACCAGGAGTTGGATGCTTAGCCAAGTGAGCCACCTGGGCTCCTGTTGAGTATTTCTTTTTCATAAAATGGTGTTGTTAAATGTTTGTGAAGTATTTTTTTCAATGTAAATTTTTATTGACATCAGAACAGTGTTATAGCATATGCATAAACCATAAATTTATGGTTTGATGAATTTTCATGAAGTCGATACACTTGTATAGCCAATGCTCCGATCAAGGTCCAGAGCATTACCACCACCCCACAAAGTCCCTAGGTAGAAACCCACTATCTTGACTTCTGACACCATAGCCACTATCCTGACTTCTGACATCATAGGTTATTTTGCCTGTTTTGAATTTCATACAAGTGGGATCATACAGAATGGTTTTTTTGTGCCTGGCCTTTTTTCAGTATCCATCACTGGTGTGTAGTTTGTTCATTCTCAATGATGTATGGTATGCCATTATATGAATATACCAAGACATTTACCTATTTTACTGTTGATGGATATTTATATTATATCCAGTTCTTTGATTATTAGAAGTAGTACAATTATAAACATTCTTAAACTGTCTTTTGGTGATTGTATATATGAATTTCTGTTGGCTATATTCCCAGAAGTAGAAAAGCCACATACCTTGAAGTTCCTGTATTAAGAATGAATCTAGAATGGGTATGTTCAGCTTGAGTAGGTACTAAGAAAAGTCTTCCAAAGTGGTCTTCACTAATTTTATACTCCTACCAATAGTGTTTTAGACTTCTAGTATAGATACTAGTATGTCTTCACCAACGCTTGGTATTGACTTTTCCCCATTCTGGTGGTTGTGTAGTATGTTAATTTCATTTCCTTGGTGACTAATGAAGCTGAGCAACTTTTGTATGCTTATTGGCCATTTACATATGCTCTTTTGTGAAGTGTCTGTTTAGGTCTTTTGCCCATTTTTCTTTTTCTTTTATTTGCAGAAATTAAAAAAATATATTTTGGATATGAGCCCTTTGTTGAATAGGTGTATTATAAATTGTTTCTACTCAGTGTGCCTTTTTACTTTGATAAAGCTGAGTATCTTTTGATGAACAGAGTTCTTAATTTTAATGTAGATCTATTTGTCATTTGTTTTCCTTTATAGTGATTGTGTATGGATTGAGTTTAAGAAACCTTTGTCAGTAAAGTTTTATGTCATTTTTATGTTTATTTTTTATGGACTTAATTCTAAAAGAAAATTTTAAACCATCCCATCTTTCTCCCTTCCCCTTCTCATTTTCCCTCTTACTAGGGTGTGCACTAAGGCTGTTGCTGGAATCTGTTTACCAACAAATGTGAAATTTCAGAGTCCAGCTTGTTCTTCTGTGGATACAGAAGACACAGTTGAACCATACACAACTGAAAAGATGAGTCGAGTTCCTGGGGGATATTTGGCTTTAACAGAGTGCTTTGAAATTATGACAGTAGATTTCAACAATCTTCAGGTAAAAAAAAAAAGTTTAGTTACAAATTTTGAGCATTAAGTTTATGCATTGTTTAAAGTACTACATAGAACAGTCTTATTTTATGAGTTTTCATGGGATTCTACTTACTATGTGTAAGGAAAATGATTAAAAGGTAACCAGTATTTTCTCCTGAAATTATTTACTTACTTTAAATACATAAGGAAGAAAATCCCTAAGGTTTGTTGGGATTGTATAATGTGTTGGGTGCTTTTACGTGTTCTTAGATTGCTTTTACCACAGTGTTGCAATATAGTTATACTTATCCTTGGGCTATACAGATGAGGGAACTGTTGTTTACATTCATTTTCCTCAGATTATGCAGGTGTGAATGCAAGAGTTATGACCTAGAGCTTTCTGGCTTTTCTCAATGTTATACTGCCATTTTAAGTTAACAGTATTCCTTGAAATGAACAGTAATCTAAATCTCTAGATTGTATGTGTATTAGAGTGATCATCCATATCAGTTTGCCCAAAAATGAGAGATTCCCAAGACATGGGATTTTCATTTTTAAAACTAGAATGGTCTTGGGCAAACAGGACAGTCTTGGACAAACCAGGCCCTAAGTATCTGTTGGGTGTGTATTGGTGGGTGGTGGGAGGCTGTGCTACACAAAGAAAGTGCCCAAGGAAATTAAAAAAGGTCACATTGAGTCCTTCTCTGAAAGTCTTTAAGTCATGTTAGATGAAACCTGCCTAAGGGCAGAACACTTTGTGAGGGTCATTTTAGCCTAAGATCTTTATAATTTAATATAATTTAATCCCCTATTAATTATACTAGGTTTTTCTTGAGGTGGTTTGGAGCTACATTAGCACTTTGACATTGATTACTGAGGCTGAGCTTCAAAAGCATCTCTCTTCTGATACAGCTGTACAGTAGGGATCAACATGGTTATAGTTGCTAAGTACCCTAAAGCTGTCCTTATTTTGAGCTTTTCTTATGTTAATTTTTCTTCGCCACAGTTAAAAAAAAACACCTTAGTAAGGCTTTAATTTGGAAGTAACATCTGCTTAACACTTTCAAATAATACAGAAGAATAGAAGAAAAAATGTCTTCCTTTTTAATTTATTACTATTTTTTTAAGTTTTATTTATTTATTTTTGAGATAGAATACACACGTGCCTGCTGCTGGGGGAGGGGCAGAGAAAGAGCATCCCAAACAGCCCGGAGCCCGAGGCAGAAGGTCCGAAATTGGAAGTGGGAGCTTAACTAACTGAGCCACCCAGGCGCCCCTTCCTTTTTTAAATCTAGGTCCTACTTTCCCCAGATCACCAATTTGAAGTATGTGTTTTCAGACTTGCTTTTCTGTTCCTCACACGCACGCAGGCACTTGTGTGTCCATGTTTTCAAAAACAATCCATTTCTTTGCCATTCGCTTCCTTCATTCAACAATATATCCTGGATTTCTCTCTACATCAGTATTATGTATATGTCTCATTTTTTAAAATGTTTATTTGTTTTTGAGAGAGAGTGCGCGCACGGGCGCGCTCATGCACAGCAGGGGAGGGGCAAGAGAGAAGGGGGACAGGGATCCAGAGCTGTCAGCACAGAGCCCTGTGCGGGGCTCGAACTTGCGAACTGTGAGATCATGACCTGAGTTAAAATCGTATGCTAAACCAACAGAGCCACCCAGTGCCTTGCCTCATTGTTTTTAATAGTTCCTCAGTATTTCACCATGATAGATCAGAGCTTCTCATCTAGTATGCCTTAAATGGCTATAGGTGTGTCAAGATACTGATTCCCTGAATAATGCTGGGCAGATCTGAGAACTTACAGAAATGGAAAGTGATGTGATAGTGGGGCATGTATATATTAACTATATAAACTGCTTTCATTCCTTTTATTTGTTAGGAATTAAAAAGTCTCGCAACTAAAAAATCTGGTAGAATTGGTATTCCTGTGATTAAAGAAGGCATACTAGATGCTGTTGTGGTTTGGTTTGTGCTCCAGCTTGATGATGAACACAGTTTATCCACAAGTCCTAGTGAGGAAACATGTTGGGAACAGGCTGTCTACCCCGTACATGACCTTGCAGGTATATCTTGTCTAATTTTTGTTTGTTTTTTAAAATCTTGTTGCTTTAATCTTCTAAGCATTTAAATCACTGTAAAAAATTTTACTTTGAATATGTCGTTTCCAGTCAAGGGAGACTGGTTAAATTTTTCAGAACTTGCTTTTTTAAAAAGTAGTTTTAAATAATTAAAATATATATAGTTAAGAAAAGAGAGTAAAACATAACTGCTGCATACCATTCAAAAATATCTATCATTGAATAATTTCTTCAGCTCTGCTTACTCTGGTTACCAGTAGATAAGAGAATGCTAGTGCACCTTTCATTGAATGTAGTAGTACTAGTGCAGGGGTGCTTCTTATGGAGTCTGACGGCATCTGTGGAGCCAGAGGTCATAGAAATGCATCATACACATATAAACAAAATTTTACAGTTTTAGAGGGCTCATAAATTCATGGGCTTCCATAGAGAAGTTCTGTGTTCAAGATATTTTTCTATAGAAACTTTTTGCCAGCAATTTGATGGGTTTCAGTGTAGTTCACATAAGTTGTATTACATAGAAAAATTCTGCCTGTTTTTAACTGGGAGGTAATAAGTTTCTGTTTAGTCTCCTAGTCAAGGATTTAATTTGGCAAGATCATTAAGTCATGGAATGTGTATAGTGTTGTGGCTAGTATGGTGCTTTTGGAGTCAGGTAGATTTGGATTCACACCTTGGCACTGCTACTCACGGACTCCCTCGCTGGCCTTGCTGGTTATGTGGGATGCTGCTGCCTACCTTGCAGGGTTGTTGTAGGGATTATCAGAGATAATGGATGTAAAATGCCTATCGTAGCAACTGGCACTCAAGTAAGTGGCATTTTTTTCTTTGAGTTGATTTATTTTATTTTTAAAACTATAATTCCGGTATAGTTAACATATAGTGTTATATTAGTTGCAGATAATCAATGTGGTAATTCAGAAATTCTCTACACTACTCAGTGCTCATCATAAATACACTTTTTTTTAATGTTTATTTACTTATTTTGGGAGAGAGAGAGAGATTATGTGCATGTGTGCATGCACGTGAGTAGGGAAGGGGGGAGGAGAGAGAGGGAGAGGGAATCCCAAGCAGGCTTCATGGTGTTAGTGCAGAGCCCGATGGAGGGCATGATCTTAGAAACCATGAGATCATGACCTGAGCCAAGATCAAGAGTCAGACACTCAACCCACGGAGCCATCCAGGCACCCCCATCATAAATATATTCTTAATTCCCATCACTTATTTCACAAATCCATCCACCTCTCCCCTCTGGTAATCGTAAGTTTGTTCTCTATAGTTAAGAGTCTGTTTTTTGGTTTGTCTCTTTTTTTTTCTTTGTTTATTTTGTTTTTTAAATTCCACATATGAATGAAGTCATATAGTATTTGTCTCTGACTGACATGAAGAAGTATACTCTCTAGATCCATACATATTGTTGCAAATGGCAAGATTTCATTCTTTTCTATGGCAGAATAATATTCTATTGTATGTATATATCACATCTTTTTTTTTCTAAGTTTTTAAGTTCCAGTTAGTTAACATACAATGTAATGTTAGTTTCAAGTGTATACTATAGTGATTCAACACCTTCATCCATCACCTGGTGCTCATCACACCAAGTGTGTTCCTTAATCCATCACCTATTTAACCCATCCCCCCCATCTCTCTGCTATACCACATCTTCTTTATCCATTCATCTGTCAGTGTTCACTTCTGCTGCTTACGTATCTTGACTATTGTAAATAATGCTGCTATAAATGTAGGGGTGTGTGTATCCCTTGGAATTAGTGTTTTTGTGTTCTTTGAATAAGTGCTCAGCAGGGGTAATTCCATTTTTAATTTATTGAGGAACCTCCATCCTATTTTCCACAGTATTCCCACCCACAGTGCACATCTTTGCCAACACTTGTTTCTTGTGTTTTTGATTTTAGCCATTCTGACAGGTGCGAGGTGGTATCTCGCTGTGGTTTTGATTTGCATTTGCCTGATGATTAGTGATGTTGTGCATCTTTTCATGTGTTATTTTTGTTTATTCTAGCTTTTTTATAGTAACTTAGATGGGCTTTTAAAATTTTAATCCTTCTTAGGGAAAGGACATTTTAAATGTATAAACAGAAGAATAACTTGTATTTTCAACCAGCTCTGAACGCTGGTAAGAAGAAATCGTGATTATACATTTACATTTTAAAGTTTTACCAAGTTTGAAAGTTCATGGATAAGAGCATGATATAGTCTTTATTGTAGGACTTAGTCCTTCCTTATATTATCAAATTCCTAAACATGCAAGAGCATTTAAATATTTACAGTTAGAAATATTACTGATATGGTCTATTGAATGCTGTCTTGTTCTTTTGGAAATTGCTCTTAGAGAAAAGAATGCCCCTTTAAGCTAAAGTGAGGTTTGGTATTGATTCCTGACTTTAATGTATCTTTGTTACTCACTTCATTACTGAAGAGGATTGACAGTCTCCTGTAGCCCTTCCCCGACCCCATAATATGGGGACATGATGATACCTAGTGATTGCAGTAAAGGAACTATAAAACTAATAGTTGGGGTCCAATAATGGATCTCTTGAATCTATTAGTTAATTGAATCTCCAAACTTAAGTTTTTCACTAAGTAAAGCTGGAGGGATTTTTCCTAGTTTTTTTGTAGGAAATGAATAAATGAATTAACTTAATTCTATTAAATCAATAGATGTAATCTTTCCTGTAGTAATTTCAAAATAGGGGTAGTGGTGGAGGTATTTGTATGATTCTTAGACGTATAAATATATTAATTACAATTTTTTTTCTTTCTTACTGTTTTATGGAGACTACTGGATAAAACCTGGGGACCAGGTGACGATGGAAGTGTCTTGTCAAGATTGTTACCTAAGAATCCAGAATATCAGTGTTTTCAGATCAGAACAGGAAATGGATGTTGGAAAAAATTTTAGCATGGATAAAGACTTGTTCTCTTTAGGAAGTGAGGCTGAACTCTGCAGTGCGCTGGCTAGCCTTCAGACCAGTAAACCAGATGCTATGGAGCAGATATGTGTATTGGAATCCACAGAAATTGCTTTGCTTAATAACAACCTCTATCATGAAAGCTTTAAAATGGCAATGAGAAAAGTGTTGTCTTCATTGACTCCAGAGAAACTGTGTCAGGCCATGGATACTCACTGTCAGAATAATGAGATGAGCTGTGGAAGTGGACAGAGTAGTTCTGAAGAGAGCATCCCTGAACCATTCTATGTGTTAGATGTTTCCGAAGGCTTCTCCATTCTGCCCATAATTGCTGGCACACTTGGGCAGGTTAAACCTTACAGTTCTGTGGAGAAAGACCAACATCGTGTAACTCTGGACCTCATATCTGAAGCCAATCACTTTCCTAAAGAAACACTAGAGTTTTGGCTGAGACATGTGGAAGATGAATCTGCTGTGTTGCAAAGGCCAAAATCAGACAAGTTGTGGAGTATAATTATATTGGATGTCATTGAGCCATCTGGGCTCATTCAGCAGGAAATAATGGAAAAAGCCGCAATATCCAGGTAAAACACAAAGTACAACTTTTGTATTTTGAGCTTAAATTAATATAAATTGTTTTAGTTCTTTAATGGCGTAACTGTACAGATGAGTTATGATCATTGTATGTTCTAAGCATTGCTTTTCAGGACGTGACTTTATGCCTTTCTCTTTGTGTGCATGTCATAACTCATTTTTTTGGTCTGAAGGAATCCCTGCTCTGTGGGTGTGAAGAAGAGAGCCTGCTTTGGGATTGGACTGTCTGTGTATGATACATAGAATTAAGCAGAGATCTATAAGAACAGATAAGACATTCAGGGTAAATAAGGAAAAATCAAATATCATCTTTATGATATAATACATATATTTAAGAATATATATAGTACGCAGTTGATGGTATATTGGGAGAGTAGGGTGCTTATTTAAAAAAAATTTTTTTTAATGTTTATTTTGAGAGAGAGTGTGGGTGCACAAGTGGGAGAGAGGCAGAGAGAGAGAGGGAGAGGGAATCCCAAGCAGGCTTCACACTGTCAGCACAGAACCCGACTCAGGGCTCAATCTCACAAACCATGAGATCATGACCTAAGCAGGTATCAAGAATCAGATGCTCAACCACCTGAGCCACCCAGGCGCCCTGAGAGAGTGCTTCTTATGAACAAGTCTCAGTCTTCTTAGGTCTTAAAGTCTTTATTTTATAATACAGTTATCTCCCTACGATATTCTCCCTTTAGTGTTGGTTGCTGGAGGTATACTTGACCCTAATATTTAATACTGAAAGAAGATTTGGCTAAGCTTCAAAGTCCTTTAGTCATGCTGCTCAGATCTGAAAAGATGGGAGTGTTTAACATTTGGGGATCCAAATTTGAGTAAAATGAATGTTACAGATGTTGAATTTTGTAGTATGTAAATGGATTGTGTAGTATAGGAAAAGTGGGAATGCAGACCAGATTGCAATAGCAAAGGTAGATTATCTATTGAAGAAAAAAATATTTGACAAAACCAGGAAAAAAAGTGTTTGATTATATGGCTAATTATATTGTAGGTTTTATATACATTTTCTTTTGTTAACCGAACTCTTCTCACAGAGTAACAAATAAAAATCACCACTGGTTTTTTTTCTTCAAAACCGTCTTGTACATATCATAAATTTGAGGATGCAGAGATTTGATATAAATAAATACACGCCATAAAATTTTAAGCAGATATACTCGATAGAGTATAGAACGTGGAGCTTAGAGGGTTCAGAGCTAGTCTCAGATTTGTCAATGAATTCCTGAAGTAGTGAAATTTTCTGTAAGTCACGTAGTATCTCTAATCCTCAGTTTTCCTCATCTATGAGATGAGGGATATTGTATTAGCCACCTTTGAAGGCATTTCAGCTCTATGAATTTTTAACACAAATGAAGTTTGACTTCTTTAGAAAGACAAACAGTTTACCTAATGGTTTATTTATCTTTAGTTTCAATTTAATTCTTTTTCCGATTTTTTTAAATTATGGTAAAATGCACATAACATAAAATTTACCATCTTATCTATCTTTAAATGCACAGTTTGGTGGTATTAAATATTTTCATAATGTTGTGGAACCATCACCTTCAATTGTCCCCATAACTCTTTTTGTCTTGCAAAACTGAAACCTTATGCACATTAAACAATAACTCCCCATACCATAATCTCCCCAGCTGCTAACAATCATGACTCTAGTCTCTGCTTCTATGAGTTTGACTATTCTAACTACCTTCTATGACTGGAACCATACTGTGTTTATATTTTTGTTACTGTCTTTATTTCACTTGGCATAGTGTTCTCCAGGTTCATCCATGTTGTAGCATGTGTCAGAATTTCCTTTTTTTTTTTTTTGAAAGGCTGAATAGTATTGTATGTATATATCACATCTTGCTTATTCATTCATTTGTTGAATGACACTTGGGTTACTTCCCCTTTTACTATTGTGAATAACAATTCTAATGAACATGAGAATGCAAATACCTTTCAGACCCTGCTTGAAATTCTCTTGGGTATATACCCAGCAAATCCACCCAGAAGTGGAATTGCTGGATCATATGGTAATTCTAGTTTTAATTTTTTGAGCAACTGCTATACTATTTTCCACAGTTGCTGTACCATTTTATATTCCCATCAGCAGTACACAAGGGTCTAAATCCTCACCAGCACTTGCTGTTTTCGGTTTTTTGGATTTTTTGATAGTAGCTATCCTACTGGGTGGAAGAGGACATCTCAATATTTGATTTGCATTTCCCTATTAATTAGTGTTGTTGAGCTTTTTAAAATAAGTGCTTATTGGCCATCTGTGTATCTTCTTTGGAAAAATGTCTTTTCAAGTTCATTGCCAATTTTTGAGTCAGACTTTTTTTTAATTTTTAGGAATTCTCTATTGGATATTAATTCCTTATCAGATAATTTACAAATATTTTCTCCCATTCTGTGGGTTGGTTGCCTTTTTACTTTATTGGAAGTATCTTTTTTTTTTTAATGTTTATTTATTTTTGAGAGAGGGCCGGGAGGACAGAGGGAGAGGGAGACACAGAATCTGAAGCAGACGCCAGGCTCCATGCTGTCAGTACAGAGCCTCACATGGGGCTGGAACCCACAAACCACAAGATCATGACCTGAGCTGAAGTCAGATTCTTAACTAACTGAGCCACCCAGGTACCCAGAAAGTATCTTTTGATGTGCAGATATTTAAATTTTTATACAGTCCACATTTTTTTTTTTAACTTTTGTTGCCTGTTTTTTTGGTGTCATATCCAGGGAATCATTGTCAGATTCTGTGGCTAAAACTATTCTCTTACGTTTTCTCTTAAGAGTGTTTATAGTTTTAGGTCTTACATTTAGGTCTTTGATCCATTCTGATCCAATTTTTTGTGTGGCATACAGTTAGGGCCCAGCTTCACTCTCTTGAGTGTGGATATTCAGTTTTCCCAACACTCAATAGAAAAGACTATCTGTTCCACATTGAATGGTCTTGACACCCTTGGCAAAAATCATTTCACCATATATGTCAAGGTTTATTTCTGAGCTCTTTAATTCTATTTCATTGATCTACATGTCTCTCTTTATGCTAGTAATTTTTTGATTACTTTAGCTTCATAATAAGTTTGTTTTTAAGTAACTAATTCTTTTTTGGTGTGGTAAAAAACATTAAATTTGCCATGTTAACTATTTTTAAGTATATAGTTAAGTAGTTCTTAAGTATTTTCACATTGTATACAATAGATCTCTAGAAATTTTTCATCTTGCAAAACTGAAACTTTATAACCACAAACCACTCATTCCCCTTGCCCCCAAGCCCTTTGGTAACTACCTTTCTAATTTCTATTTTTATTATTTTGAGTACTTCAGATACTTCATATGTGGAATCATATGGTATTTGTCGTATGTGACTGATATATTTCACTTACCAGAATGTCCTTCAAGTTAATCCATGTTGTGGCATGTAACAGGATTTTCTTTTTTAAACTGCATAATATTCCACTGTATAAATATGCCATTAGCCATTCATCTACTGATGGGCATTTGAGTTATTCTACGTTTTAGCTACTGTGAATAATCTCCGAGATTCTGCTTTCAGTTCATTTTTTTAAGTTTATTTATTTTTGAGAAAGAGAGAAAGAGTGCCAGCAGGGGAGGGCAGACAGAAAGGGGGAGAGAGAGAATCCCAACAGACTCCTCACTATCAGTGTAGAGCCCGATGTGGGGCTTGAACTCACAAACCATGAGATAATGACCTGAGCTGAAATCCAGAGTCTGATGCTCAACCAGCTGAACCACCCAGGCACCCCTGCTTTCAGTTCTTTTGATATATATCCGGAGGTGCAATTACTGAGTCATATGGTAATTCTATTTTTAATTTTTTGAGGAATCTCCATAATGTTTTTATAATGGCTGCACCATTTTATATTTCTACTAGCAGTGCACAAGGATTCCAGTTTCTCCACATCTTTGCCAACATTTGTTTATTTTCTGTTCTTTTGATAGTAGACATCCTAATGGGTGTAAGTTGATGTTTTATGGTTTGATTTGCATTTCTCTTATAATTAGTGATATTGAACATTTTTTCATATTGTTGGTCATTTGTATATTTTCTTTCCAGAACTTACTGTTGAAGTCCATTGCCCATTTTTAAATTGGATTTTTGCTGTAGTTGAGTTGTAGGAGTTCCTTATATACCTTGGATGTTAACCCCTTATGAGATATATGTATGCTTTATTGATATTTTCTCTCATTTCATAGGTTGCCTTTTCACTCTGTTGATTGTGTTCTTTAGAATTTTTTAAGTTGATGTAGTCTCATTTGTCTGTTTTTGCATTTGATCATTATGTCTGGTCAAGTCCCTGTTGAATCCCTCTAGTAAAATTTTCAGTTATTCTTCAGCTCACGATTTGTTTGGTTCTTTTTTACAGTTTCTTTTTGTTGATTTTCTCACTTTATTCATTTATGCATCATTTTCTGCATTTCATTTTTTTTTTAGCATCCTCATGATAGTTCTTTTTAATTCCTTGGTAATTCTTGTGTCTGTTTCGCTAGGGTCAATTTCTGGATATTTAATGTCCTTTGATTAGGCCATGTTTCCCTGTTTGTATGCCATGTTAACTTTTGTTAGGACTTGAGCTTTTAGAAGAACCATTCATCTCTCTCAGTTTTTACTTTCTAGCTTTGTACAGGGAGGACATTAACCTGGTTAGAGATTCTGAAGACCTCTCAAGCTCTTTCTGCGAATGTAGCTTCTTTGGGGCTTGTGTGTGTCAGCTAGTTGAAGTTTTGTTGGTTTCTCCTCCGGAGCTCCCCTAGTATCTGTCTCAAGTACTGCAGCTCCCTTGGGGCTATGGCAAGTCACAGTACCAGAGCTCATCCTGATGACTGTCTGTGGAACTGCAGACTCTCAGGTCTTTAACCAAGCCAAGTGATAGCCTTTGTAATCTACCTGAGGTCCCCAACCTGGCGCCCATTTTTTGTCACTTCTTAGATTTCATGCAAGACAGAAACCAGTCCCTGGGGCAGCACCCCCCAAATTCAGAGTTGTTGGATGTACCTTCCATTCTTCTCTTTCTCTCCCCAACAAGAAGCTGAGAATTGGGAGTTTTCTCTTGATTGTATTGTGCTGTACCTGGGGACTGTGGCAAGTAAATGCAATATATTTTCCTATCATCTTCCATGTAGTTCAGGCTGTGTACTGGCCTGGTGTATGGGAACCTCCTAACTGGTTTCTAGGTATCTCACAGAAACAGTTTAGTCTGTGCATTTTTTAAAGAGGTTGTTTTTTTTTTTTTTTTTTTTTTAATGTTTATTTCTGAGAGAGACAGTGCAAGTTGGGGAGGGGCAGAGAGAAAGGGAGACAGAGAATCTCAAGCAGGCTCCACGCTGCCAGTGCAAAGCCCAAGGTGGGGCTCAAACTCACAAGTTGTGATATCATGGCCTGAGCCGAAACCAAAGTTAGACGCTTAACTGACAGAGCCCTTGTCTGTGCAGTTTTGGTTAAGTAAGCGTGTCTGTGAGAAGAGGTGAGTCTGAGGCTTCCTTTTCCACCATTTTACTTATATGGTCATTTTCCCTGTACTTTGTAATAAGTTTTGAAATCAGGAAGTATAAAACTTCCAACTTTGTTCTTTTTCAAGATTGATTTGACTATTCTGGATCCCTTGAAATTCCATATGAATTTTAGGATGGGGTTTTCTATTTTGGTAAAAAATGCTGTTGGGACTTGATAGGGATAGCATTAGATCTGTATAGCTCACTTTGGGTAGCAACAGTATTTTCTTCTAGTCTGTGAATGTGGGATGTCTTTCGATTTATTTGTGTCTCATTTCTTCCAGCAATATTTGTTTACAAGTCTTTTCCACCTGCTTGGTTAAGTTTATTCCTAAGTACTTTATTATTTTGATGCTATTGAAATGAAATTGTTTTCTAAATTTCTCTTTTGGATTGTTCATATTAATTGCAAAAATACAACTAATCTGTGTGTGTTGGTTTTATATCCTTCAACTTTGCTGAATTTATTAGTTGTAATGTTTTTATGTGGAATCTACAGAGGCTTTTACATATATGATGATTTTTATGCACAGAGATAATTTTACTTCTTCATTTCCAGTTTTAATGTTCTTTAATTTTCTTGCCTGATTGCTTCACCTAGGACTTCCACTGACTACATTGAATGGAAGTAGTGAAAGTCGGTGTCCTTTTCTTGCTCCGGATCTTTAGTGGAAAACCTTCCAGTCAGTCACATTTTATTTAAATGGAACCTTTAAAGGATTTTTAAAAAGCATTTTAGGTTATAAAAACAATTGAGCAGTATGTTCTGTCTGAGTGATTATTTATATTAGTGGGAAACAACTTATGTAAAGCTACCAACTCCTCTTCCCGGTGTTTCTTAGTTGGGAGGGTGGGGGGAAATGTCCTATTAGGAGTTTGTGTAGGAGAGTCTTGTTTTTGTTTTTTTGTTTTTTTTCTTATAGAGGATTGTCCTATGGATTGCAGGATGTTTGGTATCTCTAGGCACTAAATGCTAGTAGTGCCCATGATTATTGTTCTAACCGATCTTCCCTCCCTTTCCGAATACTTACCTGCTGAGTAACAGTGAAGAACCAGTGCTTCTTTCCTTCAGCCCAAGCTATTGTACAGTCTCCTTACCTGGATGGGTAGGCTTATCTTGATTCTGGGGACAGAGGTATGCAGATACTTCTCACACAGGCCTCCTGTTATTATGGTCAGCATCTAACAGAGGGGAGGTCTCATGACTGGTGAAACAGGGTGAAGTTATATTTGGGATGAGGGCATCTGTCTCTCTGGAACTCCTCCCAGCACCCCCAAACAAGGTAAGGGAAAATGAGCCATTTCACAGACTTAAGTATTTAGTTTCTAGCTACCTTTCTTTGTAGTCGTTGTTTTAAAATGTTTATTCTTAGACTTTACTCAGTCATACTAGATTAAAATACTGGAGGAAGTTTAAAAGCTTGGTACTTTTTTTTGTTTTTAATTTAAACACATTTAAAAACATCTTGTGTTGGGTCACAAGGAAACTGAAGAGTTTCTTTTCAGAATTTTTGCCATTTATGGTTAGACTTTTGAGTTGGAACGTATTTTCTCACTGCTGAAGGCACAGATGGTTCAGAAGTATTATTTGGGTTTGCAGAGGATTCCATCGAGGAGTCTGGCAGCTGCAGTGGTATAAGTGACAACAACACAGTGTCAGTAAAGCTATGCAGAGTTTCAAGGCGATTACTCTTTTATCAACATAACTAAGGAGCATTCTTGTTAGTGACAGTAATATTGAGTTAAGGATTTGTATAACTTTTTTTATTTAAAAATTTTTTTTAAATGTTTATTTACTTCTGAGACAGAGTTTAGAAAGGGAGGGAGGGAGGGAGAAAGAGTGGGGGAGGGACAGAGAGAGAGGGAGACACAGAATCCAAAGCAGGCTCCAGGCTCCCAGCTTTCAGCACAGAGCCTGATGTGGGGCTCAAACTCACGAACTGTGAGATCATGACCTGAGCCATAGTTGGATCTTAACTGACTGAGCTGCCCAGGTGCCCCATTGTATAACATTTTAGATTAAAATAGTATGACCATGGTCTGTTAAAATAATTATCATATACTGCCTTTGTGTACACTATCTCTAGCACAGTTGTTAGTACTCAAGTGAGCCTTTTTTGACTTTTTAGGGTTCAGCAGATAAAATTTTGATATTTTGTTTAGTCTAATTTTCTGAAATGATTTAATGTAATGCCCTCCCTTCCTTTTCCCCATAGATTTTTATGGTTGGAAGGTTGATTTTTAACCTATGTGCTTTTTCAGCTTGCAAATTTCATAAAACACTACCCTCTTGTGGTTACTGGAGATGGAGGGAATTAGTCAAGAGCATCAAGCTCTGGCTAGTCTGTCATTTGAGAAATTGTGATCTTAAGAACGATTAGATCTGGTTCCATTTAAATGGATCACAATTGGAGATAACTTCATGTGTTCAGAAAAATTAGTGCCATGAATTTTCAGGAATAAGCCTGATCCATTTGAGCAAAACAAGTAGATTTCTCCCGTTTTTTTAGGAAGATACGTTTTTTTATCTGGTTTGGTAAAGACATAGACAGGAATTCTGTTAAGAGTTGTTGAATTTTATTAATTGTACGGATTAATTTCTACTACACTTTACCTAAACTACTAGAAGTTGATAGGAAAGCAATAACAAAAATGAGCAAAGTACTGCGGTCAGGTGAAGTCCTTTTTTAGGCTGATCTATAATACGTAGGACTTACTACAATGTAAATGATCATGTACTTATATTTATTTACTGAAGAGAGATTGTCTTGGTTTAGGATCATGACTTGTCTCAATCAGCTTAATGGCATTATACTTAGGAATCATCTCTAACTTTCCTTGCTGATTCTATGTTCATCAAATGACCCAGTTATGACTTGGCTTCCAGTGACCTAATCTTAGGGAGAGCTGTTACAAGAGCAGTCTGTTTACTTACTGTAAAGTTTTCCATCAACTTTTTATTTTGAAATGTTTCAAAATTTCAAACTTAAGAAAAATTCTAAGAATAGTAACAATGAATATAAGACTATTGTTTTGTCTTTATAACCTTCACTCTTTAACATTTAGCATGTATCTCCTTAGAACAAAGGCTTTTCCCTACATGTCACAATAAAATCACATTCAGGAAACTTTACATTGATAAAAATACTATTATTTAATATGTAGTCTATATTAAAATTTACCCTGCTATCCCAGTAATATCCTATATTCCTCTTTTTCTCCCCAGTCTAGGTTCTAATCAAAGGTCCTGCATTGCATTTAGTTGCCATGTCTTGTTATTATAGTTTAATTGTCATTCTCATTTTAGATACAGTATTTTTAAATGGTTAAGGTGAGAGAATCCGTTTAGTAAAAGCCAGGAGAATTAATGATTTGAAACTAATTTAAGAGCAGAAATCCCATGTGGTTTTGAGGAATGGGGTGTTTTATAGTTTGTCAAAATTTTAGTGACCTATTCAGGGAAACTGCATAGCATAAAATTTTAGTAACTTGTAGGAAATTTAATTTTTTTTTTGGATATGCACAAATGTCTTGGTGAAACCAAACCTTAGCCCTGTATTACCAATAGATCCTTATTAACTCTACATATTTAAGAGGAAAAATTTACTATGAAGAATACATATAATAATATGAAGCCTACTTGTCTATAAATAGCCTGTCCTGGAAGTTCAGGTGGAAACCAGCTTGGAATATTCAGTAAAAATGAGGGATTTAATATTTGATTATAAATGTGGTAAATGAAAATAATGACTTGGTTTAAAGTATCTTAAAGTATCCTCCAACTCTGTTTCATTTGATGGCAGTAGGTGAACCACTCACCCCCTCACCCCCTCATGCTTCTCACAGCTGAGGTGTGGAGAGAGAAGACTATAGGTGAGCATGGGTGTAAGGGCCCTAAATTTCACATATGAACTAGTACCTGTTGTGTAGCAACAGGAACATGTGGTTACAAGATACACCACACTCAGCGAAGCCCAAAGATGGTATAGCTGCCTATCAGATATTTATAGTTTGTTCAGAGTTCTCTCGGTCCATTTGCACTCTACCTATTAAGAGGCAATTAAAATTTTTTTTTATCCTAAGCAGTGTTGCTGATCACACTAAGACAGCCGTCATTCCACCTTTATGGGATTTCCAAGGTGAACCTAAAATCATTTGTAGGAGGAGAATGGTTTTGTTAACACTTTACTCACACTCTTTACTAGACCATATTGATTTTTAATTACTTTTTTATTTCAATATTTAACTTTTAATTTTGAAATAATTTCAGCCATACAGAGAAGTTAAAGAATAGTACAGAGAACTTTTAACAGAAAGAACTTTTAACATATACCTTATACCCAGTTGCACAAATTATTACTATTTTGCCACATTTGCTTTATTAATCACCCATTTCCCCCTCTCCCCCACCATCAATCCTCAGTTTGTTCTCAGTATTTAAGAGTCTCTTATGGTTTGCCTCCCTCCCTCTCCTTCACTATTTTTTCCCTTTCCCCTCCCCTATGGTCCCCTGTTAAGTTTCTCCTCATATATCATGTTCCTTTACCCCTAAGTACTTTGGTGTATATTTCTAAGAACAAGGATATTCATTTACATAGCCATAAAAGTTGTCAAAATCAGGAAACATGGCCACAATACTGATATCTGGTGTACAAATCTTACTCAGATTTCATCATTTGTTGCAATAGTATCCTTTATAGCTTTTTTCTATAGCTTTTTTGTTGTTTGTTCCTGTCGAGGATAGCACATTGCATTTAGTTGTCATGTCTCTTTAGTCTCCTTTATTCTGGAACAGTTGCTAAATCTTTCATGACATTCACAGTTTGAAAGAGTGAAGGCCATTTATTTTGTAGAATGTTCCTCATGTTTTTGTTTTTTATTATTAGATTTATATTATCCATTTAAAGAGGAACGTCACAGAAGTTTTGTCACATTAGGAGGCACATAGTATTGCTTTATCCCATGATTGTTGATATTGATTTAGACCAGTGTGTTAAAGTTGTATTCACCGGGTTTTTCCACAGTAAGTTGCTGTTTTTCCCATTGTAACTAGTAAGTCATTTGTGGGGACGACACTTGGAGACAGTGCAAATATCTTTTTCCAAGTAAAACTTTCACCCACTAGTTTTAATATCCATTGATGACTCTTCCTGAATCTAAAGACTTATATCCATCAAGCCAACTGGTTGTTTTTCTTTCATGGATCAGCAGCCACTTTGACTTGTTGGGAAATTATTTTCAGTGGTTTACCACTCTGAACTACCAGCCAATAACATAAAGTCCATTAGATTATGTATAATCTGTAGCTTACCAATTGATTATGATTTAGTTATTGGTATTTATAAAATATAGGGAATCAAGATGATTTTTAAAACATTTTTTCTCCTCTAGGTGTTTGCTGCAATCTGGAGGCAAGATCTTTCCTCAGTATGTGCTTATGTTTGGGTTGCTTGTGGAATCACAGACACTGGTAGAAGAGAGTGCTGTTCAAGGAACAGAACGCACTCTTGGATTGAATATAGCACCTTTTATTAATCAGTTTCAGGTAAGTGTTTAGAGAAGTTCCATCAGGTAGCTGTTACCCACCATCCACCTTATACTTTCTCCATAGTTTAATCCAGTCACTGTATTCAGCTGGATTAGGATGGTAATCAGTTTCCTAGAGCAAAGGAATTTGAGTGAAAATCAACATAGGGATTAGAACTGCCAAGGAATTCTGTTGTTCCTACTGACAAAAGTCTGTAGACATTCTTCTGAGCCACTAAGTGAAAACAGGGTACTAGGTTTAATGTTATGAAAAAGGGTGCTTCTTGTCTAAAGCAGAAGCAGTCAGAAAAAGACCTGTGTTCCAAACTCAAACCCTTTATTACATTGATACCTCAGGTTGGCAGGTGATAGATGTAAGCAGGTAGTGTCTAGACAATCAGACTGTTGTGGGTAAGATTATAGGAGCCTAGGAAACTGGAGCTCAAGGCGAAGGCATTAGTTGCTATTTGGGAAACAACGACTCAAGATATAGTGCTGGCAAAGGCATTAGACACAGAATACAGATTTGTAAGTTAAAATTGTGTGAATGCATAGAATATCTAAGGGAAGAAGTCTGGGTTGAAGACAGAGGTAGGAAGTACCTACTGATGGGATACTGACGTGTAAACCAAAGCAGAATTTTGGGAAATAGGATTTGGGTACGGAATTTAAGAAGTGGTATCTACAACTTTTATTTTAAAGGCTATACATAGTAAGCCTTGAAGATGCAGTTAGATCTTATGTGGACAGTACTTGCTCAGCAAATACAAGTTTCTTGAGAAAATGCTTTTTTCAGTGCTGGCTAACAGGTTTTAGAGTTCATTTAATCTCAGATTTTTGCAAGCTTAATAAAGAGAATACACTTATCAGAAGACAGAAGTTTAGGGGCACCTGGCTCTCTCAGTTGGAGGAGTGTGTGACTCATAATCTTGGGGTTGTGAGTTCAAGCCCCACATTGGGTGGAGATTACTAAAAAAAAATAAATGAACTTAAAAAAAAAGAAGTTTAAATTGTGTGGTTCAAAAATACCACCATCTCCTTTCTAGCTTTTTCCCTTTTGATCAGCAATTCTTTGGTCCCATCAGAATCTATGATATTTTGATCTTTCCATTGTTTCACTGTACTTTCCGTCTTACATCCTCCCTTCCTCTACAGTTTGTTTTCATGGTCTATATACTTTTCATATCCCTTCTGTTTGGTTTTTGTACTGGCCTGGGAAAATAAAAGTTCCGGCATTCATGGAGCTAGCACTCATGGCATTCATGGAGCTAGCACAATTGGCAAACGAGAGATAGATAATAAACAAGTAAAAAGATTAGTATGATAGATGGTTAGAAGTGCTATGGACATAAAGCAGGTTAAGAAATACAGGGAATAGGGGTATGTGATACACTGTTTCCTATAGGTAACTACTAAGGGAAGGACTCATGGGTAAGTGATAGTTAAGCAAGGAGCTGAAGAATAAGGAAGCAAACCATAAACAAGTCAAAGGATCAACAAATGCAATGGCCTGAGGCAAGAGCATGATTGGAGTGTTCAGAAACAGCAGGAAAAAACCTTGAGGAGAGTCAGATGAAAGATGCAGTCAGAAAAGTATTAGGAACCAGATCCTCTAGAGCCTTTTGGTCATAGGAAGACTTTTACTATGAAAAGGGTGGAAAACAACTGGAGGGTATTGAACAGAGGAGTGACATGGTGTATCTTGTTTTGAAAGGGTTACTATGGTGGCTGTGTTAGAAGTCAGCCACTTGTGAGAACAGGCAAAGGCATTATTGCAGTAATCCAGGGGAGAGGTAGTAGTGACTTAAACAAGCTTTTTTTTTTTTTTACTTTTTTTAATGTTTTATTTATTTTTGATACAAAGAGAGGCAGAGCATGAGAGGGGGAGGGGCAGAGAGAGAGAGGGAAACACAGAATCGGAAGCAGGCTCCAGGCTCTGAGCTGTCAGCACAGAGCCTGAAGCGGGGCTCGAACCCACGAACCATGAGATCATGACCTGAGCCGAAGTCGGAGGCTTAACCGACTGAGCCACCCAGGCGCCCCAGTAGTGACTTAGACTGGAGTGAGTGGTAGCAGTGGGGAGACGGTGCAGATTGGATGTCGGGAATGAGAGCACCTGGAAGGATAGTTACCATCTACTGATTTGGGGGAAAATAGGAGGATCAGCTTGCGTTTGTGTTTGCAGGACTATTGAACAGTTGGATAAGAATTCAGAGAAAGATGTAGGCTAGGGATAAAATGTGGTAGATGATATTTAAAGCCCTGAGTCTGAGTGAAATCACCTTGGGCGTATATAGAAAGAGTGAACTCTAGAGAACTGGAGCTCTAGATGGGAAATGTGAGAAGAATTAACACACATGACAGGAGTGGCCAGTGGGCTAGGTTAAGAAACAGAAGTCAGGACAAACTCTGAGGGAGTAGAGTGCATGTGATGAGAGGTAACGTAGGAATCTAGGGCTTCTTCTGGTGACTGAGAAAAATGAGGACAAAGGGCATAATGAGTCTTGGAAATGGCATGGAATTGCTGTTTTTATGGTAAGGGAAGCTCAAATGCCTTCAGGATGCCCAGGAAGAGGTTGGTATTTCTCTGTCCACTGTTTCACCATGAACAGTCGCTAATATTTTACTCAAAGTAAAGAGGGCACTTTTAAAACAACAGTTTCCTTTCTATTTCAAATTGAAGAGGCTAAAGTTACTGGTAGGAAAGTTCTATTGCTGCTAAAATTGATGGAACACATTATAGCAGTGGTTCTCAACCTTGACTAACTTTGAGAACTATTGATACTTGGATCCCAACTCCAGATACGGCCTGAGCAGTTGGGGCTTTTAAAAAGCTCTTTAGGTGATTTTACCTTGCAGCCAAGTTGAGAAACATTGCTTTCTAGAATTAAACTTTATTTTCCAAATGAAATCCACTATTTCTCAGTTATTTTCTCAAACAGCACAATAATTAATATTGTACTATTTACTAATTAGTTCATCTTTCACACAAAAGCACATCCTGTGTTTAAAATTTTGGGGGCTATTTGGTTTAAGTAAAAAATTAATCTGCTTTCATCTAAGAAAATAATTTGTAGATAATTGAAACCATAGCAAATTATGTAACCTGTCTAAGCCTTGGTTTGTTCATCCTTCTAAAACTAGAATCATAAAAGCCCTTATGCCTTAAGGTTAATATGGGAATTAAATTAAGTATTAGATGTAAAAAGCATTGTATCATACTGATACAAGTACAATGTAAGCACTTCAGGGTACCTGGCCATAAAAAGAATTGAGTAAAAGTGAAAAATTTGTACTTTTTCTAGGTACCTATACGTGTATTTTTGGATCTGTCTTCATTGCCCTGTATACCTTTAAGCAAGCCAGTGGAACTCTTAAGACTAGATTTAATGACTCCATATTTGAACACCTCTAACAGAGAAGTAAAGGTAATACAAAATGATTTTTCTTGTCATATTCAGAATTATCTTAAGGTAAGTAATATTTTATATACACAAAATAGTATTAGTCACTTTCTTTGAAGATTTAAATGTTAGTTTTTTTTCTAAACAATATTAAAAAATGAGCTTGGGTAAATACTAGTGAATAGAATAGGTTGATATTAATTTGGATTGGGTGATTAAATCTTTATAAAATTTGGAGCTAAAATTGGCTAAAAAGACAAAGACTTACTTATCCAAGTCTGCTCTATTTATTCTGATGAAATTTTCATAATTTCTTAATTTTCATAGGTACACATTTGTAAATCTGGACAAGTGACTGCCATTCCCTTTTGGTATTATATGTACCTTGATGACGAGATTAGGTTGGATACTTCAAGTGAAGCCTCCCACTGGAAACAAGCTGCAGTTGTATTAGATAATCCTATCCAGGTGGAGATGGGAGAGGAATTAGTACTCAGTGTCCAGCATCACAAAAGCAATGTCAGCATCACAGTAAAGAAATGAAGAGTAGTTTTCTAATGAAAACCTGTTCAGGTAGAGCAGCAAGTACGCAATTCTGGTCTGAATTAGTAGTGGAATTGTATTCGTAAAATGGGGATATAAAGATTTAATTCCTTGTAATCGGTAAATATTTTTTAAATTGATTAATAAAGTATATTTAAAAGATTTTAAAGAGGAACATTATTATAAAAATATTGCTGCAGACTTCCTTTTTCAAAAAGGCTGTCAATTTTTCATATTAGTAAACTTTATTTTTATTGCTTGGTTGTACTAAGAATGGGTTCAATTTCCCTAAACACTTAGGCTACACTCTAAAGCTATAAAGATAAGTGATTTGAGTCCCATCTTCATTGTCCTGTGTAAGTAAAGCAAAACTTTGATTTTTTTAGGCATCTTGACTTTTTTAAGTCCAAACTTATAATTGGGATATATCAGAAAGTTGGCTTTTATTGAAGACAGGGTTATGGTTTGTAAATTCCAAGCTTGCTTCTTTTAAATACTTTGTAGATTTCTGAAACTCCTTGGGTTTTGTGTTTTGAGAATGCAAACTTGAATAAGAATTTAAGCTATAAGCTAAATGTAATTATGAGTAAAAGAGTTAAGGATGAAGTAAAATCTTAAAGAGGCAGCATTTTTCCTGGTCTACTTTGGTAAAGAGAATTTTAAAAGCTGGTAAATTCAAGAACAAGGTAAACCCGAATGAGTATTTTCTAAAGTTTTGATCCATATGTGCAGTAAGAAATAAATAATAATTGGTCCAATTTTTAAAGACTTGCAACAGGAAGATTAATAAGGAAGATGTTTCTTGCATATACTGTGTGCTCTTTGTTAAGTAAGCCACAAAGAAAATAAGACATACCTTCTCTCTACATTGCCTGTTCTCATTGCTCTAGTATTATACTGTACAGCTTTGCTGCTTTCAAAAGAAATGTTTATAATAGTGGACAGAATAAAGACTTTGTATCCAATTATGGTGAACCAGTATATGTATGTGAATGTGTGTGTGCATAAATATATAAAGCAAAGATTTTGAGAAATAATACTTATTCTTGCTATTTATAACATACTACTCTTGCATTCTAGATTTTATTTTCAGTATATAACCCAGTGAGTTGTGTTTAGTGATTTGAGAAACTCCATCTTAAGTGAAGTGTCTCCCAAAAGCACCTACATGTCTTCTGACTATGGTTTAATGAATAATTAAGACTACTCAGCCTAGATTTGTTTGCTCACACCTGTAACAGCACTGAGGAAAAGTAGCCTCCATTGCTATCATAAGTTTCTTATTTATCCTGCCCGTCTTCTATCCAGTTTATTCTTTCCATTTGAAAGTCATGGATAACCTATTAATCTATCAGCAGTGTTGCAAATAAGATTTTTAGATAGTAATTGTTTTAAGATTTATATTAGGTCCTTGCTATTTCTCCTTAAAGGAATATAAGATACAGGTTTCCTTCATTGTTGGTGTGTAATTTTTAACCTTTAATTTTTTTGGACTTATTTCTTTTTTGCTGTGCCTCTAATCAAGAACTTTTTGAAAAAACATTAAGGGTTTATGTTTAAGGAATGAGAGATAAAATTGCAGAAAATAAATGATAAATTCTTATTTATTGAAAGACATCCAGTTGAGAAATAGAGAAATAATTGTTAGGTAGGCATATATGGCACATGATTATGATTAAGTTCCACTAATTCATATTTCCAAATTATACTTTCTGCTAAATTCCAGAGCATTATATTCATGCAGCAGTGGTAGGAAGCATTGATTTTTTTTTTTTTTTCTAATGTCCGTCCTTTCGATAAAGCAATGTTAACGTCAGGAACATTTAGTAGAGTCATTTTCTACCATTTGAGTATGTGATACTCTAATGTTAAGAAATCAAGTCTAAGTCTAGGATAGTTAGACTGATTATTTGTGAGATACAAAACTCAGTTATATAAATCCAGTAGTTGTACCTGGCTTTCACCTTCTTTGTGTTGAAATTTTCCATCATTTATAGCTTGTCCCAAGCACAAAATCCGGAGCAGTGGGACACCAGGTGATGAAATAACATGGTAGAAGGAGCACAGTTTGCTTCTGCACACTTGTTCAGGAGGCCACAGATTTATCTGAAGGTTCATTTTTCTCTCCTGTAATGTCATTATACATTTCATCAGATAGATTAGCTGTAGTAGGTGTAGTCTGGGGAGTCACAGTGTGTCCAAACCCTTGGTAGTGACCCATGGGTGAAGGTGGCACAGAAGAAGCAACAGAAATTGCATCTTGTGATGATGACGATAACAAGCTTGTGTGTTCATTTTGATCTTGGTCCTCAGGAAAAAATTTCTTCCTAGGATGTCCCATGACTGTCCTTCCTTTAAAGTAACAGAGAAGTTTTCAAGTTAGCCAGAAGTTGTTTTACCCACTATAAATTTACCATGCTAAAAATAAGTTCCACCTCCCCTCTCCCAATTTTACTGGTACTGCTTTGAACAGTCTTTGCATCTCTTAAAAATAGCTACTAAATTGCCCTAGTAGGAGAACTACAGTACCTATTTGGATGAATGAAATGGCTGGTACTTACCAACATGCCTTACTTGTTCAGAAATATCATCCCTAATATCTGAAACATCCCACATGGCAAGAAAGGAATCGAAGCATGAACCCTCTTCTGCTTCTTGGACATACGGTTTATATGAGAAAGTGTAGTGATGAGCAATAGCAGCAAGGAACATCTCAATACAGATGATAAAGTCCTACAACAACAAAAACAAAACCTTCAGCCATCTTTGAATGGCTACTTTTTAAAATAAAAGCATTATCTTTCTTTTCAAAAAGTATTTAAGTATCAGCATCTGTTTTTCCCCATAATATTCATTTTCCAAAATGACTATCTTTGACCTCTTAAAAAAAGGCAAAATGGCAGAAATTTAAATCTCCTTTATACTACCCAATCAAGTATATCTTAGCAAAGTACAATGCATTCTCAATCCACTGCCCAAGGACTAAGAGAAAAATGCACAAAGAGAAACTAAGAAAAACACATTCTAGGTTCTATTCCTGGCTCTACCTCAAGTGATGATGGCTAGTTTCCCTAGGGTTCCCCATTTCCTCATCTGGGAAGTGAGGAGAATAGTAGCCCCACAGCCTGCATGTTGTCAGGTTTCAGAGGTAATATGTAAAATGGGTAAATAGTAAAATTTTATTAAATTCACAGATAGTACTGACCTGGAGTCCTGTAGCCACAGCTTCTACAGTTTGCCATTCCCATGTATGCTTTTCAGAAATAACGCCAACTTTAACCAACAAAGCAATAACTACTGCTTGCCTATATGTTAGGAAAAGGTAAACGCCAAATCTATATCAAGCATAAAATGAGCAGCTATTTTAAAAATAAGTCATTTAAAAAACTTAACCCCCGCACAACTTGTGGACCACCACCACCCTGTCTTCATAGCATACTCCTTGAAGACATTGTATATATTAAAAACATTTATTTGCTTTACAAATTTATTCTTCTAGTATAGTTTCTGTATGAATTTTCATTATGTATTCTTAAACATACGTTAACTTCAGTATTTGGTTTATATGTCTTTTTGTTTTGAAAGTGTGTACAAGCAAAATAAGTGTTTCCTATACAGAGACAATGCCTAACACCTTGTGTAACAGGCATTTAAAATGAAATACAGGACAGATACTTCAATGTTATTTACACCTGTATTAATTATCCAGATTATTATTTAAAACATTAAAACCAGTCTTGTTTTGAAGTGCTGGAACTAGAGACAAACTGAGAAGGTGTCAGACTCCCAAGATGGAGCTATATTGAACATTTCAAGCACATCTATGGATATGACCCTAGGTTAAATTTAGACAGCTAATAATAAGATCATGAGACAAGTCTTCATAATTCTGTATACAAGAATTTTACTTCAGTATTGCTCGTAATGGTGAAAAAATTAGGAAAAACCTAAATGTCAATAGAAGATTAAAGAAAAGTTAGATCCACAGAACAGAATACTTAGTAAAAAAAACAAAAAACAAAAAACAACGCAAACAAGGAAATTATATCCTCACTTTATAGACTAAGAACTATATACACAACATACTGAACATATCACTGAATTCTACAAGTTTTTATAGTATGAAACTATTTCTGTGGAAATTTTATATGTGACATTATGTGCACCACAATATGTTAATCATTCCTTCTGGGTAGCAGGATTTTAAGGATTATTCCTTTTCCCCTTCTTGTATTTGTATGTTAGTGTATTTGTTTCTAGGTCCCCTATCACCCACCTTTTCACTAAATTGGGACCATGAACAGTTTTGTCTTCTGCTTTAAAGACCATATTTTACTAATGAACAATACACCTCACATTATTAAATATTCTATATTATATTTATCTTCCAAACTGCAGATTATTCTCTTATATGAAAGGACCATGATATATTTTAATGATTCCTCTAGTGTTGAGACATTTAGATTATCTCAAATTATTTTCTTCTTATAAATGTTATGGAGACCATCTGATTATTTCTTTATGAAAAACCAAGAAGTGCTAAAAGGATGAATTTTTTAAAAGGTAAGTAGAGACACTTTAATTCATCTTCTACAGTAAGACCATTTTGAAAATCCTCCCTAATCAACAGTGTTATTACCCTGTAGAAAATGAGAACATTTAAGAGAAAGCAACACTTACCAAAAGGAAACAAAAACCACTAGCTTTACACAAAGAAATTTGCCAACAGGTTGGATTGGACTCAGTTCTTCCTTCAGTACTTTATAAAATAGCAGCAGACAATACATGGCAAACTAGAAATAAGAGTAACAGTTAAACTTCTTCCATAAGAATCATTAAATATGGTAATACAAATACTACATTTATAAACCAGAACCTGGTATAGTCATACTACACCAGGCAAATTTTTTTAGGTTTTCTATTCTGTCATTTTTAGATTAACAATGAGCTTTTATAGTTTACTGTGGATGAAAATATATTATATAAAATTGCTAAAAAAGATGCATAATGTCTTCTCTGAAAGTGGTTTTAAGTGTTCACTTACTGGAACCCGTAAAGATAACACTGAACATATGACTGTCATGAATGGAAGAAAAGGCTGTCCCTCAACCAAAATAAAAATATATCTGCTTATTATAGTCACTTTTATATACAAATTGCCATTGATTTTGTAAGAGTTGAGTTTGACTAGTCTATCTTACAATATTATTTATAAGACAACACAGTAAATAAGTACTCTTTGAATAAAATTGTGACCATGAAAAATGAAAAGGAAACAATTTTTCTTGAGGGCAGTATATGTTAATCTAGCAGAATTTACTTTTTAAAAATAAACGCTCAAGACTTAATATTAACTATTTTTTAGAAATCAGTTGTGATAATGTAGTAGTATGCATAGCAATAAGCATTTACCTAAAAGTTTACTTTTTCCCATTACAGTCATAGAAAATGTTCATTTAAAATATTTTAGAATATAAAAACAGTAAAGTAAAACCATCCCATCATTCAAACATTCCATTCTACACATAGTTGGTTTTTAAAAGGTATCATCAACTAAAAATAAAATTTGGTTGCCTGATTTTCCCTCACTTAAAGTGCCTTTTCATGTGTTTCATAAGGATTGTTATTACCTGTTTAAAAATTTTAAGTAATCTCTACACCCAACGTGGGCTTCCAACTCACAACCCCGAGATCAAGAGTCGCATGCTCCTCCAGGACCCCTCTTAAGGATTATTTTTAATTACTGCCTAATATTTTGGCTGGTGGAAGGACCCATAGTACATTTAACCAGTCCCTATCACTGGGCTTTGGATGGTTTCCAGCCTTTTGCTATTATAAATAATGGTGTATACAAAGATATTCAAACCAAAAATACAACTATTTCTCTTTTTTTTAATGTTTATTTATTTTGAAAGAGAGAGCATGTGCACGCATGCATGAGCAGGGGAGGGGCAGATAAAGAGAGGGCAAGAGAGAATCCCAAGCAGGCCCCACGCTGTCATTGCAGAGCCCCATGGGCTCTATCCCATGAACCATGAGATCATGACCTGAATTGATACCAAGAGACAGATGCTTAACTGATTGAGACATCCAGGTGCCCCCTTAAAACTATTTCTTGAGGATTACATTCCCAATAATGAATGGAATTACTGGTTTCAAAGAACATGAACATAAGGGAAAGCTTTGAATACACAGGTATATAATTTTTTTAAAATGTTCACGAGCTGGGGAGGAGCAGAGAGGGAGGGAGACAGAGAATCCAAAGTGGGCACCGGCTGAGAGTGGACAGCTCAATGTAGGGCTCAAATTCACGCACTGTGAGATCATGACCTGAGCCAAAGTCAGATGCTTAACCAACTGAGTCACCCAGACATCCCCATATGCATATAAATTTTATTATAAACATCTATTAACACATGTGCAGGTCATTGTACCTATTATTTTGTTGAAAACATTAACTAAAGGTTTTAAAATGAAGTGCAAGTTCTTAAATTGAAAGGATTGGGCGGTTATTTTTTTAGAGCATTTTAGTTTCTAGAACGTCATTTTTTTTAACTTGGCATTCACAATTTTCCTTTAATTCCAAATACATAAGAGTATTCTCCCACTTTTATTCAAACTTTGTACTGTCATATACCAATTAGACATTTTCTTATTGAGTATGCCTAGGTTATATGTTTTTTAAGGAGAGAATTGTGCTTTTATTTATGACATATCCACATAACTATGCAATGACTACCCACAACCAAATGAACAAACGTGATCAACAGGTCAAGGTAAAAGTCACCAAATAATTAACCCAAAGACATTTTATCTTTATATAAGTATAAAGACATGTTAAAATTTCTTTAAGTTCTTTCCTGTAAACCAAATTTCAAGATTAAAAAATAATAAACTTTATTCCCAAAGAAACTTTTCCTAAGAAAATTTAGAGTCATAGATACTAATTTAATACCGTTAATATTTACTGGGACGCCTGGCTGGCTCACTCAGTAGAGCTTGTGACTCTTGATCTCAGGGTCTTAAGTTTGGGCCCCATGCTGGGTATGAAGCCTACTTAAAGTAAATTTTTAAAAATATATATTAAAAAATATTTACTTACCAATTGTGACATGTTGTTTATTATAACCAAGTAAGTCCAAGCATTTGAAAAGCTAAAGTTTCCTTCATCATATATACCAAGCAGCTCACAGATTCTAAAATGGTAAAAATAAGACCTGTGATTAAATCAAGTATATATTTTAAAACACAGCATTGACAGCAATACTTAAATTTAGAAGTCAGTTTATTTAAAAAACCTTGTAGATAATCACTTAATTTTGGTCATAGAAGTGGTTCAAAATTAAAACATTTTTCTAGTAACATTACCAAATGATTATTCCTGAATCTTAATTCCAAAAAAAAGATACACACTGAACTAGAATTAGTAGATTAAAAAAAAATTATGTTGCCTAATTTTCAGAAGCTTGACTGTTACAGGCTTATAATCCAAGCCTGTAACTACAACTATAATTTTTCCCACAACTTGTCTTGGGAGGTAAATTTTACAAACATCCAGATTTAAGTATTAGCTTATGTGATTACCCAGTTTCTAAACTGCAGACAATAAAGCATGCCATCATAAACAAGTTAATTCGTTTTAATTCTAAGGTAAACACTGCTAAAGAGTTGCCAGGTCAAAGGTAAAATAAAGAACTGAATGCTTCTTTTACCTTTCTTCCCATGCTTTCTCTGAACATGCACAGTATTATGAATGCGGATAGAACATGCTTAAATTTTTAGGGAATAGTTTTACCAGACAGCTTAATAATATACCATCTTACCTCGTCGCCTAAGCCTTGACAGAATTCTTAAATAAGAAAACTATGATTTCATCTTGGAATATAGTACTCATATTCTAAGTTAACCATATAGAAAACAAAACCATATAATGAACCTAAAGTAGTATACTTTAACTTCATGTAATAGATGTTTTTGTAAAGCTGTGTGAACATTAATATTTGGGAAAAAAAAAGTTTTAAAAATGTTTTCTAGAATGAACTAGAAAATGTTATTTAAAAGAATTCTGTAGTGATTTTTTGCCTATAAATGGTCACCTTATTTGTTTTAAAACAGGAGGGTTTCTATATACTTTGTTTTTTATAACAGAGTGTATATATATATATATATATATATCATAAACAAGTAAATTAATGTTCTTGGTATGTCTACTCAGTTTTCAATTAAGAGCATGAGAATGAAAAAAAAATGAGTTCTTTGTACTTACAAAGCAACAATGGTGGTGAATGGTCTGACAACTGTATACTGCAGTACACCCAGTTTGCACCTAAACAGCAATACTCTGCCAAAGAACAAAAAACTTAGCATTTCAACTACTCATTTAAATAGTATCAGATTTTCTCCAAAGCCTACCACATTAAAATCACTTTGACAAATGATGCCATATTTCTATTAATTTTTTTTAAGTTTATTTATTGTGAGACAGAGACAGTGTGAGTGGGGGAGGGACAGAGAGAGAGAGAGAGAGAGAGAGAGAGAGAGAGAGAGAGAGAGAATCCCAAGCAGGCTTCGGGTTGCTAGCACAGAGCCAGACCTGGGGCTCGAACTCTCAAAACTGCAACATCATGACCTGAGCCAAAACCAAGAGTCGTACGCTTAACTGACTGAGCCACCCAGGTGCCCCTATATTTAATTCTTTTAATTTATTCTAAAAGGCAACTGGGGAAAAATGTGGATGGTAGCAAACAAACTGTTTAAATGCTGTTTTTTAAATTATCTGACAACCACATCTTCTGAAAGATCTCCCTTTCTGTGTTTAGTTTATAATTGCTGAATAGTGCAGCAGAGAAAGAACAAAAATGTGTCCATATATATTTCTGGAAGAAAGACTGAGTAACAGATGAATTGTGTGCATGTATATGTGAAACCGTATTCAGAAAGTATTATTTAGGGGCGCCTGGGTGGCTTAGTAGGTTAAGCATCCAACTTCGGCTTAGGTCATAATCTTGCGGTTGATGAGCTTGACCCACACACTGACAGTGTGGAGCCTGCGTGGGATTCTCCCTCTCTCTCACTTGTGCCCTCTCTCTCTCAAAAATAAATTAAAAAAAAATGTATTATTTATATTTAGGATTCAGTTTCAAGTTTGGAATTTAAATATCATTCCAGAGATTATCACTGACTAGATTTATGAAAGGACAAAACAAAGATCCTGCATAAATGTAAGATTACTCAATGTAGGGGAAAATTCACAAGGGAAAAACAAAACAAATGGCTCTACCTGACAGCCTTGTGCAAGCCTTCTTAAAAAGACCAAGTTGCTCTGGAGCACCTGGATGACTCAGTTAGTTAAGCGCCTGACTCTTGATCTTGGCTCAGATCATGATCCTGGTTCACAAACTCAAGCCCTGCTGTGCTGGGCTCAGAGCCTGTCTGGGATTCTCAATCTCCCCCTCTCTCTGCCTTCTCCCTGCTTGCGTACTCTTTCTCCCTCAAAATAAACAAACTAAAAAAAAAAAAAAAAATACTAAGTTGCTCTAGGGCAAATGCTTTAACACTATCAGGAGAACTGATTATCAATGTTATGTATTATGAATCCCCTAATTTAAGAATGGCATGAAGACTGAGAAGATTCAGCATACAGGCCTTGAGGTGTTGTATTAAGATTAAATAAAGAACCTGTTGGGGTTCTCTGTGCTGAGAGCCTTCTCTGTGCTGAGGTGGTTCACTTCCACTTACAGATAAGTGTGCCCCCCCTGAGGGGGCCTAGGGAGTGCACTTGGGCTTGTTTCAAGACCTCTTGGGAGAATGCCTTGGCTATACATGCTGTTCTTCCTGTCCTATACTCTTTACAAATGGATTAGTCAATTAGATACCTTTGAAAGCTGTAGAGAATTAATGAACTGGAAGGTGTATTTGAAGAAACTGCCCAGAATGTAGCAAAGGCTGAGACAAAGAGACAAATGTGAAAGAGTTACAAAGAACTGAATAGAATCAGAAGGTCTAACACATATTCGTAGTTACAGCAGACGGAGTAAAGGCAAAATCACAAGAGGTTATTGCTAGGAACTTTTCAGAACTGATGAAAGATATGAATCTATAGGCCGAGGCATTCTGTAAATTAAGGAGGACTAAAAACAGAAACAACCTAGATACTTCATAGTGAATCTGCAAAACATCAAATACAGGGTCTTAAATACATTTGGAGCTAGGTCATCTATAATGGAATAACAATTAGGTTGACAGGAGAGGCTTAACAGCATCAACTGAAGCCAGAATCAGGTAGACTAAAATCTTCAAAAGGCTTGGAGAAAATTTCTGTCAACACAGAATTATACATCCAGCAAAACTGTCTTTTAAGAATGAGGGCAAAACTTTTGGATAAGTATATCTGAGAAAAATGACCACTGATACACTGACACTAAAGGAATTTTTAAAGGTCATACTCTACAAAGAAGCAATGGATCCCAATTGCTCTGGGATGCAAGGAGTGAGGAGCTTGTAAACTGTTAATACTTGTAGTTAAATCTATAAAAGACTTAAAAGTAGTCATGTTAAAATTAGTCAAAGATGATACACTGTTTTGCCACCATATAACCTGTGAAAAAGCTTTGGCTTTCAAGGATTTTAAAAAATATTTTATAATCACAAATAAGGATGGACCTACAATATATTAATATTTGTTAAATGTGGGTATTATAAAACAGATTTCTCTGTTTATATTTATTTGTATTCCTTTAATGTTTGGAAAACTTTAAAATTATTCATTAAAATCTTTATTAAAACGTGGATTCCTAAATTGGATCCTGGAACAGAGAAAGGACATTAGTGGAAAAACTTGAGAAATCTGAAGAGTCTGCAGTTAATATATTATACCAATGTTATTTCTTGGTTTTGACAAATATCCCATGATTACATAAGATGTTATGTAACATTAGAGGAAGCTGGCTGAAGGGTGTATTAGAAATCTGTCTTGTCTTTTGCAAGTTTTCTATAAATTGAAAATTATTCTACAATAAAGGCTTACTCAAAAAATGCAATCAATGAAAGGAAAGAAGAAAATGAGACAGAGAAAACAGAGATGGCAAGATTTTAAATGAATATACCAATAACCACAAAAATGTAAATGGCCTATTGTAATTTAAAAAAATACTAAACTTAAAAAAATGATAAATCTAAAACAATGAGGAAATGGAAATGTTGAAAGTAAAAGGCAGCGAAAGATAAGCCAGGCAAATACTAAACACAGGAAAGATGGGATACCTGTTAATATCAGATAAAACAGCTTAAAGACAAAAAAAAGAGTATTTGGAATAGAAATAGCATCAAAATATACATACCAGAAACTGACCAAAATACAGGAAGAAGGTGACACATAATCATCAGTGGCAGAATTTAAACAATCTCTTCCAGTAAATGACAGACAAGTAGTCAAAATCAACAGAAATATAGAAAAGTTGAGTAACACATTAGATTGACCCCATGGACATAAATATATAGCACAGCCACTCATTAATATAGAATACACATTCTCTTCAAGCACACAGGGAACCTTTATAAAAACTGATCATGTACTAAAGGGTATGAAACAAATATTAACCAATTCCAAAAACTGTCTGACTGCAATGCAAATAAATAAAATGAAAATCCAAAACCCTCCCCAAAAAACCCTGTTTGGAAATTTAAAAATACTCCAGAATAATTTCAGTAAAGAAGAAATCCCAATAGGAATTTGAAAACATTAAATGGGATGATAATAAAAATATAAAATCTGGGATTTGTGTGTTGATAGATATTAACTAGACATTGTAGTGATCATTTTGGAATATATATAAATATTGAATAATTATGTTGTACACTTGAAGCTAATATAATGTCAATTATATGTCAAAAAACCCCATAAAAAATAAAAAATAAAACTAGTGGGATTCAGTGAATGTAAAACTTGGAGGGAAATGTACAGTTTTCAAAGCAGTATTAAAAAAGAAGAAAGGCTGGGTAAATTAGTGAGCTAAGACTCTAACATGTTAGGAAAAGATAGTAAAGCAAAAGAAATGGGAGGTAGGAAGTAAAAATAGAGCAGAAATTAATGAAAGAGAAAACCAGTATATTACAGAGAGTTTCAACAAAGCCAAGAGTCACTTCTTGAACAGACTAGTAGATATAGGCAAACTTCTGGCAAGATTGTTCAAAGAAAAAATAAAGATACTAATTGTAACATTAGAAATGGAAAAGGAATCGTAACAACAGATCCAGAAGAGATTCAGAAGATATAAACTAACGTATGCCTGTACATTTTAAAAAATTTGTTTATTCTGCCTAATTCCTAAAAATTATATTTAAAAAAATGATTTCAGAAACAACAGGAAGCTTAAATAGTTCTATAACTGTCCTCCCACAAAGTCCAGGTCTAATCTTTGAAGCTCTTCCTGTGATACACAAGTAAAAGGCAATACATATTCAGGCAGTATAACTTGGATATGAAAACCAGACAAGAACAGTGTAAAAAAGGAAAATTATAGTCTAAACTTACTCATGAATATAGATGTAAAAGTTGTAAACAAAACATTAGCAAACTAAACCTTGTGATGTAGAAAAGCAGATAACACATCTTAATGACTTTGAATTTATTCTCAAAATGCAAGGGGGTTTTAACATTAGAAAAGTTATCAATCGAATTCACTAAATTAATAGGTTGAAGGCAAAACCTAACCATCTCAATAGATACAGCAAAAGCATTTGATGAAATTTAATCATTTATTCATGATTAAAAATTCAACCAACTATGGGTAAAAGCTTATTTAACCTGATAAAGGATGCTACAAAACACCTTTGAAAACATAAAATTCAATTATATTTTATAAGAATTCCCTTTAAGATCAGGAATAATGCAAGAATGTCTAGACATACTCACCAGCATGGTGAGAAGAGAAATGTATAGTATAAAGACTGGAAATCAAAGAAATCCTTCAACTGAATAGAACATCTTCACAGGGAACTTAAAAAGTCTACAGACTAAGAAAAATGTAACAAGATTTTTGGATATAAGGCCAATATGCAAAACCAATGTGCCTTTATATACACTAGAAGTAATTAAAATGATTAAAAAAATTTTTTTTTACATTTTATTTATTTTTGAGAGACAGACAGAGACAGAGCATGAACAGGGGAGGGGCAGAAAGAGAAAGAGACACAAAATCTGAAGCAGGCTCCAGGCTCTGAGCTAGGTGTCAGCACAGAGCCCGATGTGGGGCTCGAACCCACGAACTGTGAGATCATGACCTGAGCCGAAGTTGGACGCTCAACCGACTGAGCCACCCAGGTGCCCCTAAAATGATTTTTAAAATAGATGCCATTTATAAAGTCAACAAAGATGTACAAGACTTCTATGAGAAAAATGTACTTTTGAAAGATAAATGAAGAACTAAATTAGTAGAAAGCTAGACCATATTCATAGATTCAAAAAATCATAAAGATGTTAATAAACTAAAGATTGAATTCAATTACAATTTAAAAAACCCCAAAAGGTTTTTCAAGCAACTTGACAAACTGTTTCTAAAATTTATATATAAGAGCAAAGAACCAAAAAATAGCAAGATAATAGGGTTGGGGCACTTGCCCCTCATTTTAAGGCTTATTAATAGCCTGTAGTAGTTAATGTATGGAATTGGTCCAGGAATAGAAAAGTTAACTGATAAAACAGAAAACAAACAACAACCAAAAAACCAAAACCAAAAAGCCACAAACAGACCCATACACATGGGAACTTCACACATGACAGAGATGGCGAGAGAGATGAGTGAGGTAGAAGGGAGAGAATGGTGCTAGGACAATTAGCCAATGGAATAAAATGAAACTGCATTCCTACCTCACATAACACATATACAAAATATCAAGTGTTTCTAAGTCTTAACAGGAAAATTTTGAAATGTTTAGAAGAAAAGCATAGGACAATGTTTTTGCAATCCTATAACTGGAAATAATTTTTTGAACGAGACACAAAAGTATTGACTAGATAAATTCAACTATATTAAGATCCAAAACTTCCATTTATCAAAAGATTTAATAAAGGTGAAAAATTATGCCAAAAACTGGAAAAGATATTTTCAATACATGCTAAACAAAGAATTAGTGTCTAAATATCTAAATATATAAAGATCCCCTATGAAGTCACAAGACAGACATTAAAAAAATGAGAAACAGAAAACAAGCATTCCTCAGAAAAGGAAAACATAAATGGTTACTAAACATATGAAAAGTTGCTCAACTTCATTATCAATTAGGGAAATCCAAATTAAGACCACAGCAATATACCACTTTACACCCTCTTGGTAGGCAAACATAAAGAAGTCTAGGTAATTCCAAATGTAGGTGAGGATATGGTTCAATAAGTGTTTTTTTAAGGAGTTGTTTTTTTTTTTAATGTTTATTTTTGAGAGAGAGAGTGAATGCGTGAGTGGGGAAAGGGCAGAGAGAGAGGGAGACAGAGGACCCAAAGAGGGCTCTTTGCTGACAGCAGAGAGCCTGATGCAGGGCTCTACAGGACCTGAGCCAAAGTCAGGCCCTTAACTACTGAGCCATCCAGAGGTGCCCCTAGAAGTGTTTTATACCGTCAGTGGGAGACTAATATGGTACTGCCACTTCAGAAACCAATTTACCATTGGGGCACCTGGGTGGCTCAGTCAGTTAAACGTTGGGACTCTTGATTTTGGCTCAGGTCATAATCTTGTGGTTTTTGAGTTAGAGCCCCAAGTCAGGCTCTGAGCTGACAGCATGAGCCTGCTTAGGATTCTCTCTCTCTCCCCCTCTCTCTGTCTCTCCCCCACATTCTGTCTCTCTCTCAAAATAAACTTAAAAAAAAAAAAAAAGGAAATTTACCACTAACAAAGCTGAACAAAATCTAAAGACCTAGCATTCCATCCAAGGTATACACACCTTAGAGCAATCTTAAACAAGAGGAAGGGAATATGTAATACAGATTAGTCCCATTAGATGAAAGCATTTATTTCATTAGTGTACTAAATCATTAGGTAATCTATTTTTCCTCCTCATGAATATACAAAAAATTTAATGTTCATTAAGAGAAAACTCATTGTGCTGTTTATGTTACAGCAATGAGTATGAAAAGTAGAATTAGTTTTTATCAATTAACTGTAAACGCCATTGTATTTACATTTATAACAAATGCATTATACTGAATTATCCTAAATAGCAATAGCCTGATTAATGATCAGATTTGTAACACCAGTTATCTAATGAGGGAGACTGGTAATCTACAATGTGTTTATACACAAGAGACATTTTACTATTACTAAAATCATACCTCCAAACTGCATGACTTTGGTAGTGAATATCCTTTCAAAGGAAAGAATACCTGAGCTATAACTATGGATGCACTGCTGATATTACTCAGGAAGCAGAATTTAAGGGTATCAGAAAAAATGAAACCAACACAAAGAGATTTAACAAGAATAAATGTTAACTGTGTGATTAAGAACAAATCAATTGCACAAACACAGCACAGGGAAATTTTGACCAGTAGCATCGTCTGAAAAAGGTTTGGGGTTTTTTTAGTTGACCACTAGCTAATTATGATGATACAGCTAGAACCTCATTTTAGGTTCTGCAGTATTAGGAGGAGAGTCCTGATCAAAGCCAAGCTATCATCATCATCATTATATTTACCGGACCACTGCAATCTCTTCCATCCTTCCCCACTTATTCTACCAAGAGCAGTGATCTTTGAAAATGAAATTGGCGCCCCAGGCCTCTATCTAACATCCTGTAATGGCTTCTCATTTGACAACTCTCTCCTTGACTGAACTTTAACAGGACTCCTCTGAGCTCTCTTTTCAACCAGGTATCACTTTTAAGCCTTGGCCTTGGCCTAAGTCAGTCTCAGCAAAGAATACTGCTAAGTCATCCTACCCTTGATATCTGATTCCCTTTGATACTTAATCAAGCTCCTCATCTTCCATTCTTGATGTGTAAGTGCTTGGCTTGCCCTTAGTAAGAATCCAATTATCCCCATTTAGAGAGAATCCCCTACCCTTGATGTCTCCTCTTAGTAATTTTCCATCCAGAAACCACCTCAATCTGCTCATTAGCTATAAATCTCTATCTGTGTTGTACTTGTTGCTGAGCACAGTATCTCTCCCCCGATCCCCAACTTACTGTCCTCTTTCATAGTCTCCTGTTCTTTTTCCTTCATAGCATTTCCTGATATAAGTAACTCTATTATATGTGTCTTCATTTAATTCCAAACCTCTGAGCCAAAATGTAGGTTCCATGAGTTCTACATCTGTTATGTGCACTAGGATATATCCATATACTGGCACACACAGGTGTTCAATACATATCAAGTGTATTAATGAATACATTAGGAGCTTATTATTTAAAATAGCTAGGTAGCTCCCTGTCATTTCAAGTGTGTAAACTAGAGACCTGTTTAGTCCCAATGTTGTACAAATGGTTCTGCATCTCATGGTAGGCAATGTAGGTATTCCTAGGTTGTATATCTACACTGATTACTGTAACTCCAAATCATTCCAGTTACCTTGACTTTCAACTTTCACCTTATTCCCCATTAACAGTGATCAAATTCTACTGGTCCTTTAGTTTCAGTCTCTTTCCTTTCTATTCCAATTTCATCCCTTCTTTTCAGCTTATCTCACAAGTGGACCACTGTAATAACCTCCTAATTTATTTCCCCATCTCTGGAATCTTCCTCTTTCTAACACATCCTGTAGAGTATTGCAAAATTAGTCTTTCTAAAATGGTATCTTTAAATGTTTCCTTGCTGAAAAATATCCAATGGCTCATTCACATCAAAAATGCAATCTTAGCTTCCACTGAACTCTTCAGGCTTTATTTTCCTTTACTGTCCTCTATGGATGTATAATAAGGCCAACTAACCCATTATTTAGTACTAGAATAAAGACTATTTGTTGCTCCTATTTCATATCATATGCTGTTTCCCATTTAGACTACCTTCTCCTTGGGACTTACACCTGATTTTGCCATTAACTACGTAATCTTAAGTAAATTAATTTCTGTATATCCTGGGTCCCAATTGTAAAAGGATGCTGATTAAGTGATTTCTAAGGGTTTTTTTTCCCCTGCAATGTTTTAAGTTTGCTATTTAGGAAGAATAATGTATGAGAGTAATTTGTAAGTGTGGATTATAAAACGTGTTTCATTCTTCTTTATACTTGACTATGAACTACTTGAGGGAAGGAACTCTTCTTAAACTTTCTGTCCTGCTTATAGTACTTAACACACTACTTTGCAGAGAAGTGACTGATGCTTAAAAATTCTATTTAAATACATAAAAAGATTAAAACCAAACATACTTACTCTCCCATAGTCCATGGTGGACAGCAACATAAAGGAGGGAAATGTTTCTGCTGATCTTTGGCTTCAAGAATTAATACCAGATTTGGATACCGGTTAGTGAGATAATTGGTAAGGAATCCCATAAAGTTGTAAATGACATAAGCTTCATAACATTCTCTGCAGGTATCCACATATATTGCAATGCTGGGATATTTCAAAGCTATCCACTATGAGAAAAGCACAGATGTTAAAAAAGTTGCAGCTAAGATAAAATGAATTGCCGTTCCAATTCATAGTACTCACAATGCTAATTTTTAAACTTGAGATGTCTTGTCACATATTTACATCAAACTTTCTAAAATTTATGAGAGCTACCAATCTGTGAAATGAATTTTTAAAAATAATAAACATATTGGATAATGGTAACAAAAACATTCATATAAACAGTGAACATGAAGAAAGAAGCTAAATTATTTTATCGGCTTCTTAAATATAATATGAAATTTTTCTTGAGATATCATAGAAAATGCAATTAAAGACATTTTCTTTATATTTAATCAAACTAAAGCAGTCATCTGTCACAATTCCATGTTAGAATCCACTGGGGAAGGCTTTTTTTTCCAAATGGAAGATTTAATAAATAAAAAGGATGATAATATAATTTTAAGTATTACATTCTTTAAAGGACTAAGAACTAGTAATTGGAAATTTTAAAAGATCAAGCAAAGAAAATAGCTATAGATTTTTTTAAAATTTAAAACACCCGTCTTTTCTGTTGTCATACTTCATCTTTTTTATTAACATTAAAAACAAGTGAATCTTTTCACTTTTCTTATTAATCTGACCCCTTACTGCCAAATGACAAACTTTCATCACCTTAAGCATTCTGTAAATATAGCTGTATCATCGAACAAGTTCTTAGCCAATGAGATAAAATGAAGCATACTTACACTATCTAAACTGTATATGGGTACCATCCAAAGAATCCTATTTGGAAAGCAAAGCATAAATTAAAAACCTTTTACATCATATTTATGAAATAAGCGAACACAACACTAAAAGAATCGCAATATATTAAGGTTTACCTTATTATTGGTTTCTGTAGTTCAGGTTGTGTATAATGCACTAAATGCTGTAATATCACCCAGAGTGATATAGGTATAGTCAACAGCAAAAAAATTCCAGCAATAAACCAAGCCTTCGTGTGTATTCCAACCTTAAAAAAAAGAACGTATTTAAAATAAATCCTCTGATATTAAAATGAAAGAGCTAAATAAAATATTTTTGTTTCTTAAGTTTTTATTTATTTCATTATTAATCAGGCTCAACATTTTCCAAATTACTAGTTGCTTTTTTTCTTCTTCAAAAAACAGCCTAGGGGGCGCCTGGGTGGCTCAGTCAGCTAAGCGTCAGGCTCTTGATTTCGGCTCAGGTCATGACCTCACAGTTCATGGGTTCGAGCCCCACACTGGGCTCTGTACTGACAGTGTGGATGCTACTTGAGATACTTTCTCTCTCAAAAGTAAATGAATAAACTAAAACAAAACAAAACAAAACAGCCTATCTGTGCTTTTGTGGAGGGAGGGGGACGATTTTTCCTTATGGGGTTGCGCATTTTTCCTTGTGAGGCCTTTTGTAATAGCTCTGTATACATTAAGAATATTAACATCATATCATTTTCCCTTAGCTTATTATTTGTCTTTTATATTTGATTATTGTGTATTTGATGTACAGAAGTTTTAAAATTTTCCGCAAGTCTAAAAATCTTTTTATGGTCTACTCCTTTGCTTTTATGTTTGGAAAGTTAAAATTCTACCTGCATTTTCTGTGAATGTTATTGTTGCCCAACATGTTACTGAGTATTGCCTAATACTTTTATAAGTTTTTTCATACGCATTATGTCTTTTAACCCTCCCATTTGATAAGTATTGCCACAACCACTGTCCAAGCAAACTGTTAAATACATGCTACTCCTCTTACATATAACAGTATCAACTCAGGATTGTACATTTTAAAAAGCTCTAATTTTTTTTCTAGGTCAGTATCTGATCAATATTTTATCCTATAAAAACTCAATTTCTAAAAATGTACTTTGAACTATCTCATCTTAAGGTGAAGTTGAAATAATTCCCTCACTTTCTGCCAAAAAAAAAAAATTATTTGAACCTCTGTTCTATCTGTGGGGCCCTAGGGAATGAATTTTATATTAACTTGTGAATTCACTCTTCAAGGCAGGGGTACAAGTTCAGACTAACATTTTAAAGGAAAAAGGTGGGCATTTAGTTTTGGTACTTCTGGGATTTGAACAGCTAATTAAAATAGAGCTGAAGTCTACAACTTCTAGTTTTACTGTTTTGAACAACATTTTTTTTCAATGGGGTCAAAGATTAAAGTAGAAAACAAAAGTATAGAGAACAAATCTTAAAAACCCATATATAATTTTTGACTCCCCCAAAACTTAACCAATATCCTAATGTTGACCTTACCAGTAACATAAATAGTCCATTAACACATATTTGTATGTTACATGTATTATATACTGTATTCTTACAATAAAGTAAGCTAGAGAAAAGAAAATGCTATTAAAAATCGTGAGAAGAGGAGCCTGGGCAGCTCAGTCACTTAAGCATCCAACTTTGGCTCAGGTCGTGATCTCACGGTTCGTGAGTTCAAGCCCCGCATCAGGCTATGTGCTGACAGCTTGGGGCCCAGAGCCTGCTTCGGATTCTGTGTCTCCCTCTCTCTCTGACCCTCCCTCGCTCACACTCTGTCTCTCTCTCAAAAATAAACATTAAAAAAAATTTTTTTTAATCTTAGAAGAAAATACATTTACACTGTATTTATGGACAAAAATCTGTGTATATGTGGACCTGCAGTAGTTCATACCCATGCTGTTCAAAGATCAACTATACAAAACGTTTTTGAACACTGGAGATTCATCAAAATAGTAAGTGAAAAGTAAGTACGTGCAGCTGAAGATTCTAAAAGGAATGTCTGTATAATCATTTCCCAGGGATTTTTGTTTGGTTCAGTTTCATTTTTTTAAAATATTTATTTATTTTGAGTGTGTGCAAGTGTACATGAGTGGGGGAAGGGCAGAGAGAGAGGGAGAGAGAGAATCGCAAGCCGGGTCCATACTGTCAGTGCAAAGCTGAACCCAGGACTTGATCCCACGAACCATGAGATCATGACCTGAGCTGAAATCAAGAGTTGGATGCTCAACTGCCTTAGCCACCCAGATGCCCCTTTCAATTTCATTTAAAATTGAGTACAGATGGTCCCAGACTTACATAGTTCAACTTTCAATTTTTTAACTTTACATTGGTACAAAAGTGATATGCATTCAATGGAGACTGTACTTTGAATTTTGATCTTTTCCTGAGTTTTTCGCTGTGTGGTATGCTACTCTTCTCCTGATGCTGGGCAAGGGCAGGGAGCTACAGCTCCAGGTCCGCCACACAATCATGAGGGTAAACAACTGATATAGCTCCCTCAACTTGTGATGGGGTTACATCCTGACAAACTTATCATAGTTGAAAATACCCTAAGTCGAACCTGCATTTAATGCACTTACTGTGCCAAACATCATAGCTTTAGCCTAGCCTACCTTAAACATGCTCAGAATACTTACATCTGTCTCCAGTTGGGCAAAATCATCCTACATACAGCTTACTTTATAATAGAAGTTTGCCCTCATGGTTGCATGGCTGACTGAAAGCTATGGTGTGCTGCTCATGCCCAGCATCATGAGAAGAACATTACACTACACAGCACTAACCCAGGAAAAGATCACAATTCAAAATCTGAAGCACAGTCTCTACTGAATGTATACCGCTTTAACACCATCACTGTAAAGTCAAAAAATCATTAAGTCAAACCATCATAGTTGAGAACCTTTTGTACCCATACAGCCATTGTTTTTCACTTTTAGTACAGTATCCAATGACATGAGATATTCAACACTTCACTATAAAATACGCTTATAGAGGATTTTGCCTCTATAAGTTAATATAAATGTTCTGCACATTTAACATAGGCTAGACTACATCCCTATGTTTGGCAGGTTAAGTGCATTAAATGCATTTTTACTTATGATATTTTTAACTTATGATGGGTTTATCAGGATGTGATCCCACTGTAAGTCAAGGAAGACCTGTCTTCATTTTAATGACCTAAAACAGAAATAATAATAGCAGCATATTCTAGATCTTCTCTATTATAAGGTGATAATTAAGATCAGTAATGCCAAGTAATGTTAATGCCCGCATTTGTTTTTATAATTGCCTTAGTGCCAACTTGGTGGTAGACCTAAGAGAAAAATTATGTGCTTGTGACTAATGAAGGTGAAGCATCCTCAGTGTGCTGTAAAAAAGAAAGTTTTCAAATGATCATAAAACGAGTAACTAGAGAAACGGAGTCACTTAGTCAGTATAGAGATGCCAAATTAAAAAAAAAACCTTGCATCATAGAGTTAGTACCATTTTTATACTGCAAGTGGTAGTTTCTTAAAAACATCACCTGTCCACATTAATGTCATTAATTTGAATCATTGGTTTTATAGTTGTTTTGATTTCTGAGCTACCTGAAAAGCTATGTATGCATAAGAAATTTAACCTATTTTGGGTGTGCACAAATTTAAGTAATAAAATAAGAAAACATTAGGTATTTTTAGAGATCATTACTACCTTTATTTTAATTGACATTTATTTCTAAATAAATTATTCACACTTGAGACACATTGATATGAGGCTATCATTTAACATAATTAAACTTATCAGCCATAGGCAGGGTCGTTTTGGTTCACAAAACAAGGAGGAGATAAGTAGCATAATTTTTTTTTCCTAAGATAACTTGAAGAAAGTAGAAAAAAGCATTAAAGACAAACATCCAGGAGTGAGTTAACTGAACCAGAACCAAATGTTTTCAAAGCACAGAGGAGAGTGCAGTGAGAGTGTGCTCTCTGGGCCCAATCATCCTGAGGGGAAGAGTGGATCACTTACAGAAAGAGTAGCTACTTAAAGGATAAGTACATATAAGGTAATATGACTGCAGAGTGCGTAGTGTGACATTATGTGTGCATTTAACTTACATAACTTCCATTATACATGCTCAGAATAATTAAGTAGGGCAGATGGTCATCTTGCCATTCTAATAAATGAGTACATGCCCCACCATGGGCATGGGATGGGCTCTTATGAACTTGTTTTCTACAATCTCAGTTCCCACTGACTTCTCAGTGTGAGCACTGTGATTCTAGTGTTTAAAGACAAATGTTTTTCATATAAACCTGTCCCTAAACGTGTAAACAGTTTACATGTCTTATTTTGTTTAAATTTTTCAATGTTTATTTATTATTGAGACAGAGAGAAACAGAGCATGAGTAGGGGAGGGGCTGAGAGAGAGGGAGACACAGAATCCAAAACAGGCTCCAGGCTCTGAGCTGTCAGCACAGAGCCCGACGCAGGGCTCGAACCCACAAACCATGAGATCATGACCTGAGCCGAAGTTGGACGCTTAACCACCTGAGCCACCCAGGTGCCCCTACATGTCTTATTTTCACAGTCTTGTTTCTTCCCTGCCAAGGATACTTAAAATTCCGTTTTCCATCTCTATTTCTGCATCTTGATATGGGCCATAAGTCACTATAACTCAGGCACCCATGACCTCAAACTACCTTAGAGAGCCTTGTAACTCTCCTTCACTTCCACTTTTCCATAGGTGGTAGTGGTCTTTTCAAATGCCTGCTGGTTCATTTATTATCTTTTTTAGTTTCTTCCATAGCATTTTTTGTTTCTTTGTTTTATTGATCTCTCCCACTAAGTTCCATAAAGGTGGGTGCTAGATTTCTATCTTTCACCATACAGAACACAAGCCTGATTTATCACTGGGATGACGGAAAGCTTGCAATTTTTAAACAGGGTAGCAAGGTGACATTCGAGTACAAGACTTGAAGGACATAAAGGAATGAGAATACCATCTAGGGAAAGAGAATGCCATAAAGGGGGAACATTTAATGCAAAGGTCCTAAGGAGGTAACACACCCCCATGTTTGAGCAAAGTCTCTGTGGTGGAAGCCCAGAATTGAGGAGAGAAAGTCAGAAGGGGAGGAGGTGGAGGTAGTGTCAGATTATATTGGGCCATAATGGCCAGAGTTAGGGATATTGTTTTTTAATCTGGGCTTGGAGTGACTGGAAAACTGAGAAAAGGACATATGTAATATGACTTATGTTTTAATTAGATACTTTGGCTGGTGAATTGAGAATAGTCCAGGCAAGTCATGAAGAGAATTTGGTTCAGGGTGTTTGCAGTACAGATTGCAGATCCTTAAAAGCTGGCACTGAAAAATTCTAGTTAACCAACAACTGAGAGAAGTCTTAAACTAGGTTGATATTATACATATTATTAGCCTTCAAAGTAGTTCCTATACCACACTCCAAAAAAATATTTCAAAGTAAGAAATACCTATTTGTATTCAGATGTCTGTACTTGAATTCTGGTTGACAAATTATGAAAATAATCTAAGTACCTTAACAAATGGGAAATATTTAATGTAGGAGAATATTATATTAACATTAAAAATAACTACATGGGCTATGCCAATATGGGAAAGTCAACAAAATATAATTTAGTGAACATACAGAAAACAAATGTATATTAAAATGCATTTTATTTAATTATGTAAAAATCATTTCCAAACAAAAAGCCTAAAATAGCTGTGGTCTCACCATTTCTCTTATAAAACTGGTGTTGCTAAATAAAAGTACTTGCTGGTTTTTATTAACATAGAATTGAAAATTCATTATACAATTTTTATGAAGTACCTATCTTAGTTGAGTATTTACCTTGGGGTCTTCCAGCTTGTAGTACTTTACTGATGTCATAATAAGAATATGACATCAAAAAATATACAAGGGACTTTTTGCAAAATCTTTATTGGTTGAGCTAATTTCTAAGGAAACACAACAAAGTTAAACCAACTAGAATCCTTTAATTCAGGAAGCTAGTTAAATTCTAATAAAATTCAATACATGGTTTTCAAGGTAGTCCAGTATCTGAACAGATCAGATTTCAGGAATAAAATTACCTTACTTTCAGGGTTGGGATGAATACTTGCAAAAGAGTGCTCTTCTAAGCAGCAATCTTAATATATTCTAACTATTTTCTCGACCTGGTCCTCCTTCCACCTGCAGCACGCTTTGAAAACCGTGAACAAGAAACCAGACAGGTTTATGAACTAAGACTGGGCTCATTTACATGACATGATTTTCAGGATATCAAGTCTGGGGCATCTAGGGTAAAACCAACCTCAGAGGGGCAGGATGGTAGAAGAAAGGGTAGGGAGGCCGATGGTGAAGGACCCTCTTACCTCCAGCTTCTGTAATTCCCACACGCATAGGGGAACCGCAACCACTATGGACACCAGGTAGATGACCACCGCTAAAGGTCGAATCCACTGTCTCCAGTTCCTCCAGGTACAAGTGCAAGGCATGTTTTCGCATAAATCAGCTCCAAATGGCAAGGAAAAAGAGCTCGATGGAGATTGTAATGGGGAGCCCTGTTCTTTGGTTGTTTTGTCAACTCGCATGCTACAGAAAAACAGCTGTTAGGCGACTTTACCAGCAGCTCGAGCCGCCTCCTCGGCCCGTGTTGTGCTTTCTGCTGCTGCTGCTGCCGCCGCAGCTGCGGCCGCTCAGGGTGCTACCAGGGAGCAGTTCGGGCAGCATCCTTTCTTCCCCACCCCGCATCTACTCAGTTCTTCGGCGGTGGAATACCCGGGCGGAGCCACTGCCCTCACCTGGGTATCGCCCAGAGCACCGCCTGCACCATGGCCTCGAGGAGAGCGGCGCCCACCAGGACCGGCCTCTAGAAACCCTGCATACAGTTCGGGTCTGACCCGCCGCCGCCTGCCCACTTGCTCTTTTCTTGGGCGGCCGAGCTTCCTCCCTCCCGCGCCTGCAGGAGTCTCTTCGCCTGATTTCGCTGGCAGATTGGAGGTGAGGACTCAAACCTGCCGGCCCCAGGATTTCCTCACTCACTCCCACGGGACATCCCCACAGCGGAACCCAAGGCCAACCCAGGGCTTCCGCTTCCGCCCCCGCTGTTTCAGGTTGCTGATTCGTCGATAGCGCCAAACTGGGCCCGCCCCATCCGCCTCACTTTACACTCTCTGATTGGTCATTTGTAGGGGGCGGGGCTGTAGGGAGGCGTAGCAAGGTCAGGAGGTTGGAAGGAGAGGAGGTAGGTAGGAATTGTTGGAATAGGTTGCTTCAATGGCCCGTGAACAGGATCTGGAAGCTGTTAAAAATTGATTGAGAACACTTAGGGAACACCTACTACGTTCTCCTGTTTGACTGTATTCCAGCATTAAGAAAGCCTGGGTAAGACCTTACAAGTGAGCCTTTTATTTGTACAGAAGATCTCCTGTTCTATCTGTGAGTGGATAGGGGAGCGGGTGAAATAAGTCAGAGAAGAATGGAAAGCGTCCTCCTAGTTTTCTATCAGTTGTTAGAATCTAGGGGAGGGCTACTTAGTTATTTCTGGATTTTGCAGAAAATTCTAAAGGTAGCTTAATTTTAGAAGCAACTGCAAATACTGTATATCCTCTCCGCATTTAGAACTCGAGTTAAAACCTCATACATTTAAGTTTCAAAAGGTTTTGACATTCCAACTGACAGACGTTTTATGTGCTCACAGCTTTTAGGTAAACCTATAGAACAAATGGCAAATAGGATCTTAAAGCCTTTTAAAACCAACAAAGCAAACCAATATCTAACTTCTCAATTAGATATCCAAATGTGTCCTCTATTGTAATTTTCATGTCCTGAGGGGCAGGCATTGAACTAAATTCTTCACCTACATTTTATCAGTTAATCTAAATCCAGAAAAGTAGGCGGTTTTCCATGTTACAGATGAAAAAAAAAAAAAGTTTCAAGCGTTTAAGTAATTTGCCTTTGTTCTTTGAGCTAGTTAGTTAGTGGTAGAGCTGGAATTCCAACTTTGTCTCTCGATTCCAGCGGCACTGCTAAGCATTTGACTTGTCAGACACACCTGCCACCTGGGAGTTTCTAATGACTGGACAAGAAGACCTCGGTTTTGAGTACACCTAGCTTGGAATTCTCACAGAGGTTTTGAGGGAGTGTTATCTTCCCCAGTGTCATCTGCCCTGGCCAAAGTCTAGAGCTGAATTTCTGCATCCATCCTCCAGATCTTTAGCATCTCCATTTTCCAACCTGGCCTCTTTTAATACAAACTGCTTTCTTAAAGGGAAATAGGCCTTTTGTTTGTTCTTCCTAAGGTAACCTACAAAATCAAAATAGTTCTTTATTTCCTGATCCTTAAATTTATGCATATTCCATTGTTAAATTTCAGAAAATAGAAGAATATAGAAGAGAAAAGTAACCCTTACTCTTTAACCAAGTGTAACCACTACTTACTTTTTTGATACACAATATATCTTCCTTTAATATACTGCACCCATAGTTTGTCCCTATGCCTTCAGCCACAGTCATTGCCACGTTTAATAGTCTTCCTCATTCTTCCTCAGGGGCAAATCTTTTTCACTTGATTTATGAAAACTTTACTGATTTTGTTCCCAGTATCTTATGACATTCATGTTATATTGTAATTACTTATTTGTCTGTCTTTCCTAGGAGCAAGCTAAGCTGTAGAACTATCAGAATAAAGCAAGAGATGGAAAAGACCAGAATGTCAGATGGACAAGTAGTTTTGCACACCAGTTTGTGAACTTGGGTTCATCTATGGTAAAGTTGCTACAGATCGGCAGAGACATAAGGAAAAAAAATATAGTGAGTTTTTCATTTAGTCAAACTTAAGGATTGTGCATTTTATTGAAATTGTTCATTCTATTTCTTTTATCCAATGACACTTATAGAGTAGTTATTTTCTTAATATTTTTCTTTGGAGAATAAAATGTTGCTAACTTTATTTGCTCCCATTTGGTTTATTTTATTTTTGAAATTTTTCTTGGCCCACGAAATCCTAAAGTCTAGCAATTACTGAGATAGAAAATGGCCACCAATTTCAGCAATCATAATGCTGGTGTGATTCTAGTCTACTTGCTCTATCTGCGGTGTGTGACTTAGTCTGAGCCTAAGGGTGGATCTGAGCTTGATGGTGTTTGGAAAATAAGAAGTGGTTGTAACTGGCAGATGGTACTAGGGCCTAAAGTAAGATATTATTCATTCTTGATGCAGTTTATATAGATGAAATGAAGTTTATGTTTGTCACTGTATTATATGAAAACAGGTAGATGGAATTTTGCCATCCATGGAGAATATATTTGGGTTAGTTTGACTTAAAATTATGTTAATAAAATTCACTTTGAGGGAACTTGGGAGGTGGGTGCTGCTGTTAACCCTTTCGCATGTGTCTCCACATCTCTCTATGTAATATGTCCTTGGTGGTTTTAAAATATGGATACAAGTTCTTTGATGTTCTTCTCATGAAAAGATATACCTTGGATCCTCTCTTAAATCTGGATGGGCTTATGATTGATTTCTACAATAGAAAATAGAGAAAGTGATCATAGTCACCATATGTGACTTCAGACGCTAGGTCATAAAAGGCCATGCCACTCCATCTTGTCTGTTGAAACCCTTGCTTTTGCAGCTCTCAGCCATCATGTAAGAAGTCTGGCTACCTGAGTCCCATGTGCTGTGAAAAGCCCAGAGCAATAGGGAGACCCCTTGAATGTACTCTGATTGACAGTCACAGCTGAGCCCAGCCCTCCAGTTAGCCTAGGCACCAGATATGAGAATGGAGAAGTGGATCCCAGCTCTCAGCCATGTAGTTACCCTTCAGCCTTTCCAGTCTTCCCAGCTGAGGACCTAGACCTGTGGACCAAAGTGAGTCATTCCTGTTCTGTCTTGTCCTAATTCCTGACCTGAAGAATCTACAATTTTAAAACAATGGAAAACAAGACACAGACTGGGAGAAATATTTGCAAAAAAGATATCTGATAAAGGACCATTATCCAAAATGTTTAAAGAACTGTTAAAATCAACAATAAGAAAACAAAAATTCATTTAAAAAATGGGCCAAATACCTCTAGAGACCTCACCAAAGAAGATATACAGATGTCAAGTAAGTATATGCAAAGATGCTCCACATCATAGGCCATCAAGGAAATGCAAAGTGAAAAAAAAAATGACTTACTACTACACACCTCTTAGAATGGCCTAAATTCAGAACACTGACAACACCAAATGCTAGTGAAGATGTAAAGTGAAAGAAATTCTCATACATTGCTAATGGGAATGCAAAATGGGACAGCCACTTTGGAAGATAGTTTGGAAGTTTCTTATAAAATGGAATATACTCTTACCATGTGACCCAGCATTAGCACTCCTTATTATTTACCCAAAGGAGATGAAAGTTTATGTCCACACAGAACCCTGCGCATTGATGTTTATAGCACTTTTACGCATAATTGCCAAAACTTAGAAGTAACCAAGATGTCCTTCATTAAAAAGGATTAATACACAGTAGTACATTGAGACAATGAAATATTATTTAGCACTAAAAAGAATTGAATTATCATGCTATGAAAAGACATGGAGGAACCTTAAATGAAATCTGCTAAGTGAAAGAAGCCAATCTGAAAAGGCTACACACTATGATTCCTACTATGTGACACTCTGGAAAAGAAACTATGGAGATAGTCAAAAAAGTCTATGGTTGCCAGATGGGGACAAGGGAAAGATGAATAGGCAGAGTATAGAAGATTTTTAGAGCAGTGAAAATAACTCTATATATGAATGAACATATGTCATTATGCTTTTGTCCAAATCCATAGAATCTGTAATACCAAGAACAGCAAACACTAAGGTAAACTGTGGATTTGGGGTGATTTTGATGTGTTGACGTAGATTCATCCTTGGTGAAAAATGTACCATTTTGGTGGACAATACTGATCATTGGGAGGCTCTGCATGCATGGAGGGGCTAGAGGTTATATAAGAATTCTCTGTACCTTTCTCTCAATTTTGTTTTCAATCTAAAACTGCTCTGAAAAAACAATAAAGTTAAAATCTTAAAAAGAATCCATAAGCATAATAAAAATACTTGTTTTACTTCTCTGTTTAGGGTTCTTATGCATCTGTTCCAGTGAATAGATAACCGAAACCATGTCTGTTGTCCCCATGTCTCTATCTGTTGGGAAAAGGCTTCTTGCTTAGAGTGATTTTTTTTGCCTAGAGCTGACTTTAAGCCTGGATAAGGTGTCTAGGGTTTCCTTTCTTAGGAGTATGTTGCCTTCAGAATTTGAGATTATGCTAGGCAATGAAAGAGTTAAGTGAGTGTTAGATTTAAAGGTTGCAAGTGTAGGGAAGGGATATGAGCAGGTCTTTACATTATGCTTAATTTTGCAATGTGTCATTTTCTCTTCTCCCCCAAATGGGAGGGAAAATGGTCTACTATGTACCAAATGAATGGGGAAGAAAATATAAGTGGAAAAAGCTGTAATATCAAACTTTAAAATCTGAACTTTGAAACAGTAGTTTTGCCCATTATGTTACAGCTTTACCTACCACATTGTTCAGGCTACATTTTAAGCTTTGTTGAAGACACTTTGGTTTATTTATTTATTTCTATCTCCTTTTTACCTCCCTACGTCTATAACAGGTAAAGCTGTACATAATACATGTATTACCAGATTTCTATGTATATGTCTGTATGTCTTTATGTGTGTCTTTTTTTCCCCTCAAATTCTTATTTATTTATTTTGAGAGAGAGAGAGCAAGAGCAAGCACAAGTGGGGAAGGGGCAGAGAGGGAAGGGGACAGAGAAAATCCCAAGCAGGCTCTAAGCTGTCAGCCAGAGCCCAACTCTGGGCTCCATCTCACTAACTGTGAGATTATGACCTAAGCTGAAATCAAGAGTCGGACACTTAACTGACTGAGCCACGCATGTGCCCCAACGTGGCACCAGTTGACCTCATCTTAAAGAGACTTCTCTCAAACATTTACTGGTTACACTTAGAACTTACTGGTTACACTTATAATTTGTTAAGTGTAACAAATATATTAAATGTGAAAATGTGTTTAACATGTTCATGTTGAAATAAAAATGAATTACAATGACTTCGAAAAAACTTCTAAGTATTTCATGTCATTTTGTTCATTTTGTTTAGTGGGTCTTATGATTCAGAGCAAACTACGGCCTGCAACCCAATTATGATCTGCAGTCTATTTCCATATGGCTCATGAAGCTAAGAACTGTTTTTACATTTTCTTTTATTGTGGTAAAATAACATAAAATTTATCATTTAACCATTTTAAGTGTACAGTTCAGGGCATAAAGTACATTCATCTTGTTGTGAAACCATCACTACTATCCATATCTGGACTTTTTTTGTCATCCCAAACTGAAACTTTGTATCTGTTTAATACTAATTCCCCATTTTCCTTTTCCCCCAGTTCCTGGTTGTCACTATCCTACTTTCTGTCTATATAAATTTATTCTAGGTACTTCATCTAAGTGGATTCATACAATATTTCTCCTTTTTACATCTGGGTTATTTCACTTAGCATAAAGATTTTTCAAGTCCATTCTTGTAGCAGGTATCAGAATTTCTTTTCATTTTTAAGGCTGACTAGTATAGCATTGTATGTATAGACCACATTTTGTTTAGCCATTCATCTGTCAACAGACATTTGGGTTTCCACCTTTTGCCTATTATGAATATTGCTGTTGGCAAACATTGGTGTGTGTACTTTGACCTTTTGACCCTGACCACAGAGCCCTCCTTTCTATCCCCTAATGGTGTCCAGTGCTGCAATGCACACTGGTGTACAAGGGGAAATGGGAAATTATTACGTTAGTTTAGTGCATGTAGAGTTTCAGTTTTGCAAGATGTAATAGGTCTGGAAATTGGTTGACAGCAATGTGAACATACCCACTGCTTTCAGTTGGCTCTTACATTTTTAGCATTGTAAAAGGAAAAAAAAGGAAAGAATATTTAAAAATACTTACTATCTGGCCTTTTATGGAAAAAGTTTGCCAACCCCTAATTTAGAGTAAATTTTAAAACGTCTATAATGGCCTATTATTGTTGAATGAATCTCAATGTAAAGTTCATTCATTTCTTCACTAGAGAAGTATTTAAATTTTAGTAGACTTTCTCATATCAAATATTTGGGGAACTTTATAGTTATTTGGTCCCCAACCAACATTGAAAAATCATGGTTTTGGTTTTGTTACTAAGAGTAAGATTCACTGATTTGTAAGCAAGATTCATTGATTTTGAAGGGATCCTGTAGTAAATTCAGAGTAATAGGGCACAAGATTCCTTTCTTTAGAGCTAGGGTAGAGTGAAAGGTCATACCATGTGTAACTAGGCATGAGAGGCTTGAGGCACTATCCTTTTTACTATTGATCTACTTTTCTTTTTTAAAAATTTTTTAATGTTTATTTATTTTTTAGAGAGGGAGAGGGAGAGAGTGAGAGAGAGAGAGCGCGAGCGAGCATGAGCAGGGGAGGGGCAGAGACAGAGGGAGACACAGAATCTGAAGCTGGCTCCAGGCTCTGAGCTGTCAGCACAGGGCCCACCATGGGGCTCCAACTCATGAACTATGAGATCTTGACCTGAGCCGAAGACAGACGCTTAACCGACTGAGCCACCCAGGCGCCACTGGTCTACTTTTCTGATTCTAGTCTACTTTTCTGATTCTACTCTAGGCAGGCTATGTCTTTTGAACCCTGCAAAATGTCCTGAAGGCAGAGATTCCCAAACTTTCTTGTTGGGAAATAATGCCGAGCTCCATTTATTAAGTAATTAAGTCCAAACAACCTAATCATAGACATTCATATGATGCCTTACAAGTGTTTCTGTGTTTCTCTCAAAAATTTAAAATATCTCCTGGTGCCTTGTGAGTTCCCTCCAGAGTCCTTTGCCCCTGAGCACACAGTTTGGGAATTACAGTCCTAGGATCTTCTACCTGGGTTTCTGATTTGGATTTGCCTTTTGTCTTGGCCTTGCTTCTTGTTTTATCTCCATTAGAATTTCCCACATTTCCAGGGCTTGCCTAACAATACTTTCTGATGGCTTTCTTTGCTTACAGATTTAATTTTTACATTCTTGATTCAGGTTTCTTCCTTCAGTACATTAACTTTTATGTTGGGTTTTCCTTATAAAGGCTCTGTGTTTAAACTACAGAAATAAATACTTAAATGCATAGAACATTTGCCCTCATCTTCAAATATGTGTTACTAGAATTACTGGATTAATGACTGTAGAGTTCTTTAGTTTCCTCACAAGAAATGTGATAAAGTATCTTAAGCCACCTGATAATCCTTAGTAGTATATGTTGGCCTTTGTTACTCAACTGAAGATGATGCTGTGAATTGTGCCAACAACTTGCATAGTAAATAATAAATTACCTTTTCTATAAATTATTACTCACTAGATGAACTTTCCAGTAGTTCCATCTGGTAGGAAAGTTGTTTTTTTCTTACCTCCATGGATGTTTTATTTTCAGGCTGATTTAAGTGACACTTCTGAAATATCAAGTTACAGGCTAAAAGAAATTTGAAAAACCTTAATGTTAAATAACAGACTCAAGACTAGATAATTCAGAAGATTTGGGAGAGAAGGTATTTCTGTTTAGGAAGACGATTCTATGCATTATAAAAATATGAGAAAGGAAAAATGTTTTTATATGGAGAAATTCTAGGAGTTAAACAAGAATCGTTATGTCATTCATTTGTACATTAGATGCTAGATCGTGGTGATCCCTATAGAAAGAGGCTTTGACAAATTACATGAGGAAAGGAGAATAAATGGGAGGACTTTAATTTACTGTGAAGGAGTAGTTTTCTTCTTCAAATGTGAGGAGAGCTCTCTATGGAGTAAGGTAAAACTCTTACTTTTCCCATATATTTCAGGCTGTGAATTGTACTTGTGTAAACTCATGTAAAGTATATGTCCTATGTGCTTCTACATAGGTAGGATATGGGGGGTGGTGAGAATTATACCTCTCCTGCACTGTTGAATCAGTATTCTGTGTATGCTTAGCTCTAAATGGAGTCCCACCAAGCTTGGGTGAGTGTAATCAGTGCTTTTATTTATGTATCATCCTTATGTAGAGGTAGAACTAGAATTTTTTGCTGCTATTTTATAAATCCTATGATTTATGCTTTCAGGTTTTCTCATTTTGATTTTTTCTTCCTGCTTGGTAGTATTCCTAGAACCCTTACTAAGTCAGGATATAAAAGTCAGGCAGTTGTCCCAGAACTAACATCTTTCAACTCCCTCTAATCTCAGGGACCCTGGTTTTATAATAAGTGTCTCCAGGAAGGAAGACTTGTGTGGCAAAAGTACCTTGCTTGATTTATTTTCTGTTGTTGCCATAATAAACAACCACAAACTTAGTGGCTTAAATGATATATATTATCTTAACAATTCTGGGGGTATGGACCTCAAAGAGCTAAAACCCTTGAGTTGGCAGGGTAACATTCCTTTCTGGAGGCTCTAGGGAGAATATCTTTCCTTGCTCATTCAAGTCATTGGCAGAATTCAGTTCCTTTAAGTTGTAGGACTAGAGCTCCTGTCCTTACTGGCCATTAGCTGAGGGCTGTCCCTAGCTTCTAGAGGATGTCCACATCCTTGGTTTGTGGTCTTCTTCCTCTACCTTCAAAGCCAGCAACAATGAGTTGAATTCCTTTTAAGAATCCTCTTATTCTTCATCTAATACTTTTAAGGACCCATGTGATTAGATTGATACTGTCCAGGTAATTTAAAATAACCTCAAGATCCTTAATCATATCTGCAAAATCCCTTTTGCCGAATAAGGTAACATATTCACATGTTCTAGAGTTAGGACATGGACATCTTTGGAGCCCATTATTTTCCTACTACACCTGATGTTTTTAGTAAATGACCTGACACTGGAACCATCTTCAACTTTTAGTCAGTTCATAGTTGTCAGTTTCGTACATAGCAGATTGCTATCTAGAGCTTCCTTTCCTATGCTGAATTCAGACTTTCTTACATCTACCTATAACTAAATATTTGAGGACAATTCTTTCATAATATAGAACTATAGAGAATAAGGAGATGGAAATAAAGGAGGACAATGAGATGAGGGAAAGTTTTCTTTTTATCCAAAAATGAAAGAAAACAGCAGCAACTTGAGCATGTTTAAATGCTATTGGGAGGAAACCAATAGAGGAAAGTGAAGCATGGCAGGCTGTAGGTAATCCTCCCACGTCTGTCTGGTCTTCCCTTCCGCCATAGTAGACATGGCAATATGACATGGGACATACCCACCCAGCTAGACAGTACATTTCTCAAACGCTTTGGAGTAAAGTTCTGAATAGTGATTAGGTTCCTCCGGTAGTGCATTCTCTGTTATTCAGAAGGCAGAATAAGGTGTTCGGCACAGCTGTGTTCTTGTAACAGCATTCTGGGGTTCGTTGTGAAGAAGCTGGAGGCAGTGGCAGCCTCTTGATTTGATTCTCCGAACCCATTATGCCCTCTGGGAAAGCCCAGAGGCTGCTTTCTTCATCAAGCATTGGGTAAGGGAGCAGGAGAGCATCTCTGCAGGGCTCTATCCTGAAATTCATAGAAGACAGTGGGAAATGTTACAAAAATTGCATTTCTTGATTACAGTGGGAAAATGGAATTTCAGAGGGGTAGAGGCTAGGTAGATCCCAGCAAAGATCTGTTTAGTGCGGTCAGTCCAAAGAATCAACAGAGAATAGTAATAGGCGTGTTTTGAAATAACTGGGCAGCCTACCCAGGTTCTGCTTTTCATTGAAGGAATACTTTGAGCTCAGCTGGGGAGAAACTAACCAGATATCACTGTTTGGTTTCATGTCTTCTTACCAGGTACCCATAACTAAGCCAGTGTGTAGATCTGAAGCCCCTCAACAGAGGTGGGGACAAGAGAGCCTCTGAAAGAGAACCCTGCAGTACAACCATAGGTGTATACAGTGCATTTCCTCCACAGAGTGGAGAGCTTTCCACAGAGTGACCTGTAGCTATTTACCCAGGGGACTGTGCACTGAGGAAAGAGAAATACTCAGAACTTCTGGGAACTATTACATACTGACACTAATTTTACACTGATCCCCAGAGGCCCAAAACACTACAAAAGTCCACCAAAGTAGATGCTTATGGATGTCAGGCTTTCGATAAAGTCTTGCTTCAAATTCAGCTAACAGTGGGTCTAGTGGAACTATAGACCACTAGTGTTTTATTACAGTTTATTATTACAGTTATAGAATATATGGTGTTTATTATTACAGTTATAGAATATATGGTGAGAACACACATACACACATACTTGATAACTAACAAAGTGCCATTCTCTGGTTTCCCGTCCTTTGGAGTGAGGGCTGTTACAAAAGGAAAAACCATCTAGAGTCTCTGGAACTCTTCCCACCCAATATACCAGTTGGTAAGCAATACTTCTGAAGGGATTACAGAAATCACCACTGCCATAAAAACCTTGAGAGAAGCTGGGACAATGATTCCTATTATATCTGCATAAAATGTTTCTATGTTACCAGAACAAAAGGCTGAAAGGCCTTGAAAAATGATAGATTATTGCAGACCTAATCAGATTATGATATTAGTTGCAGCTATGGTTTTAGATATATATTGACTAGAACAGCTCACCACCCTAGCACCTGATATGTGACCAATGACCTAGCAAATGTATTCTTTTCCAACCCACTCAGGAGCAATTTGCATTTATACAGCAGAGACAAAGGTATATACTTTATTGTGTTTTATGAAACATCACATTTTTCTTTTACACTGATTATTACAATGTTAATTGAACCTAGTGAGCAGGAAGTAGAAAAAATATATACCAGAAGGTGGGAGATAAACTGTGATAGTTAAGGGCCTTGCCCCCCACCCTTTTAAGTTTATTTATTTTGGAGCTAGAGAGAGCAGGGGAGGGGCAGAGAGATGGAGAGAGAGGGAGAGAATCCCAAGCAGGCTCTGCACTGTCAGCACGGAGCCCCACGCTGGGCTCAAACTCATGGACTGTGAGCCAAAATCAAGAGTTGGATACTTAACCGACTGAGCCACCAGTTGCCCCTAAGGGCCTTGCCACTCTGATGAAGTTTCAAGGGGTTCAGTGATTCGAAGCATATTAGGTGATACCTTCTCCAGAGAGACAAGTGGCAGTAACTTGCCCTAACCACCACAAAGAAAGAGGCACAGTGTATGATGATTTCCAGATTGTGGTGACCACCAATACCACATTTGGGCATGCTGTACCAGCCCATGAGATAACCCATAAGCTGCCAGTTTTCAGTCGGTCCTAGAACAAGAACTAGCTCTGCAACGGGTCCAGGCTGACAAGTAGGCTCACATGCCTGTTGGGCCTTATGGCCTAGCAGATCTAATGGCATTGGAAATGTGCCTGGCAGAAAAATGCAGTTCAGAGACCTTGGCAGGGCCCAGATTAGACAAGGTTTTGGAGGAAGTTCATGCTATAATTGTTCTTCATTTGCAAATCAGTTCATAACTCGTTATTGAGTCCTGATAGAAACTGAACATCTGATTTTGGGACCCTAAGTGACTGGACAACCTAAACCACCCTTCACAAACCAGCTATTACCTCATCACTGAACCATAACACTGGGCATGCCCAGTAGCATTACATTATCAAATACAAGTGGCAGTTCTACAACCTGGCCCCACTGGGTCTGAACTGTAAAAGCAAAAGGCTCAGACTTCAGTCTTAACTCCCACCTGCAACCTAAAATATTAGTCACTACAGGTGCTTTACATGTAAGATATAGGGAGTTGGTGGGGGTGGGGGAGCAAAGAAATAACTAACATAAAACACAGCTGCTGCAATCCTCCACGTCGAGAATTTTAGGAACTGTGGTTCTGGTAGTGGTTCAGGAGAAATGAGAGAGGTTGCATAGCCAAGTGGGCTGTCCATCAGGGTGCATGAATAGTTTGTGATATGGTAGCTCTTCATCACTTGTGGCAGCCCTGACTTACCTGGTGTGGTGCTGACACATACCCAGTTTTCCTCTCTCTCCGGGACCCTGAAAGATTATACTTAGCTGTCCCCCTTACAGGAGGAAGCACGTGGTTCTGGCCAACAGGTTGAGCAAAAGTCATGTGTGTCACTTTCAGGGTGTGATATTTCATAGCACTCTCTTCCCTTCAACAAATCTTGCTAATTGGAGCAGCCAGAACAATTCTAGATAACCAAAGCCTGGACTCAAAGGGGCCACACTAAATGAAGTCAAGATGCAAAAATTCCCTTCGCATAATGTAGAGGGAGGAATCTAAAGACTTTGGGACTAGGGGTGCTAAAGTGAATTTTTCATGTGCGGTCCATTCAGTCCCCTACCCTCTAACTTTGTCTCCCTCAGAAGGGGCCCAGGGAAAATACATTGGTAAAAGAAGTACCACCCTCTGGAAAATGCTTTCATGGCTATCATCTGTAATTGTAGCTGCTATTGAGGAATAGCACACTTAACATAGATTTCCTAATTTCACTGAGGGGGGAGGGATCCAGACATGATAGAAGCCAAGTAGCAGTACTTAATGATCAGAGGAAAAGTAATTGCAGTTAGTACAAAAGGCAACAGGTCTGATACAGAAATACATGACTTCAGGGTGGTGGCTTATTGAGACAGTGTCACCAGCTAGACCCCAAGACCTGCTTTTTACTGCTCGCCTGCCTGTATCTACTGACCTTTGTCCCACATTTGCCCTTAAGCTTGTCTTTCCAGCTTATCTCAATTCAGGCAAAGACTTGAGTCGAATGGCATCTTGTGATGGAAACTGAAACTACCCTCAAGCAATAACAACTGCCCACACAGAGTTTCACCCTAGTGGGCCCAGACCATCCAGACCAGTTTTTTTTTTTTTTAATGTTTATTTTATATTTGAGAGAGAGAGAGGGAAAGGGAGGCAGAGAGACAGAGACAGAGAGACAGAGGATCCCAAGCGGTTCCACAGCAGAAAGCCTGATGCAGGGCTCAAACTCACAAACTGTGAGAGCATGACCTGAGCTGAAGTTGGACACCTAACTGACTGAGCCACCCAGGAGCCCCCCGTCCAGACCAGTTTTAACTTAACCTTGACTCACGCCTGCACAGCTGGACCATGGAGTGACCAACGGTTACCTTTACCTCATTGTAATACTAAAATCTCCATCCAAGGAGGAACACAAGCCTCCTTTACATAACATACAATACCTATGTATAGGCATGTTTCCTTAAGGCACATGTGCCACCTTACATCTACCTCTATGATCACATAGGCTCCTCTTTGTAAATATTCATCCTAACCCTAAATAACCCATTCTCCCTTGCTCAAGGAGTCATGGCTTTGCAAGTTATTCTGCATGATCTCCTTATTTGCTGCAGATAAAGTTTACTTTGTGTGACAACTCTACCTGATGTAGTTTCTGTGAGTCATCAAGGAGTGAATCCAAGTTAGTTCGGTTACAGTGGGAGTCCTTGGACCGTTAAGAACTGTGAAGGGTATAATGTTTTTACTGTGTTTGCACACTAACAGATTAGCTTGCCATAGTTTCATAGATGCCAGAAGATATGAAGCATCTTGGTCAGAGACAAAGGATTTTTCTACTCACAGCACAGCAGGCAGTATGAGTTGCACGTCTCCATTGGTTCTTTTGCCTTCCAAGTCCCACAGGTGGGGTGGAAAGATGTGAGTGTATGCCGTGAATGAAGTGGGATTGCATCACAGCTGAGGAACTCCAAACTAGAGTACCCCAATCTTTTATAATGGCCTGCAAGCAAACCTGCTAACCTTTTCCCTGGAGGGAGACCTTGCCTTTATTATCCTGGTTAGGAAACAAATGTGCTCTTTGCCTGAAAGGAGGTATTATCTCCACATTCCAAGGCTGTTTGACTTAGAAATCCTTGCAAAGGTAGTTCAGAACAAAAGTTGATAGAAAGCAAGCAGAAATGTTATAAATGAATTGTCCCCTAATAAAGATTGAACTAGATAGCCAGAAGTACTTGATTTGTATCACCAAAAAATTGTACATTTGGTGAATAGAGGCCTGGCTTAAGTCAACTTGACAGAATTACTTGCTTTCCATCCCCAAGACAGCTGTTAGACCTGAAGCCACATACCCTTGAGGCAAGGCCAACATGCCCTTGAGGAAGGTCTGAGATAATACTGAAGGTATGTTCCATGAGTCTTGTGTCAGGTTTATCAAGGAAAGCATGCAAAAGGTGGAGGGAAACATACACACCTGTTTTTATCATCAGACAATTATTTTGAATAATTGTCAAGGAGTGTGGAAACCACTGGGGGTGATTCAGTAACGGCAAAAAGGAGGAAGTAGTTGCTGGAACCTGAAGACAGAGAGGCTGTGTGGAATAGGCCATCTAAAAAGAGTTATGACCTTCTGTGGAGGGATGACCTCATTAAGGGGAGCTGAAACAATGCTCAACCTCACTTTCCTCCCTTTCTTTGATTTTCCATTCATGCCAAACTGGAAGCCAGAGGACAAGGAAGCCTGTTGATGTAGTCCAAACAAACTAGCCTCCTAGGGCACAGACGCGGTAGAGAAGTGCAGAAGATGGATATGGAATGACAAATAGTAGAAATCCAACCTAGCATAATGAAACAACATTAAAAATGAAACTTTAGCTTAAAGTATTCTGACTCCCCAATGCTTCCATAACTGGCTAACTTTTTTATTATGAGAGGGAATGAGCAGGAAATTAGGTGGTTGGGACATAAATTTGCCTAAATTTGTATGATAAACAGTATTGTTTATTTTTATTCCATACCTATATAAATTTTAATGATTTACATCATTTTACTTGGTAGTGTCCTTCTGAAATTGGCTGATACTTCACTATCATCACTCCTATTTTACCCACAGAAAGTATGATCCGTTATGATTTTTGAATATGCCCTCATTTTTATGTGACCACTGAACTGGCCTGCTGCAGATTTGACCCAATTATTTCAGCCATTTTCACGATTGATTCTCATCACTATGGGGTTGAATGCACTGTATGGCCATCTACACTGATTATGAAGGGGCTTACAGTGACGGGATTCCAGGTGCCATAGCCTGGTCATTCTGCAGAAAGACATTCTTCTCAAGAATCAGTTTTAAAAATCAGCAGAAGGGAAGATGCTGAGACTTTCAAATTCTTTTGCTTTTGACTTTTCAGTCTCACTGTCACCAGAATTTTAATAAGCTAATACAGTAGGACAGGCGTCCTGAAGTAAGTGCCCTGCATGTTTGGAAAGAGCAAATGGGGGACAATATCCAGATCTGAAGTTTACAGCAACACCGAACTGCCCATACAAATTAACCTCAGAGAGTCCCAAAGTGTGCAACATATACTATCTGAAAGATGTGAAGCAAGGCAGTGAGAGCAAATTTTGAAACTTGAAGACTAGTAAAATTTTATGCAAAATACGCCAAAGTAAATCTTGGTGGGCCAGTTTTCTCTCTACTTACGGTTAATCCTTAAAATTTCTAATAATGAACTATTATCCTATATCTCATTAGCTATACTTTTCTCATCTTCATTCATGACCTTAAAAAATTTTAGCTTTAAGAGGGGACTGTGGTTTCTTAACTGGATTATTTTCAATTTGGCAGAGTGTGTGTGTGTGTGTGTGTGTGTGTGCAGTTACAAATTTTTCCATCTTCCAGGGTTTTGTATTTATTTTTCCCTTAAGATGGTTTATAAAGCTAGACACTTTCTTATTGTGGAAGCCTACTGATATAAACTATTTCTATTTATAACATTTATTATAAATGTTATATCTTATGTGTTAGATATAATATTTATGATATATGATAATATAACAACATATATTTTATATTTAATTGTATTTAAATTAGTTGTATTTTATTTAAAATTATATAATATTACATATTATATATGATATATGATATCTATTATATACATTATTATATATATTATATATATTATAATTATTATTATTGTGGAGGCTACATAATCCAGTTTACCACTGATTTAAAGAAAAGATTTTCTTAGTCTTAACTAACAACTCTTTCTTTCAGAAAAGGTTAGGAATCTTACAACTTATCTCTTTGCCGATATTTTCATCACTTTTTTCTTTTACTTTTGCTTAACAGGAACCCATTACACATGCTTCTCCAGCTTTTCCATCACAGTACCCCTAATAGAGTAGAAGAGTTAACATGGGTTTCCTGGGGTCTATGATAGTACCTGAAGTTACCACAAGGAAGAAATTTCTCTCATTTTATGTTTTTAAGTTTTTATTTAAATTCCAGTTAGCTAACATACAGAGTAATATTAGTTTCAGGTGTACAGTATAGTGATTCAACACTTCCATACGCACCTGGTGGTCGTCACAAGTGCCCTCCTTAATCCCCATCCCCCACCCACCTCCCTTCTGGCAACCATCAGTTTGTTCTCTCTAGTTGAGTCTATTTCTTGGTTTCCTCTCTCTCTCTTTCCCTTTGCTCATTTGTTTTGTTTCTTACATTCCACATATGAGTGAAATCATATGGTATTTGTCTTTCTCTAAAGAATTTATTGGAACTTTGCAATCTAGTTATATATATCTGTGTATATATGTATATATATTATATATATATATACTCCTACATAATGTAGAAAATTAAAACAAATATATCTGCATATATAATTTAATTTAAATTAATGTACCAGTAAATCTGGTAAAATTGTTGCTATTTATCTTGTGGCTTTGACTATATCCCAAGACATTGCTACTTATTTTATGGACTAAGTTTGGGATGCATTAGGCATGCAGATTTCCTAAATATCTTTCAGTCAGCCAAAAATATTTACCTATTATTAATTGCCACTAAACTAAGCGTTTGAGTTACTTTGGGGAACATGGCATCCTGATTTCTGCCTCTGCACCTTCACCTGTGCTAGTCCCTTGTTTAGAATGCCATGCCCGATAGCCTTTCTTCTTACCTATTCAAGTCTTATCTGTGGATCTATCTTCCCATCCCATGTTACTCTGATTTCCTCCAGTTCTGACAAGATGGACTATTTCTTGCCTAGATAAGGACGTCAATCCTCCCGCTCCTGCAGGCACCTAGCAATAAGTTGGCTGAGCAGGGAGGGATATAAATTTCAAGGCCTCTTTTGAAACCGGTGCTGATATGCAAATTAACATTCCAGAAAAGGGTGTTTCTTGTACTAGCTAGACTGAACTTCCCAAATCAGTTGAATAATTCCTGCCCCTTTCATCGCTTCCATAAATATGCAGGGTGGCAGAGGATCCCTGTCTTCTTCCTGGAGCACTGCCATTGGGTGGCTGGCTGTGCCCCTCCCAAGCAGCTGAATGGTAAGAACATAGGGTGTCAGGTGCATACTGTTTTCCTTGTGCCATTTCTTTGAGCCTACTCTGGGATACAGTCCTACTTGTCCTCAACAAGGCCTATTTGGGCATTTATTCTTACAAAGAATTATCTTATTTAAATGTTTTCTGCGTCTTTGTAGACAGTGACTGGGCTATCTTTTACTTCATTTAAAAAGGGATCTAGCACAGCAGTTGGAAGGCAAGACATATTCAACCAAGTGCCTGGCAAATCTGAGAGTGAAGAGTACACATTTCAGTTGTACTATTGATAGTGGAATAATGTCTCTTCTGATTCATACCTCTTATCCAGCCTATATACCATTGCCCATTTTCTCTTACATGTATTAAGGACGATGATCAACTCACTAAATAATGAATGAGTGAATAAGTTAATGAATGAATGAATTGTAGGAATAATTATTAAAGTCCAGTCTTTCAACTCCTATCGCTCCTGTAGTACGTTTTCTGACTGTTCCAGCCTTCAGTGTTACTCCCTATTCTGTATCACTCTTTAGTGGTTAAAACAGGCTACCATAAATAGTTAGTTATGGTCCATGTTTGTATTATATCCACTTAACCAAATGTAAAAGGCTAGGACTTGTAGGTCTTTAATCCATTTTGAATTTATTTTTGTGTATGGTATAAGAAAATCTTTCAGTTTCATTCTTTTGCATGCTACTGTCCAGTTTTCCCAACACCATTTATTGAAGAGACTGTCTTTTTCCCATTGGATATTCTTTCCTGCTTTCTTGAAGATTAAATGACCACATAGTTGTGGGCTCATTTTTGGGTTTTCTATTCTGTTCCATTGATCTGTGTGCCAGTACTATGTGGTTTTGATCGCTATAGCTTTGTAATACAACTTGTAGTCTGAAATTGTGATGCCTCCAGCTTTGCTTTTCTTTTCCAAGTTTTCTTTGGCTACTCAGGGTCTTCTGTAGTTCCATACACATTTTAGGAGAGTTTGTTCCAGCTCTGTGAAAACTGCTCTTGGTATTTTGATAGGGACTGAAACCACAAAAATGCTAGAGTAACCTCTTTGACATCGATTGTAGCATCTTCTTTCTAGACACGTCTTCCTGAGGTAAGGGAAACAAAAGCAAAAATAAACTGTTGGGACTTCATCAAAATAAAGAGCTTCTACACTCTTTATTGTGTAGAAAAACAATCAACAAAACTAAAAGGCAACCTACAAAATGGAGAAGGTATTTGCAAATGACATATCTAATAAAGGGTTAGTACCCAAAATATATAAAGAACTTATAAAACTTAACACCCTAAAAATGAATAATCCAGTTAAAATATGGGCAGAAGACACAAAGAGATATTTTTCCAAAGGAGATATACTGATGGCCAATAGACACACAAAAAGATGGTCAACATCACTCATAATCAGAGAAATATGAATCAAAACCAAAATGAGATATCACTTCACATCTGTCAGAATGGCTAAAATCAACAACACCGAGGAAACAACAGGTGTTGGTGAGGATGTGGAAAAAGGAGAACCCTCTTGAAGGGAATGCAGACTGGTGCAGCCATTCTGGAAGATGGTGTGGAGGTTCCTCAAAAAGTTAAAAATAGAATTACGCTATGATTCAGCAATCAACACTACCAGGTATTTACCCAAATAATAAAAAAATACTAATTCAAGGGATACATCATCCTGATGTTTATAGTAGCATTATCTACAGTAGCCAATTTATGAAAATAACCCAAGTATACATTAACTGATGAATGGATAAAGAAGATGTGGTCTATTTATCTATCTATCTGCAGACACACACATACACAATAGAATATTACTCAGCCATTTGAATGAAATCTTGCCATTTGTAACAGTATAATTGGAGCTAGAGAGTATTATGCTAAGCAAAATAAGTCAATCAGAGAAGGACAAATATCATGTGGAATTTAAGAAACAAACGAGCAAAAGGTAAAAAAGGGGGAGAGAGGCAAACCAAGAAACAGACTCTTAACTATAGAAAACAAACTAAGTTACTAGAGGGGAGGTTGGGGGGGTTGGGTTAAATACATGATGGGGATTAAAGAGTGCACTTGCTGTGTTGAACACTAGGTGTTGTATGGAAGTGTTGAATCACTATATTGTACACCTGAAACTAATATTATACTGTGTTAATTAACTGGAATTTAAATTTTTTAAAACAGGCTAGGGCTCTGTTTTACACACTCACTTTTTTTCTATTATGCCTGGTAAGTACTTTATAATAGCATGCTCAATATATATTAGTTATTGTTTATAATGAAATTCTGGAAGGAAAAGAAACACTGAACTTTCAAGCTATCGTTCCATTTTGCTTTGATCTTTATTTGTGATAGAAGGTTCTTGAGTCTGAAGTAGTGTCAGTAGCAATTTATGTGATTATATCAAGTGTGAGTTTTATTTTGATTATGCTAAACTAAATGAACTTGAGAGTGAACACAGCTTTGCTCTTGCTACAAGTAAGGAATTAAAAGTAGCTTTTATTGTATTTACTGCAGTGGATGCTCAAGAGTGCAGGAGCTCTGTGGAATAGGAAAAAGAGCTTTGTACCAAGAGTCAGAACTTTTCTCCAGGTGTGTATTTTAGGTCTCCATTTTGTGCCTCTGCTACTTGTGAAATGGGAAAGGAGGTAGTACAATATGGCATAGTGGTTTTTAAGAACTTTAAAAAAATGGTAAGTTTTGTTGAAACTTGGGGGAAAGCCCATCACATAATGACATTCAAATAAAGCTACTGGGGCTCCTTGACACATTGGAAGCTACTGGTGTAGTATTTGGAGTGCAGACCAACCTTACTACTTATGACTTCTAGGACTTTTTGTAAGATATAATCTCTCTGATCCTAATTTCCTTATCTGTAAAATGGAAACAAGAAGGAAAACAAAGGCATTGACATAAGCATTAAATGAGACAGTATGTCCAAAGCTCTTAGCATAGAGCCCGTTATATTGTATGTACTTCCCCATGCAGTGGATAGATGGTGGAGAGAGATGATGGTGTTTGAGTTCCTGTTTTCAAGTATTCCCGAGTCCTACTCTCATTGCTGTCTTCAGTTCTTTGACGAGCCCTAGAATCAATAAATTCCTCTTTTTCCTAGTTAGTGTGCTGGATGATGCTATACCTTCTTGTTAGGCTAAGAATTACATTTCTGAGTCCTCATCTGTGCCCAGTTCTCAGTGAGAGTTGGCAAAAGGGGAACTTCCAAGAGATTTGGAAGTTTGAAGAGAAGCAAAGACCATTATTCTCAGTATGCCATCCTGGTCAGACAGACAGACACAGAGGTGCACTGGGTCCCACCTTATTCTTGTTCTCCTCCACACAGTCTGGTTTCCAACTGCTGGACCTTTTCACCCAAAGCAGGCTTAGTTCCTTCCTAACCCTTTCATACAGACACTTGGCTGTGGGTCCACAGAGGTGTCAGCTCCACAGAGGGAACATCTTCCCTTTTCATGATCCCTGAAGCAGCTGGGTGTAGTTGCCTCTCAGATTTCCCTGCAAGCTCCAACTTACCCACTCATGCCAGTGCTTTTTGAGAACTAGTTAGTGACTCTTTCTCAAGTCCTTAGACCTTTACTTCCTCCGCTGCTCCCACATTTGTGTGTGGTCTATTTCCTCTAATAAATCTCTTATTCCCATTATACTCTAGTGGTTCTGCTTCTCTTATTGAAGCCAGTTTATTTTTCTTTCTCTTGCATATAAACCAAAAGGATATCTTTTTTTTTTTAGATTTTTCACATTCCTGAAACAAAAAAAACCCCCACAGAATAAAGAGAAATATCAAGGTAACACTTTTGAAAAAATTACACTTTTTGAAGCAAAAATTTTATGAATTTTCTCACATCATTCTTTTTTATACATAAACAATGGCTTGATGATAACTCATGGTGATTTTATTAAAATTGCCTGATATGTCCTGAACCTCTTGAGCCAAATTGAGGAAAATAAGTATGATTTTGCATCTTCCAGAGATGTAGGTAATAACACTTTGAGGAAGGTAAATTAGGAGGACACTAGGGCCTGGGGCAAAGAGGATATACCTTGAACACGGAATTAGTGACAATGACCTCTCCTTTATCACTATGGATTCAACCAGAGAAAAAGAAACACCAGGACACACACACACACACATACACACACACACACACACACGTAACAAAGATTTGACCTTATTCAATTGTGGGAGCTGGTTAAATCATTTTTGTAAGACTGTTGTCTTTGTGTCTGAGGTTGCATCTCAAAGTTCCAACCTCCTTCAGCCTCTAGATACTTCCTCTACAGTATGCCAGGAAAGTTCTTCAGGCAAAGGAAAACTATAACTTCTTTAAGCACAGTTGCAAGATCTGCTTCTCTTGGCAAAGAAGGCTCAACAGAATATGTGTTCCTGGGGCCCCTGGGTGACTCAATTGGTTAAGCATCCTACTTCAGCTCAGGTCATGATCTCGTGGTTTGTGGGTTCAAGCCCCGCATTGGGTTCTGTGCTGATGCCTCAGGCCTGGAGTCTGCTTTGGATTCTGTGTCTCCCTTTCTCTGCCTCTCCCCTGCTTATGTGCTCGCTCTCTCTCTCTGAAAAATAAATAAATAAATAAACTTAAATAAAAAAGAATATAGGTGTTCCGGCTACCTAGCTTCATTGGAATCTGCCCATACGTCTCCATTTCCATTTTCTAAGGTCCTAGTCATTTAGGACATGTTAAGATACCTCTTCCAAGGTGAAGGAAAAATTGTTGCATCTGGCCTGTGTCAGTTTTCTATTGCAGGGTAACAAATTACCAGAAATTTAGTGGCTTACACTAACCCAAGTTGATTATCTCATACTTTTGATAGGTCAAATGGCTGGATTCTCTGCTCAGGTATTCATTGGACTGAAGGGCTGCAGTTGTTACCTGGGCTGAGCCATTTGCTGCTTTCCTCTTAGAAACTTTTCTGGAGATTCTTCTTTGTTAGTGGCCACGTGTGGGAGGATGTGCTGCTAGAACTTTTAAAAGCCCTTCAAGGTAAATGCAAATAACTAGGTGTGGGAGGCAGAGAGTTGAGAGGAAAAGTAACATACCTAGGGTGGCCAATGAAGAAACTTCAAAAAAATGACCTCTAAGATGATGTGGGCTGTTGGCACAGGCAGGACACATTTTAATAAAAAGCTAGTGAAATTAACTCTATAAAAACTTTTTTTCATAGCAAGTGATTGAAATCTAATTTCTTTTTCTCAAAGGAAAAAAAAATTGTTGATGTAGTTGGAAAGTTCAGAAGTTCAGCTACCTTCAGATATGGCTGGATCCAGGGGTTTAAACAATTTTGCTGAGACTCTGCTTCTCTCATCTCTTTCCTAGACTTCCCCTCATCCTTTGATCTTTAATCCTTAATTTATAACCCCTAACTCCTACTATGGACGTTAATTGTAGCAGAAAGTTGTTTTTCTTTTTTCTTTTCTTTTCTCTTTTCTTTCTTTTCTTTCTTTTCTTTCTTTCTTTCTTTCTTTCTTTCTTTCTTTCTTTCTTTCTATCTTTCTTTCTTTCTTAGAGCAAGAGAGCACAAGAGAAGGGCAGAAAGAGAAAGAGAGAGAGAGAGAGAGAGAGAGAGAATCGCAAACAGGCTCCACACCTTGCTCCATCTCACAACCCTGAGATCATGACCAAGAGTCGGACACTTAACAGACTGAGCCACCCAGGTGCCCCAATTACTTATTGTTTCTTAATAACAATTATAATTGATGATTGGCTTGGCTCCAGCCACATGCCTATTCCTGAACCTGTGCTGAGGAGCAGGTACAGGGTGGTCTAATTGGCCAGGTCTGGGCTATGTGCTTTTTTCTGTAGCTGGGCTAGGGATGGGTGGGGTTGGGTGGGGTGGAATGGGGTGGGGTGGGGGCATTCAGGCCCTCCTGTACAGCATGGGATGAGACCTCTACGGGAAAGACAAATACCATTACCAAATGAATGGGGGCAGGGGTGTGGGGTGATATTGGGCAAGCAGAAACAACAGATGTCCTCTATAGTTAGCAGTTGGCTGATTGTGGTCTTAGGTGCTAGGCAAGGTCATGGATTGGAATAGGGAGGGTAGAGAAGAGATAAGTGCCTCACCCATAGGTTTGAATCACTTTTGTCTAGCTGGGGACATAATCACAATTCCAGATCGTTCAGAAAATCTTAGAGTATAATTTTTAGAGAAATGATCATACTCTGACTGAGTTAGTTTGCTTATTCGTTTATACCCAACTTCCCAGTGTCTTCTTCATGGTGCCATTTCCCCCATACCCTGGTGCAGTAAAGGAATTTTCTTTCTTCTTTCTTCTCCCTGACCCTTCCATGACTCAGATTTGATAATTCCTTCTTTGTAACGTCTTCTATACCTTCCTGTTTATTATTCTCAGTTAGGTCCTTATTATCATAGGCATTATCATCTGTCTACTAGGCAGTCTTTCTGTTTCAGGCCATCCTACCTGCCACTGCCAGATGAAACTGATAAAATCTTCTTTGGATCATGTCAATTTTCTTCTTTTAACAACCTTCATTTGTGCCACGTAAGTATTTAGAAGAACTCCATATTTCTTACCTGGCATTCCCAGGCCTCTACAATAAGGCCTTGTCCCCTATTCCCTATATCCTCAGGCCACTCGTGTGTTTACAGTCACAGCACATCTGCCCAGGGCTGCTTCTGAGCTATGCTCATCCACCCCAGAACGCTCTCCCTGGCCTTCCTCTCACAGCTGAAGCTAACATATCTGCTAAGACACAATCCAGGTTCCATCTCCTGTGTGAAGATTTCCCTGCTGTTCACCCTCCTCTCTTTGGACTCCCATAGGACTTCCTCCTTGCTCTCTGAGCTACCTGTCGTACACTTCCACTCAGTGCCTCGTGTTTGTAGTTAGCTATTCATATGTTGATCTTATGTGTTCTCAACTCACTTTTAAGCAAAGGAAAAGACATTTGCCATGGCCATGCACCTTCAGAATATCTCTCTGAGCATCCACTTCCTCATTTGCAATTTGACAATAGATAGCTACCTTGTGAGTCATTGAAAGGATTAACTGCGAAACTGTAAAGGGCCTCTCCCAGGGCCTGGTACAAGACAGGAGGTTAAAGATTGGTACTTGAAGCAGTGCTGAATAAAGGAAAGGAGGCTCAGCATTATCCGTCTCCATGCTCTTCAGCATCTGCTATCCTCCCCAAAGTTCTCATCTGAAAATGAGGATTTAGTTCAGTAAGCATTTTGGTTGAGTTCCCTCAGAAGCAGATGCTAAGACAAAGATGTAAAAATGAAGGTTTCTTTGGGAGATGACTCCAAGAAGTGGAGAAGGGGAGTGGGAAGGTGTGAGAAATGAGCCCACTGACCCAATCAAAGGAGGGACGTGGAGACTCGGAGCACAGTGAAGCGAGGCTTTAATCTACGTTCTTGCAAGAGCAGCTGTGTGATGGACAGGCACACTGGAGGCAGTTATTGAAGTCAGTTTATCTCCTCGTGTGAAATCCCCTCCCCCGATTCCTCATTGGCTGAGAACTACAGAGGTTACAGCCTTTCCCGGACATCGCCTATGCCCATGTAAGGTAAAAAGTAGTCCGACTGGAACAAATGTACATTCTTTGAGGTGACACAGACTTTTAGTCCCTCCTTTGTTCTTTGGTGCATGCTCATTGCAAAGCCCAACAAAATAAGCCTGGGAAACCGATAGGGGAAAAACCAGGAAGCGAAGTGTCTAAGGGTTTGGGACTCCATTGTGAGTGTGTTGTGGGTGGTTCGTACATATTTTCAGTAGGTTGTAAACCTATTGTTAACTAGACAGCACAGCTTTTATTTGGTATTTCTGAAAACGAATCATCTCCTTCTCAGAGAAGGAGAGTTAGGGAAGGAAAGGAAGCCAGTACAGGGTGTATTAATGGGCAGCTGGGGCACAACCCACTGGGAATCTCTGGGAGATTTAGCAAAAAAAACAAAAACAAAAAAAAAAAACAACAAAAAAACAGGATGCCCAGTGAAATTTCAATTTCAGATAAAAATGTTTTAGTCTGTGTTATGGGCTAACTTAAGTACCTCCAAAATTTGTATGTTGAGGTCCTAACCCTCAGTACCTCAGTACCTCAGATTGCAACAGTGTCTGGAGATAGTGCCTTTAAAGAGACAATTAAGAGAAAATGAGGCTACTAGGGTGGGCCCTAATCTACTATGATTGGTGTCTTATAGTAAGAGGAGATTAGGACACAGACAAGTGTAGAGGGAAGACCCTGTGAGGGCACAGTGAGAAAACAGACATCTGCAAGCCAAGGAGAGAATTCAGAAGAGACCCACTTTACTAACACTTTGATCTTGGACTTCTAGCCTCCAGAACTCTGAGAAGATAAATTTCTGTTAAGTCACCCAGCCTGTAGTACTTTGTTATGGCTGCCCCACTAAATGAATACAGTGTATGTGACAATATTGCATGGGACAGACTTATATTCAATAGCTTGTTGTTTATCTGAAATTCAAATTTAATTGAGTGCTATATATTTTACCTGGCAACCCTAATTCAGAACAGACCACAGTGTCTGTGTTTATTGAGTATCCACCATGTGTCTGGAGTGGTGTTTATTGTGGAAATAAAGAATTAATGAATAAGTCTCTAGGTTTACCTCTCTCTCAGTGTCGTAATTAGGCTTGGATGGAGAATGTATATAGAACTGTTTCGAAGATTATAAAGTGTTACACAAATGATACAAAATTATTCATTTTTTACTTATTTCCTAATACTTCCAGAAAAGTGTGTGGTATATAGTAGCTATTCAACAAATATTTGCTAAATCAAATGAAATTATTATTATTGGCAATCAATAAATATTTGTTTATTTTCTGATTAATGTCATATGACCCAGACAAGGCTGTTTTAATACCTTTCCAGAACCTAGGCATGCTTATTTTTAGAGACTCGCCTCAGACCATTCATATTAAAGTGTATACCTCACATAGTAATCAAGGGAATATATATAAATGTAAATAAGTATATGAACTGAAAGCATTTTTTGAATTTAAGAATTTTTTTATGATTTAGTTTTTGAAGAGACCTGTCTACAGGTAATTCATTTTTTAAAAAATAATTTTTAAAGTGTTTTTTAAATTTATTTTTGAGAGAGAGAGACAATATGAGTGGGGGAGGAGCAGAAAGAGAGGGAGACACAGAATCTGAAGCAGTGCTGACAGCTCAGAGCCTTGAGGCTTGAACTCATGAACTGGGGGAATCATGACCTAAGCCAAATTTGGAACTTAACCGACTGAGCCACCCCGGGCCCCTGCAGGTAACTCTTTTAAGATTAGACTGATTTCAGGCGCCTGGGTGGCTCAGTTGGTCCAACTCCTGATTTTGGCTCAGCTCATGATCTCACGATTCAGTTCTGGGTTCGTGAATTTGCGCCCTGTGTAGGGCTCCCAGCTGTCATGTAGAGTCTGCTAGGGATTCTCTCTCTCCCTCTCTCTTCCCTTCCCCCACTCATGTGCGCTCACACACATTCTCGCTCTTTCTCAAAAATAAACTTTTAAAAATAATTTAAAAGAGTCTTTCATGGTTTCTTTCCTTTCCCTCCTCATATGTTCATCTATTTTTTTAAAGTTTACCTATTATTGGTAAAGACAGTGTGACCAGGGGAGAGACAGAGAGAGAGGGAGAGAGAGAACACTAAGCAGGCTCCATACTATCATCACAGAACCTGACACAGGGCTTGAATCCACAAAACCGTGAGATCATGACCTACGCTGAAACCAAGAGTCAGAAGCTTACCCAACTGAGCCACCCAGTTGCCCTATCTGTTTTGTTTCTTAAATTCCACATATTAGTGAAATCATATGACATTTGTCTTTCTCTGACTATTTCACTTAGCATAATACACTCTAGCTCCATCTATGTCTTTGCAAATGGCAAGATTTCATTCTTTTTGATTACTGAGTAATACTCCATTGTGTATATATGTGTGTGTGTGTATATATATATATATATATATATATATATACCACAACTTCTTTATCCATTCATCAGTCAATGGACATTAGGGCTCTCTCCATAGCTTGGCTATTGTTGATAATGATGCTATTAAACATTGGGGTACCTATAATCTTTTGAATCTGTGTTTTTGTATCCTTTGGGTAAATACCTAATAGTGCAATTGCTAGATCCTAGGGTAGTTTTATTTTTAACTATTTGAGGAACCTCCATTCTGTTCTCCAGAGTGGCGGCATGCATCAGTTTGCATTCCCACCAACAGTGCAAGAGGATTCCTCTTTCCCCACATCCTCCTCAACACCTGTTGTTAACTTTAGCCATTCTGACAGATGTGAGGTGGTATCTCATCAAGATTTTGATTCATATTTCCCTGATGATGAGTGATGTTGAGCATCTTTTCATATGTCTGTTAGCCACCTGTATGTCTTCTTTGGCAAATTATCTATTCATGTCTTCTGCCCATTTCTTAACTGGACTATTTGTTTTTTGGGTGTTGAGTTTGCTAAGTTCTTTGTAGATTTTGGATACTAGCCCTTTATCAGATATCCTATTAATATAACAATATCTCTTCTGCCACTAGAAGTCACAGATAATTTATTACAGTAGTTACAGATGTCTCAAAATAATATTTATATAAATAAGGTAGTTATTAAATCTGCCATGAGTGCTCTTCTCATTATTTAATGGACTAGTGAGTAAATATATTACAAGTTAGTTTTAAAAAAATATTTGAAAATATTTTATTTCAATTTTTAAGATACTTATTTATGGGAGAGTGCAAGCGGGGGAGGGGCAGAGAGAGGGAGACAAAGGATACAAAGTTGCCTCTGCACTGACAGGCTGTCAGCACAGAGCCTCAAGCTGGGCTCAAACTCACAAACTATGAGATCATGACCTGAGCCAAAGTCAGACGCTTAACCGACTGAGCCACCCCCACTTCCCTGAAAAATTATTTTAAATAGTTGATTTCCTTTGTAATATATTTAGTAAGATTATTTTGGGATGGTCCTAGGAGCCTCACTGGGCTTCCAAAGGGATCTATGGCATAAGAACTGTAAGGATCCTGTTAGTATCTCATGAATAAAACAGCTTAGATGTGAGACTCAGGTGACTCTGGCCTGGTATTGCTTCTTTGTGTTTTTCTGGAAAATAGAAAGCACTTTGGAGGCTCAGAAGAATATAATTACATATAGATGCAAGAGAAAAGTCAAGTATGTCTAAAGTTTACTGGAAAAATTACTGGATAAGAGTCAAAAGACTGTATCTAGTCCAGGCTTACCTTTCCTATCCTGCAATAGGTACATTTGTTCACTGAGTCAATCAACATTTATTGAGGGCCTAATATGTGCCAGAGCCTGAATATGGGCTTTGAAGAGTTCAGTCCCTTCTGTCACTCATTAGCTGAGTGACCTTGAATAAGTTATTTTATATCCCTAAGCCTTGGTGTTATACTTTGTAAGAGGGTGAGACTGATCTTAATTCGATAGGGTTGTTGAAAGGATTAGATAAGAGATAATAAACTATTATAGTTACTGTGAATCACCATTTTGACTACAAGATCTTGCATCAATGGTATTGTTAGCTGTGAAAGAAAGGCATATAAAATGGTCTTTGCTTTTAGGGGCAAAATATTAAAAAATACATTTCTTTTTTAAAAATGGAAATGAGTCTAATTAACTAAGTTCTTGTTGGCTAAACTTTGACAGCTCGGGAAAAATCTTATGACAAGCGCATCTTTCATTTTCCGTCTTTTGATGGTGCTTATTGTACTTACGGCACAAAGCAGAAAAGACTCCTCCCAGGGCTGATAAAATATTAGTTTACTTTGCCACTTATTAAAGACATTTTTCCCTCAAATGCATTTGAAAGTGTTCAGATAATTGGAAAGTCATAAAAAGGGAGATGATTGTGAAAAAATATGAATGTTAAAAATTGTGTCAGTTTATGACAATGACTCATCAGTAACGTTACTAAACCATTCTTAAGGTATATTATTTTAGAAACTGTAAGGAGATCTATTCACAATTATGATTTAAGAGAGCCATTTGTTTTTTCCCCAATACTTTATTTTCTAAAAGCCTAAACACTAGGTATTCTCTTATTTTGTTTTGTAATTTTGGCCATTTACACACATGCACCACCAGGTTGCGCTGGAGTTCCACAATGGAACAAACAGGCCTAGGGTCTGTGAGGAATTCTCCAAGGTCTTAGTTATATTATTTCTGATTTTTGAAGCACAGAGAGGTGGAGACAAATATTTAAAAGGAAAATAAAAGATTTTACTGAAAATAAAGAATTTTAAATTCACTATGATTTAAAATTTGGTATTTAGCAGAAAAGATGTTCTTTGAGAACACTGGTATAGTTACTTTTAGAAAAAAATGGCATCAACCCAGTCCTGTTAAACTATTTTCCTGATGGAAAAATAAATTTTAAAGTGCTGTTAAAGATTTTGTTTTCTGTGTTCTCTAGTTGTTGATGGATGAGACTATATTTTAAGATGTTAAGATGATATTTTATTTAAAATTATATCAATACCTTTGATATTAATTGAGCTTTAGAAAATATATGAACCTTTCAACTTGAAAACAACTTTTTTTTAAGGGGGAGTGGGTAAAGCTCTTTTTTCTTTTCTGCTCTTGTTTTTCCCAAATGTCAATATTTATGAGTCAGGGGTTGTGGGAAATGTTACCTAGGGCTACTGGGGCCAGAGTTTGCCCTCTTCCATCCCTGGGGAGTTGAGTATGAGTGCCAAAGGGCAATGTTTGGCTGGAAGGACCCAGCCCTTCTTTCTCTGTACCCTGTGGTATGTCCTTTGAAGTGAAAGAAAATTCTGTACTCAGCTCAGCTTCATAAGATGTCAATTTAAGATGGGCAATGCATACAAGTTTCTGAATATCCGTTTAAGCATGAACATGGAGACTTATAGAAAACAAACCAAAAAAGCCAACATGAGGCAAGTGATTTTGAGATTTTGAGAACTCCTCAGATAAAATATTCACTAGTCTAAATAATTTCTGGATAAGACTTTTTTTTTTTTTTTTTTTTTTTTTTTAAGCATATCACTGTCAAAACATCAGCCACTTCAGGTTTAACCCTTTCTAGGATCTGGGTGGTTAGTGTTAGTTTGGGCAATGAAGGGTAAAGACAGACGACAATGAGAATGAAACCCTGCAGAAATAAGGTAAGACCCTCACAAAATATTAGTAAATTATGGAGCTTACATTTATTTTGAAAATGGATTGTTTTCTATCAGAGTAATTAAAAAATTTATTACTCAAATCAGGTGCTTTATTTTAGTTTGTTTCATTGCAAATTGCCAGTCAATAGGGGCTGAACAAGAAAATAAAAGGCAAAAATGAACAAGCTTAATGAGGCAAAATAAACTGGGAGATAAGCTGGAAAATCGGGTCCATTAACAATAACAAATCAGAAACACTCTTAGAAAAGTCACCAGTAAAATATGTCCTCAGGTCAAATGAAATGTCCTGATGTTGATTCTCAATTTCCTTTTACATTTTATTTGAAGGATCTCCTCTTTATCCTTTTCATAAGTTAAATGTTTAACCTATTACCTCTATAGATGATTAAGGCTGCTAGTGTTTTTGAACTAAGGATCATGATTTTTTTTCCTTTGCTTTATTCGCTTCAACAATTCTTTTTTTAGCTTCCTTTATTTTTATATGTCCCACCCAAACCCTTAACTGGTTCAAGCACTTAACTGGTTTCCAAAGGCTCCTTGTATAAATAACATGATAAAAATTTATAGAACATTTTATTTTCCCAGATTGGGAGGTAATTGTACTATTTCAGTTTGCAGAAAAGTATGACAAAATAATTTTGAGATTAGTGAAAAAAATTATGGGGAATGATAACATCAGTTTTTTGGAGTTGTGGGGGAAATGGTTGTGACCTTTGACTTCTTTCTCCGACTATGGTCAGCTAATTCTGAGTGTGTTTTTCCCACTTGCCAGTGGTGTGCCAGTGTTCTGCTGTTTAAATTCCCGAAGCCTTGGTTTCTTTGTCTATAAATCTGGATAAAAATATTCAGCTCAGAGATGTGGAGAGGATTAAATTAGAAACGTGTTCAGTCCTTGTGTGTAATAGGTGCCCAGTGTGCAATAATTTCCCTCTCCCTTTCATCACCAATAGAAATACAAAAATAAAACACAGGTTTACTTAGATTAAATATCTCTATGTGGATGAAATACAATACATGTTTAAATCAGTTTGTACAGTGCATGACATTCTGGTATATGCTATTCTTGCAACCCAGTCACAAACATGCTTAATGAAATTAGTTTTGGAAATGACTTTGATTTGAAACCAAAAGTATAAATTCTAGAGGGTAGAATTAACTCTTTTAATATTTTGTTAATATTCATATGTACATTTAATATACGTTTATTGGTTGCACATAGCGTATCTATTGACTTCCGGATTGTATATCCACATGAACATTTCGGTTTGGAAGACATCACTAAAGCATGGTTCAATGAAGGTATTTCAGGTTTTGTACTTCTGTTCACTCCAAAGATTGAATTGTTAGATTATTTCCTGTAGTAAGCTGAAAAACAGCCAACTCTCTTATCTAGTCACCAATAATATGGGGTTTCTATGAAAATCAAACAAGGCTAGCCTATTTTTATTAAAAATAAAACCCTCTAGGGGCCCTTGGGTGGCTCAGTTGGTTAAGCATCCAACTTTGGCTCCTGATCTCACGGTTTATGAGTTCGAGCCCCTCAAGGGGCTGTCTACTGTCAGCGAAGAGCCCGGTTCAGAACCTCTGTCTTTCTCTCTGTCTGCCCCTCCCCGGCTTTCAATCTCTCTCTCCTAAAATAAATAAACATTAAAAATATAATAAAACCCTCCATATCTTCCGTTGAAAGTTTTCCTTTTCAGAGGAGTTGCTTTGGAGGTCTAGACACTTCTTTCAACCATACTGCTATTATTCTATATGTTTGATGAACTCTTTTGAATTATGGCTGAAAATAATTTAAAGAATCATATTAAAGAAAAAGCTAGTCTTCTATTTTAGTCACTTCTTATTTAGGCTAAAGCAGTTCTATTCAGTCAATTGCTATCTGCCATATTGAGTGACTTGGTTGTTTCTGGAAATGAAACTTCTACTGATGAGAAAAAGACTTTTTTTTAACCATTGAGAACATTCAAATTAATTTCCTCAGTGTATGAAGGAAGGCAGTTTCTAATTGGAGTTCTAAAATCATTTTAAATAATAACAATATCCTTGGAATGTTGCTACTTGTTTGAAGGGGAGATATTTATTTTTATGGATAAATTCAGTTGTATTTGTTAAAATCCAGTGACCTAGCCTTGTAGTCATATCTTTTGAGTTAAAACAATTTTTATGTATATTTATTTATTTTAAGGGAGAGAAAAGGGGGGAAGGACAGAGAGAGAGGGAGAGAGAGAATCCCAAGCAGGCTCCACACTATCAGCGCAGAGCCTGATGCGGGACTTGAACTCATGAACTGTGAGATCATGACCTGAGCCAAAATCAAGAGTCAGACACTTAACCAACTGAGCCATTCAGGTGCCCCTGTAGATATGTATTTTTTTTTAACTTTTTAAAAAAATGTTTATTCATTTTTGAGAGAGAGAGAGAGAGAGAGAGAAAGAGAGACAGACCATGAGCAGAGGAGGGGCAGAGAGAAAAGGAGACACAGTACTCAACCAAGCTCCAGCTCCACGCTGTCAGCACAGAGCCTGTATCGGGGCTCGAACTCATGAACAACAAGATCATGACTTGAGCCGAAGTCAGATGCTTAACCGACTAAAAACCTATGCTGTAACATAGGAATCCTTTTGGGCTGATGGACCCCATAAAAAAAGAAATGATATTATTTAAAAAGGAATCGTGAACTTTTAACCAGAGTTCACTCTGTTCAGTTACAGACCCCCAGAAACTTCTGAAAAGAAGTAGAAAAATATAAAGGCTTTTGTGCTCAGACTAGGCCTACATCTTCCTTTATCCTCACATTGTTTATTGAGTTAACTGAAACCTGTGTATATGATTAAACCTAAGCTAGACATCATAAAATAAAATTATAAAGACTACGTGGTCCATATTTGGAAATAGAAGCAGGAAAACAACATAAACTCATTTGAGGATGAATCTATACTTTGATCTCAGCAAAAATATAAGTAGTAACAGGATAGAAATCAAGACTAAAAGTATTGGTAGCCTATATGTGTCTGGTTATTAATAAAATAGGAGATGAGTAAAAGGAAGAGCTGAGAGAGTCAAGTTTCTGCTTAGGTATGCTGGTTAGACCAAAGAAAGCTGTGGAAGCTCGCAGCCCATAAATCTGTGACACAGGCTGGAACCCGCAAGTGGGGCCTCCAGGGCTTCAGGGTTTTAGAACAACTCCTGCGGCCCAAGCCCTTCTTGCATGCCATTCTCAGACCCTTTAGACTGGGGGGCTGCCAAATGGCTCATTTCCCACAAAACTTAGCAGACTTGTAGTCTGGGCTGGCCATCTGCATAGCACATTCCCAGTAAAGCTGTGTATCCTTTCAAATCACCCACACTGTAGAAATCAGTATCTCAGCAAACCTGGGATCCTTTGATAGTTCAGTAGCTGTGCTGTGTGAACTGTGAAGGCAGTCTCTTTCACTCACATTTGATTAGAAGTGTTCTTTTTTGGAAATGGTTTTTAGAATTGAAGTGGTGTCCATTTTTTTTTCTATAAATGTTGTCTTTCTTTTTAAATAAAGCCCATGAATCATTTACTTTGCAGCCAGAGATGTGCTTGCTTTTTTATTTTCATCAAGACCTCAAGTGTCAGTGGGCTAACATCCTTTTATCCCCCAGGGCTGTATGACCTTCTGACTCCCATGGTTTTGCCAGGTCACTAGCAGGGAAGGAAGGTCTTTCTGAAGGGGGGTGGGGGAGCGGTGAGCCCTCTGCACCCTGGCCTGATGCTAGCTTGCGTTTGGCTGCCTCAAACCTCCATGGAAAGAAAGAATAACATAATGTATGGGTGAATGTCTGGAGGGGATGGATCACAGATGAGTTCCCTAAACCTTGGTAAAATAATTAAATAGAAAGTTGATATGGTTTTAAAGATACCTCAAAATGTTTCTATCACAAAATATATTCTATTTTCCAATTTAACCTTCTAACATTCTTCCTTAGCTAAGTGAAGGAAGCCAGACCCAGAGGGTCACAGTGTATAATTCTGTGTATATGAAATACCCAGAATAGGCAAATGCATAGAGACAGAGAGCAGATTAGCGTTTGCTTGGGGCTGGTGGCCTAGGGAGTAGGAATGACTACTTACTTACTGGGTATGGGGTTTACTTTTGGGGTGTTGCAAAAGTTCTGGAAATAGATAGTGGTGATGGCTGTGCAACATTGGGAAGGTACTTAATCTCACTAAAGTGTACATTTTAAGATGGTTAAAATGGTGGGGTGCCCGGGTGGCTCAGTCAGTTAAGCATCTGACTTCGACCAAGGTCATGATCTCAAGGTTCGTGAGTTGGAGCTCCATGTCAGGCTCTGTACTGACAGCTTAGAGCCTGGAGCCTGCTTCAGATTCTGTCTCCCTCTCTCTCTGCCCTTCCCCCACTCATGCTCTGTCTCTCTCTCTTAAAAATAAATAAAAATGAAAAAAGATATTAATATGGTTAAAATGGTAAATTTTATGCTAATGTATTTTACCACAATACAATAAGAATTTTTTTCTTCCTTAAGGAGAAGTTAAATGCAATAGGCAGAATAATTGTTAAATCATTTGCACTCATCAATAGCTTAGTAGTAATTTTTAGGGCAATCAAACAGTATCTTAGAAAGGCTTTGATTATTGGACAAAATCAGAAAATTGTGATAAACAGGTAAAGCTAGGGTTAAACATGTGAAGAAAAGATGAGAAAGCAGGTCAAGGTAGATTGACTTGGTGTGATGCTTAATTTTATGTGTCCACTTGATTGGGCTCCAAGGTGCCCACGTATTTGGTTTAACATTATATCTGGGCATGTTTGTGAGAATGTTTCTGAATGAGGTTCACATTTGAATCAGTAGACTGGTAAAGCAGATTGTCCTCCATTGTGTGAGTGAGCCTCATCTAATCTGTCAAAGGCCTGAATAGGATAAAAAGGCTGAATAAGAAAGAATTCTCTCTCTCTCTCTCTGCTTCTCTTTTAGCTGGGACATCAGACTTCTCTAGCCTTTGGACTTGGACTCAGAATGAAACTTATACATTTGGTTCTCTTGGGTCTCCAACTTGCCAACTGCATATCTTGGAACTTCTCAGCCTCCATAATTGTGTAAACCAATTCCTTATAATCAGTTGATCAATCAATCATTCTTTCTCTCTCTCTCTCTCCATATCATTTATATATATATGGGGAAGTGGGAGTGCTGTTGTAAAAAATACCTAAAAATTTGAAAGATACTTTGGCACTGGGTAATGGGCTGGAAGAGTTTTGAGGTGCATGCTAGAAATATGGACATTAGGGGTGATTTTGGGAAGTCTCAGACTGAAATGAGGAACATGTTAGTAGAAAATGGAGGGAAGGTGATCTTTGTCATGAAGTGACAAAGGATTTGGCTGAACTGTGGTTTACTGTTTGTGGAAGGTAGAACTTGTGAGTGATGAAATTAGATATTTAGCTGAGGGGATTTACAAGTAAAGTGTTGAAGGAGTGGCTTGATTCCCACGACTGAAGAATGAGAGAACAGAGGGAGGAAATAAGCATAAAATGAAAGAAGAGATGGATGAATTGCAGAAGGAATTGTTACATAAAAAGGAACCAGAACTCAGGAATTTGGAAAATTCTCACCTGTCCATATTGCAAAAAATGACAAAACATGTTCTAAAGAGAACACCAACGGCATGAATGCTCTATCACTCGACAAAGGTTATGGGATTGTAGAAGAAACACTGCCAGTTTGAACTGAAAGGTCAGAGCTGGGACAAAATGAAGAAAGCCTGCCAGACTTCTTAGATTCTATAAGACAAGACTATAGACGTATCTGGCTGAGAATGTGTACTTCTGTTCAAGGAAAGGGAGATCCAGAGATCCAGAGGGAGATCCAGAGATCATGAGGACTGCCATGTTCACCAGTGGTCCTGAGACAAGACTGTCTCTTCCTCAGTTTCAAAGGGTAAGGCTGCCTGTCTTGTTTCTGTGGGCCAGGAAGATCCCACCCATGTCTCAGGAATACAGCTGTCCTGTGGAACCTTAGGAGCCCCACCAAACCCCAAACATTGGGGGTACGTTCGAGGTGCAACTCCTATATGGCAAAGCCTTGGCAGTGTGGCTGCTGCCTGAGTTCTGAAGGAAGAGCATCAAACCAAAGAGGATTTCTCAAGTCAAAATCTGATGGAATTTGCCTTGCTAGGCTTTGGAGTTGCTTAGGACCCACCAGGCTTCCCTTCTTTCTTCTTTCTCCTTCTTGGAATAGGAATGTCGATCTTATGCCTGTCCCACCATTGTACTTATGAAGCACATCACTTGTCTGGCTTCATAGGCTCACAGCTGGAAAGGAATTTTGCCTCAGGATGAATCATCTCTCAAGTTTTACCCATGTTTGATTGAGATGATTTTTTTTTAAGAGGGAGAGAGAGAGAGAGAGAGAGAGAGAGAGCGAGCACAAGTGAGGGAAGGCCAGAGGCAGAGGGAGGGACAGAATCCCAAGCAGCTTCTCATTCTCAGCACAGAGCCCATTGCAGGGCTTGATCTCACAACCATGAGATCATGACCTGAGCTGAAATCAAGAGTCAGACTCTTAACTGTCTAAGCCACCCAGGAGCCCCCAACTGAGAAGTATTTAAATGAGACTTTGGATCTTGGACTTTGGAGTTGATGCTAGAATAAGTTAAGTTTTATGGGGCCATTGGGATAGAATGAATGTCTTTTGAATGCAAAAAGGACATGACTTTTGAGGGGCCAGGGGTGGAATGTTATGCACTACGTATTTGTGTATCCCCTGATTCATATGTTGAAGACTTAACCTCCAGTGTGATGGTATTTGGGGTTGTGACCATTGGGAGGCCTGTAGGTTAGATGAAGTCATAAGAGTGGGGACTTTATGATGGGATTAGTGCCTTTATAAAAAGGAGATGGAGATCTCTTTCTCTTTCTCTGAGCACAGTGGAAAGGCCATGTGAAGATGCCTCCCATGGCAGCTGTCTGCAACTCAAGGAGAGAGAGCTCTCACCACGCACTCATCCCACTGGCACCTTGATTGTGGTTGCCAGCTTCCAACTATGACAAATAAATTCCTGTTAAGCCACCCAGTCTATGCTATTTCGTTATGGCAGCTTGAGCTGACTAAGATACCTGGTATGCCTCAGTGGGGAAGGGGCAGAACAAGGACGAAGGTAGGTGTGAGGTGGGAGCATGTTGGAGGCAAACCTGCTATGTTGAGTTTGTTCAGAGCTAGTTGTGCCTTGGAGAAGGGAGATTTTAGATTCAGGCAACAGTGTGAGTTTATCAAGATGCAACCATGTGAGTTTATCAAGAGGGCAGTCCCTCTTTCCAGGTCTCTCCTCATCATAAGTTGGCCAGGCATGGGAGGCATGCCCTTGCAGAGAGCCCAGTGCTAGTCATTAAACGTGGTGGCTAAAGCATTGCCTGTTCATATTATTCCCCAGAAGACCAAAAATCAATCAAATGCATATGTATTTGAAATTCCTTGACAGAAAACAATCACGTTCTTAGATCCAAACTCTTGGGTTATCAATCACTGTAAAGTATTTGGAGTTATTGGCACTATGCATGTTTACTTCTACTGATGATTGTTCCATTTGTTCTTGATACTGGAGGATGAGTTGCAGGGAGAGAAAGATGATCACACGTTTGCACAGAGAAAAACAAAAACTCCCAACTACACATTCTCCATAGATGTACTTTTCAGCAAACATTTAGGGTCAAATGTTCTATCTGTCTCTGAAAAATGCTACTGATTTGAATGAGTATCTCAAAGGGGAAGTTTCAGATGTCACATCACCATGTTTTGTTGAGTTATAAACTAAGAAGGTAGCAGGTTGGACAGAGATTTTCTTTTGTGAGTTCCCTGGCAGTACAGGCGACAGTTTGGCCCTTGTATTCTAGCACTTGCTTGTCCTTGCAGGTTTGCCCCCTCCTAATGCTCTCCCCCTCCCACTCCCTGACCCTCCACAGCCCCCTTGCTGCCGCCACATTAAACGACTTACTCCCCATGCTCAGAACCCTGGGGTCCTTTGAAGAGTCCATGCTTTGCACATGGATTTCCTTGGCCTAGAAGTTCTTCTTGCCTTTTTTTTTTTTGGCACAATTCCTTCAACCTGCAAACACCCCGTGATATTTTATGAGCTATGAGGAAGCTTAGAAATCACATCACACTGGCCAGCAATTGCTGTTAGAAACAACTCTTTGGAGAATCTAATTTGGCTTTCTTCCTGGATCTTTTCTTTAGATAGCAAAGATGCCGTTTCAATTCTTAAGTGAACTTGGCAGAAAAATGCACATGAAAGCGTTTTGTAAGAGCAGTTTCCCTGAGGATGACTGACCTCAAGGACTCCTGCTCTGTTGTGTGAAGCACAGGCAAAGAGTCAGGAACTCCTGAGTTCTGCCACGCAGGCATGAGCAGTTGTCTATGAAAGCTACAGTGGGATCCTCAGAATGTGCATTTACTGCCCCAGCTGGGGAAGCCTGAGTGTGGTGCTGGCAAGGGAAACTGAGAAGAGAAAAGAACGCCCATCCCTCGTGCTATTATTATCTACCCCTGGGTGAAACTGAGTAGTGAGATCAAAGTGCTTTGTTTGTTCAACTAGTTTATTTTTTAGTGAAGTGCTTGTTTGTTTTGCTTTGAGGTAGTTCTTTTGGAGGGATTAATGGCAAAGCAGAGTGGAAATTCCTTGTTTCTTCCATGTAATCCTATAATAACTGCAAGTTTGTTATTGTCTTTTGGTTCCCACAAAGAGGTTTGCATTCGTGTGTGTGTGTGTGTGTGTGTGTGTGTGTGTGTGTGTGTTTATTGAGATGTGGGGAGACAGGAAGCTGAATATCGAAGAATCGAATCTTGGGAAATTAAGAGAAGGAAAATAGGGCTTACTGTGACAGAGAGTGAAATCAAGGGAACCAAATAGAGCAGGACCTGGGAAAAGGGACAAGAAACTCACAAAAGATAGTGGGGAGAACACCTAAAGGCATGTAACACAGTCAACTGTAAGAAGTCAGAACTGAGTTGGATCTTAAAGGATATTGAATTCATCCTCTTTATCTCAAAGATGAGGGACCTGAAGTCCAGGGAAGCTGTGTCATTTAACAAATTGGTTAAGGCAAGAGCTAAGACCAGCATCTGGGACTCCTGTTTCATGAAGTGCATGGCTTTGTGTGGTTGGTGAAGGTCAGAGGGAGAGCACTCTGAGCTAAAGACAGGACAGTGATGTGATTTTCCTATTCACTATTGTTAAACAATAATATTTTCAAGTGGCAAAATCCTGCCTCTGATACAAATATAAAATGAACATGCATCATGGATTTTATTTAACTTACTGTTTTTTAAAATTTTTTAAATATTTATTTTTGAGAAATAGAGACGGAACACAAGAGAGGGAGGGGCAGAGAGAGAGAGAAGGAGACACGGAATCCAAAGCAGGCTCCAGGCTCTGAGCTGTTAGCACAGAGCCTGACATGGAGCTTGAACTCACCAACAGCTAGATCATGACCTGAGACGAAGCTGGATGCTTAACTGACTGAGACACCCAGGAGCCCCTAAGTTATTAATTGTTAAGGGCACAAGTGAGATGTTACTGGTTGAAAAACTCCAAGGTACCATACATACATATAGGCAGATAAAAAATTCTGAAATGAATTGACAAATAAATATGATATGGCTTAGATTGTAACTCATTAAGTACTGGGGGAACTTGATGAGAAGTTATAACTGGTTGAAAGGTGAATTCAAAGTCCCACACAATTATATAGGAAAGTGGGAATGCATTCTTTCTGACACAACTGATTTGTATGGGGAAAAATCATTGGTATTATTTCCAGCTTTCTAGAAATTACCAAGTTGTAAAATAGCTCAAAAATGATAAAAGGCAAAAATAGCTGGGAAGGGTACATTTAAGAGGACACTTAAGGGGCACCTGGGTGGCTCAGTTTGTTAAATGTCGGACCCTTGATTTTGGCTCAGGTCATGATCTCACATGAGATGTGAGTTCGAGCCCTGCATTGGGCTCTGTGCTGATGGTGTGCAGTCTGCTTGGGATTCTCTTCTCCCTCTCTCTCTATGCCCCTTCCTGCTCATGCTCTTTCTCTCTCTTAAGATAAACAAACAAACAAACAAACATTTTAAGGAGGACACTCAATAATCTTTTATTTTTCCATTCCAAAGTCTTGCCACAGTTTTTTTTCCCAACAAGAGTACATCATTGGAGCTAAAGGAGATGGTCCCTCACCTCTTTTGGCTTTCAACATTGTTAGCAGTGATAAAATCAGGCTGAGGAAAGGGGAGGAATCAAGGAATACAACCAAGGCACCTCTGGTCAGAGTGCTACTCCCACCTCTGCTTTTGTTGGACACTTGCCACCAGCATTGCTAGGCACCCCGTCTGGCCATGTGACCCTGCCTTTTTGGACTACACCTTCAAGGTTCAAAGTCGAGGGTGCAGGCATAGAGTTGACCCAGGTCCCATGCTCTCTTTCCAGCTGCTATGGGCTGGGAGAAGGAACTGTCTGGACATTGGTTTCATTATGGCAAGCCAAGATTCACACAATGGGGATTTCCCTCCAAGTAGGAAGGGTATGTGATATGTTGGGTAGTAAAAAAAAAAAAAGGCAAATATTTACAGAAAGTACTATGCTAGGGATACACAAAACAACTGGAGAGGCTTGAAGCTTTTTCTGGAGAAACAATGTAATAAAGTGGAAAGAGTCAAAGCTTTCCACCCAGATAGATATACCTAGGTCTATGCCAGGCTCCATCATCTACTAGCTAAGTTGTAGGAAAATTACAAACTACTCTGAGCCCCAGTTATCTCATTTATGCCACTATTACTATTATGTCACTATTAATATCATTATTTTTATGACCTTCTTTTCTACTATGCTTGCCTTGCTTAAAACTCAGCCCCAGCCCCACTGGTTTTCTTGCTGTTCTTTGAACATGCAAACATCCATCTGCTTTAGGCCATTTGCACTTACTGATTCCCATGCCTGAAAAATGTCCCCCATATGACTTGTCCCCTCACTTCCTTTATTCAGCTCTGTTATCAAATGTTACCTTGGCTTTGGTAATGTCTTCTCTGACAACCCTATCAAAAATTATAATTCCTTCCACTTGTACTACCTCTGTCTCCTCCCTGCTTTATTTTTCTCCATAACATTTGTTACTTGTCTATCTTCCTTCTCTAAACTGTAAGATCCATGAGAGCAGGAAATCAAGACTGTTTTTACAAAGCTGTATCCCTAGAACCCTGAACAATATCTGGCACATAAAAAGTTCTCAATAATATCTGCTGGATGAATAAATGATTGCAAAGTGTCTGGAATACAGTAGGCACCAAATAAATGCTAGTTATTGCTATTTTTACCAGACTCTTCTTTCTCTTCCCATTTTCTGGCCAATCTCTGCCAGCCTGGTCTATTTTCCCAGAGAACTTCTGATCTAGTAATAAAATTTTAGCAGTCCAGGATCTTAATCTCCATATTTTTCACATGATCAACATAAGACTACCAGAATATTACAGTATTCATTTTAGCAATGACTTTTGGGAGTTCATGTTTCTTCTACTCCTTTGTTCTTTAATGTATAAGAATTATGGTGGTGACACCAAATGATTTATATTGACAGCTGGGCAAAAGCTCATAAAATTGTGTTGAATGTGCATTTTGAGGTGCCTGAGAGACACAACATTAGGAAAGGTCACTGTATTAGGATTCTTCAGAGAATTAGAATAAATAAGCTATTCATTAATTCATTGATTAATTTAGTTATTATTGGAAATTGACTCACATGATTATAAAGACTGAAAAATCCCAAGATCTGTAGGATAAATTGAATAGCTGGAGACTCAGGAAAGCCAATAGTTTAGTTCTAGTATGAGTCTGTAGGCCAGAGAACCAGTAGATTCATTGGTATAGTTCCAATCTGAAGGCTAACATGTTGGAGACACAGGAAAGCTGATATTTCAGTTTGAGTCCAAAGGCAGGAAAAAAAATTGATATCCCAGTTTGAACTGTCAGGCAGGAATTCTTCTCTTACTTGGGTGAAGGTTAGTATTTTTGTTCTAGTCAGACCTTCAACTGATTAGATGGGACCCACCCACGCTAGGAAGGGTAATCCGCTTCTTTCAAGTCTATCAACCTAAATGGTCATCTCATCTAAAACACTCTCACTGAAACACCCAGAATAATGTTTAACCAAATAGCTAGGCACCCTGTGGCCCAGTCAAGCTGACATATAAAATTAACCATAGTTACTCTATCTTTTGTACACATCATTAATTCTTTCATGTCATTGTATAGTGTTATCAAGAGACAGTGGGCAACTGTTGAGTAAAAACATCTTGAGTAAAAACAGGTGTAGGTCAGCAGCCTCGTATAGGTCAACCCCATTGAGTGTTCGTGTGAGACTCTTAATGTTGAAATTAGCACAGAGGGACCATTAGCAAAATACAGGTAAGATTGCAATACGTTCCATGGGGGCCTGCATTCTAATCATTAACTAGGGGCTTGATCTTTAGCAATTTTTGGAATTTACTTTCCTCTTCTGAAAGTGAGGGGTTGGACTAGATGATTTTTAAAAATCACGTCCAGCCCCAGGATCTTGGGTTTTAATGAAAGAACTGTAAGAGAGGCCCTGTGTACTAGCTGGAAGCGTTGCACACATGGCCACATCTTTGGAGTTATGTACACAGCGTTGTCTGTGTTTGCAACTGAATGATAAAAATAATTTGGCCTGGCCTTTATTTGTTCTCTGTCAGCTAAAAATAAAGTTTAATCTGGGAAACATCCTATCGTCATGAATTTCCTCATTTCAAGTCTCTTCTTGCCCAGGATACCCTGTCATCATACATATTCGAAAATGGCTTCCATCTCACCTGATTACACTTTTATTAAAACATATCTAGGCTGCAATATTACCTCAGTCACACTTTCGGAATTGAATCTTGTTCTTTCTATTTCTGAAGTGAAAGACAGCCCTGGTTAAAAGAAATGCCACCATTGGCAAATTGGTGAGAAAATGGGGGCTCTGCAGCCCCCAGAAGTTACATTTTATTTATCTCACTGGATCATGAAGGCTTGAATACCAATTTTGCTTTTCAGAGTGAGAAAAAGGAAGGTTAGAAGGACTGGGCCATAGCTTTGCCTCTACTTTGCCCTGCCCCACAGTGAGGATGGGGGTGAGGAGCTCGCTCACATGATTACAAGTGGGGAGAGCCAGGAAATAGGACACATGTCTGGGGCAGATGACCTTTTCCCTGCGTCTTTTACCCAACTCTGTCCTCTGCTGCCTCTCCCCAACGTCCTCACATATGTTTTGACACAATCATATTCCTTTTGTTTGAGTTTGTAACTTTTCCTAAGTGTCTTTTTTAAAGAAGTGTCTTCCTTAAAGAATAAGAGTCTTTTTTAGAGATCCATGGTTCTTTTATATATATATATATATATATATATATATATATATATATATATTTAAGGTTTATTTATTCATTCTGAGAGAGAAAGAGAGAGAGAGAGAGAGAGAACAGGGAGAGGGGCAGAGCGAGAGAGAGGAGAGAGAGAGAATCCCAAGCAGGCTCTGTGCTGTGCTGTTAGTGCAGAGCCCGACACAGGGCCCTAATCCATGAACAGTGAAATCATGACCCGAGCCAAAATCAAGAGTTGGACACTTAACTGACTGAACCACCCAGGCACCCCAGATCTTCTATATTTTTTAAACTGTTGCTGTATAGTTGGATTGTTAACATATTCCTTTTATCAGGGAAGTTAGTTTTGCCCCTTATATAGCAAGTCACTGTTGCTAAATCCCCTAAAAGGGAGTCTGCTTGCTAAAAGGAGTCAGAGTTAAAAAAAAAAAAAAGTATTGAATTTATTGAAACGTTTAAAAATCAGCTAAAAGTTTACACAGCAAGTTGACATTGGTTATGTCTGGTATTTTAATTTTCATCTGCATTTCTCTTTATCCCCTCCATAATAAGCAGAGGTTATTTTTGTAAACAGGAAAAAATAATATTAAAAATTTATAAAAACAAACCATTGTATTTTAAGGGAATACACATCACAACGAAAACTTTGGGGAAAAAAATCAAGAACAAATTTGCATTTGAGAAGATAGCACACATCCATTTTCACAGAGCTGCTGCCCAAGAATTGTGAGAAATTTTGACCCCTTGAATAAAGCTTATTTTACTTCAGCATTGAATAAGAGATTTTCTTATCATAGATTATGAACTTTATTACTTTTTTGCTTTATATAAGCTCTTAGAAATTGAGTATTATATTAACTGGGACATAGTTTGCAAATTATTTTCCTCACTAGGAAAGACCCAATCTTCTTAAATAATAAAGTAATTACCAGGAAAAGTCAGAATATTACTGTGACAGAATATACTGTGACATAATTTTCCTCACTTTGGCTCATTTTCTAGGGAGTTGTCTAGGTGCCCAGGATTTCCAGTGATTTCAGAAGTTACTGTATACCAAATTTCTGATAATAGTAAGAACAATGGTGACATATGATTACCACAGCACTAAAACATGTGCTAAGTGTTTTATAGTTTACAGAACACTTGTATACAGATTCTCAAATGATCCACAATATCATTATATCCAGATAAGGAATCTGATTTTGAATAGTCAAGAGGCCAGCCCAGTGTCAGTGATACATGATGTACTAAAAAAAGATTGTGCACTTTAGAATTAGACAGACTTGGCTTCAAAATCAAGGACAGTCATGTGCTAAGTGGCAACAGCCCATTTATCCACTCCAACCGATTTTCTTTCTGTTTCCTAAGGGCATCTTGAGTTAATGAAAATAAAGTCCCTAGTAGAGCACCAGGCACACAGTAGGTTCTCAGTAAATGTTTATTCTCTTCTCTCCCTCTTTTTTACTGCATCCTGGGTTCAGGGCATCGTTTGGGAAGTGGTAACTACAGCCTCCCTCCCCATGACCCAGGAATGGTGGCCTCTGATGCGCAGTGCCCTAGCCAAGGTGGTGGAGGTGACATAATTAATAATCTTCATTCAGAGAGCCACCAGCAGGAAGTGTAAACGGAGGGGTTTCTGAAGGTGTGTCTCTTCATCCAGGCCCTGTGAGCACTGAGGAAAGGAGAACTTTTGGAATCAAAGAGAGAAGCTTTCAATCTGGGGGGCTGAGTATGTGGATGGGGGAAAAGTTGCATTTTTATTTTCATGCATTTCCAACTGATAATTAGCATTTTCTTCAGTTATGAATATAGGCAACACCTCATAGAAGTGTTAGCTGTACCTATGACCTTATCACCAATAGAAATCCCAGGTATTTTCACATCATGTTACAATTATTGAAAGATCTCTCAAAATATCGTCTATACTTATCACTCTTTTGACATTATGATAGTTGTTTGACCTGCCACTAGATTTTATTAGGTAATATGTTAATACAAACACATGCATTGCCCTATCACACACACATACACAAAATACCCTGATAACTGTATTTTTTGGGGAGGAATGGAGAGATAACTGTATTTGAATGCAATTAGTATTCTTATAGTTCTATATATTTTATTATTATTATTATTATTATTTTTGAATGCAGAGTTGATACTTAAACTGTAATTCCATCTCCAGTAATGTTTACTGTCATATGTATGATGGATATATGTGGGTGCATACATATACACAAGCATGTATATTGTAGCTTTTCTATTTTTCCTAGGAATGTGCATATATATTTTTTTTTGAGAGAGAGAAAGAGTGGGGGAGGGACAGAGAGAGAGGGAGAGGGAGAGAGAGAATCCTAAGCTGGCTCCACATGGAGCTTGATGCGGGCCTCGATCAGGGCTCCATGTCTCTGAGATCATGACCTGAGCCGAGACCAAGAGGCAGACGCTTAACCAACTGAGCCACCCAGCCACCCCATTTCCTAGGAATATATTCTATGCATTTATAAAACTCATTTAGTGTATTATTCACTAGACTTTCAGAGAGGTCCATAACTCAAAAAGCTGAGAGGCCCCTGCTATGGTTTGAATGTTTGTATGACCCCCAATTTCTGTGTTGAAGCCCTAACCCCCAATGTGATGGTATTTGGAGGTGGGGTCTTTGGGAGATATTTAGGTTTCCATGAGGCCTTGAAGGTGGAGACACCATGATCAAATTAGTGACTTTATAAGAAGAGGAAAACGGCCTCCTCTCTCTCTCTCTGCCAGGTGAGGATACAGCAAAAGGTGACCATGTGCAAGCCAGGAAGCAACTCTCACCAGACACAGAGGCTGTGGGCACCTTGATCATGGACCTCCCAGCCTCTAGAGCTGTGAGAAATAGCTGTCTGTTGTTTTAGCCACCCAGTCTGTGGTATTTTGTTGTAGTAGTAGCCTAAGCTGACTAAGCGTCTCTACAAGAAGAGCCTTGCCCTGAGAACTATTAAAAGAGGTGGAGTTGGTGGCCCAGCACTCATTGAACAAAATATCCTTTATTCAGCTCTCTTTGCGAAATTGTAACCCTGCTTAGCAACATTTTGATATCAGAATTGTCCCCACCTACCACTTTGCCCTCTGTTCAGTGAGTTTTAACTATGAGAATTAATAGGTTAAACCACTGAACTATTTAAAACGACACAACAAAGTGCTTTTCTTGGGAGCATGACTTTAGCAAAAGCTAACTGATCCATTGACTCACATGCCTTGGCTTATTGACAGATAATACCCCTCTTTGGTAAAGACTCTAAAGACACATAAAATGGCTTAGTGTCTCACTTTTTTTTTTAATGTTCCATGTATTTGTGGGGAGGGATGGCTTTTTATTTAAATGTCAATTTATTTATTTTTTTCTCCACATATAAACAGTTCTCTTTGGAGAGATCAAAAGATATAAATTGTTATTGATTTATTTATATTGAATGCTTTTATTTGGCCTTGTATGTATTCTCACAGAAGGTATTAGATTAATGAGTCTGGAGACTAAAGTCTTCTGTTTATCCACTTATTTTGGAAACAGAAGATCTCAGAGTTATTCACTGTAAACTTGCCTGCACTTTGTAGCTAATTGCCTCAAATTTGACCCAGGAAAGTCTAGAGCTTTATCCATGAGTCCATCATGGGGCCATAAAATACTAGCTACCACTCTAAATTGTTGTAGAAGGACCTCCTTTCTTCCTCTTCCCTTCATCCTTTACCCCCTCTCCTCTGGTATTACCAAGAGGTCACAGATTGTTATTTTGTGTTTTTCCTCTCCTTTTTGCAACCAAATACATCAGGTGGCCAACCTATAACTATCTCTTCTCTAGCCCTTTCTAAATTTACCCTGTTCTTCTCCCTGTCTTCTTTAATGTTGATTTGTTTTTCAGGGAGAGAGAGAGACAGAGCATGAGCTAGGGAGGGGCAGAGAGAGAGGAAGACACAGAATCTGTAGCAGGCTCCAGCATCTGAGCCTGACATGGGGGTCAAACCCAAGAACTGAGAGATGGTGACCTGAGCCAAAGTCGGACACTTAACCAGCTGAGTCAGCCAGGTGCCCCTACCTTGTTCTTTTCTTTACTTCTTCTCTTAGCCCCTATGTACTTATTTTGCTGTTAGCAGTACTTATCACTTGCTTCCTGAACTAAACAGAGAAATATAAATGGACTTCCAATAATATTCTCTGAAGCTCCTTTCCTCATGATCTGATCCAGGAGGGAGAGACCCTGGTCCTGTCAGTTCCCCTTCTTTCGGAACAGCTTTAATCCATTATATTTCTCTGAACACACCTAGTACAATTTCATTTGAACAAAGGGTTATTTGAATAAAGGAGTATAGAAGCCACTGAACTAGAGAATGTTCTTGGCATGTTTACCACTGTACTTTAGCTTTGGCACATGCAAGGGGAAGACTTTGATGTTCCAGTTATCTAATGATGCAAAACATGATAAGTGTGTAATAATAGCTACTCTCTTGGTCCCTGAAGCCACATATCCTTGTGGCCAAAAGGACAGAGCTATATGGTTAGTTATTTGTCTTTGGAGACTGCCCTGGCTTGAAGAGTGTCCACCCCAAAATCCATGTCCACTAGGAACCTTGGAGTATTACCTTATTTGGAAATAATGTTTTTGCAGTTGTAATCAAGTAAAAATGAAACGATGCTGGATTAGATTGGGCCTCAATCCAATAGCTGTTGTTCTTATAAGCAGAGGGAAATTTGGACGCAGATACATAGACATACAGAGGGAATAACACCATATGAAGACAGAGACAGAGAATTAAGTGATATATCTACAAACCAATGAATGCCAGGTATTGTCTGCAACCACCAGGAGCTAGGAGAAAGGCATGGGATGCTTTCTCCTTTAGAGGCTTCAGAAGGAAACAACCTTACTTACCAACATCTTGATTTTGGACTTTTGGCATCTAGATAAATGTTTGTAGTTTTAAGCCACCTAGTTTGTAGTGTTTTGTTACAGCAGCCATAGGAAACAAATTCAGAGCCTTTAACAATCTCTTCTTAGTTCCTTGTTCCTCTCCATGATACCCTTCCATTCCCTCCATGCAGTCCCTTCCCTGCCCTCTATTAAGATCTCTTCTAGGTTGTTCCAGCTTTGGACCGGGTCTGTCAGTTTCCTCCCCAAGGGGTCTTGCACTTGAAGTCTCATTTCCATTGAGTGAAGGTCATTTCCAGCATCCCTAAGCTGTTGGAGGTCCATTGTTTAGTCACGAAGGCCTTCTGGTGCCTTCCTGGAAGTGCCTGCTAGAAGTGGACACATAACTCTACCCCTTCATTAGACTTGTTGGTAGTGAAAAGCCCTGAATAAGAGGCTAGGGAATTGAGTATGAAGAAATGTGTGCTTTTAAGGCATTTCTTAGGTTCTATAGAAGAATTAACACCCTTGGGAACAACCCTCAACTAATAAAAGAGTGGGAGCTGGAATATAAATATTCCAGTTTCCTGTTCATTGGGAGAATAATCCTGAAGTGCATTTACATGATTCCTCTAAGAATCCACAAAGAGACTGAGCCCTAATTGCCCACCAGTTAAAAATTTACCCTTAATTAACTTTCTTCCCTTCCCTTTCTCTCTCCCATTCCTTTACACTGCTTCCTGAGATCATCTCTGAAATAAATTTGCACTCAAGTCTGTTTGCAAGACAGGGAGTACAAAGGTGGTTCTAGAAAGTAGACAATCAGGCTTGAATTGTTTATTAGGACTGAATCACTTAACAGCCAGATGACAACAAACCTTATTGCTGGTGATAGTAACATTGCAATAATTAAGAGTCTCTGAGAAAGTCTTTGCTAGGCCAATGGGGAGTCCAGGGCAAAGCTTGCCCATTAGAGAAGTCCCATGATGGACAGAGAAGGATAAGCTTCTAGAATGCTACTATAGTAGGGGCGCCTGGGTGGCTTAGTAGGTTAAGCATCCGACTTGGGCTGAGGTCATGATCTCACGGTTTGTGAGTTGGAGTCCCATGTCAGGCTCTGTGCTAACAGCTCAGAGCCTGGAGCCTGCTTCGGATTCTGTGTCTCACCCTCTCTCTCTGTCCCTCCCCACTAAAGATCTGTCTCTCTCTGTCTCTCAAAAATAAATAAATGTTAAAAATATTTTAAAAAAGATTTTGTGACTCCCTTGCTCTCTGCCCCTCCCCCACTCATGCTTGCTCTCTCTCTCTCTCTCTCTCTCTCTCTCTCTATCCCTCCCCCTCAGAAATAAAATAAACATTAAAAAATTTTTTTTAGAATGCTACTATAGTAGAAATTGAATGCCTGACAATGGGGTTATCAAATAACTATGTGATTAAAATTGCCTATCAGGAACTTTGTCATGAGTTGGAGCCCCCAAATCATAACGTTGGAAAGAAAATTGCAACATTATATGATAATATAGTACATCTGGGAACTAATCAGAGGGCTAAAGTTATAACGCTAACTAATCCTGCCTTCCATGTTACCTAATTCTCTTGCACCCATACCTTTCCTTCAGCTCACCCCATAGCTTCTTGGGGAATTCTCTATGACCAGCCAAAAACAGGAGAAACCATCCAGCCTGGTTCATGGATGGGTTGGCTCAATATGTTGGTGATATTTGAAAATGGGGTGCTTGGACCATGGTCCCTCCTTGAAGTATACCCTATAAGGCAGTAATGAGATGAAATCCTCCCAGTGGGTAGAGCTTTCAGCAGTACACTTCAGTTATTTTTGTATGACAGAAAGGGTCTGAGCATTGGCAAATGTCTTGGCTTGTTGGTCAGGGGCCTGAACAGAACAAGAATGGAACACTGAAGTAAAGATCTAGATAAAGAGTAAGGCAGATGAAACTATGAGTGTGGGCACAAAAATCTTTGTACTCTTAACAGTATATGCTAGGAAGCATTCATAGCAGGGGAGTCACTTGACAATAGAATGGACAAATGGATCTGGTGAATGTTACCCAACATCTGTCAATGCTTGTGCAATGGGCCCAAGAAAGGAGTAGCCATATGTTTCAATAATCTACTGCAATGAACAAACCATACCAAAAACTTAAGGGTTTAAAACAACAATGCTTCTTTTGTGTTGTTTTGTTTTAAAATGTCTCATGATTCTGTGGATTGCATAGGTAGTTCTTCTGCATTACTTGCTTCTTTTTATTCTCTTCCTCACTTGCTGGCTTGCTTTTTTGCATTATTTGATTCTAATTGAGCTAGGGCTATTGGCTTGTGAGTTTGGAGCTCCTCCATAAAGCCCCTCTACTTAGTAGCTTGGCCTTCCTCATAGCATAATGGTCTCAGGGTAGTCAGACTCTTTACATGGTAGCTGACTTCTAAGAGGTAGCATTCCAAGAGCATGAAAACAGAAGCTACTGGCACTTGCAACTAGTAAGTCATCCCAAAACTTGTTGGCTCAAAACAAAAATGATTTATTATTTATTATCATCCTCCAGGTCAGGAATTTGGGCCAGGCTGGGATGGGATCTTCTGCTCCACATGGAGTTAGCTACTCATTTTGCTGTGCTCAGCAATGGGCTGGTCTGGTTTTGTAGGTCCAAGAAGCCTTTCTTTACTCATATGTTTGGCACCTCAGTGCTTCAGCACTTCTCAATGTGGCCTTTACTTTAGTTCAGACTCAGGCTCATCATTCATTTGTCTAGCCCAACCTTTTTTTTTTTTTTTAATAGCAGAATATGGGTTTATTTTCCCTTCCCACAGTGCCTCTGCTCTTATGAGTGTCTCATGACTTACTGTACTTGACTTACTGACATGGATCCTTTGTAACCTTTGCTTGGACCAAGTGACCCATTTTGGGGGCAAAGGATGTATGACTATGGGTTCATGACCACAAGATCCATGAGTACTACAATATACCATATCCCTTGGAAACAATATCTTGATAAAATGTTGGAATAGCCTACTAAAGGCTCAGATACAATTCGAGCAAGAGACAACACCCTGTGGGCTTGTGGCTCTGTCCTCCAACTTTGAAATGCACAAAATCAGGTTCTTCAGAGGGTCCCCAGCAGTACCAGACCCTAGTTACGTACAGATGCAACCAGCTCAAAATAGACCATCTGTTGCTTTTTCCCCCCTTCTGTCTCTTAATCTTCCATCTCCTTTACTGTTTCCTATAGTCACCTTTCAAATAAGCTACCTGCCTGAGTCTGTGTCCTAGACTCTGTTTTTAGAGAGATGCTATACTCAGACACTTAGGATATGCTACTTTTTGCTATGATGAAAAAAAAAAAAAACCCTGGAAATTCACATCTTTAGCATACAACTTGCTTCTCAGATTATTTTTTGGGTAGATTTCCAGAATTGGATTTGTTGGATCAAAACGTGTGGGTTGCGTTTAAGGCTCTTGTTCTGTCCATTGAAAATAGTGTATTGACTTGTATTATTTCTAGAAAAAATATGATATTATTATGTCTTACTTTCCTCGTCTATTTTAATTTTTGTAAGTTGCAAGAAAGCTTTCATGAAAACAAAATTTGTTTCACAAGTCATGAAGTAGTAGTCATGAGTGACTTGAAATAATGGGTCACATGATGTTTCATTAGTAAAGTGCAGTTCTCCCTAACTGATGGAGTATATAGCTAGGAATAGTTAGACACACCACAGAAAACACACAGAAAAAACTCTGTTCATGTAAAAGGAAGTCTTAGGACTCCGAACACTTTATGATAAGTCATTTCAATAAAATTGCAGTAGGTTTTAGAGAGGCAAGTGAAAGTCTCTTCTTACTCAAGGGCTTTACCAGGTAGTAAAGTGTCAGCTAAACCTTCTGTCTTTTGATGGGGGTGGAGTTTGTGAAGATGGGCATATAGAAAGCAAAAAATAATAAGCTAAAATCAGGAAATTCCTCCCCACCCCTCAGTTTATAGTGTCCATTCATCTCTCTGTATATAAACCACATCTTTTGGCTGAAAAAAACTGGATTTTAAATAGTTGACTTTTCTGGTAAAGTGATGTTTCTTTGTCTAATGGGAAACTCCCACCAACTTTGAAGACTGACAACTAAATTGATATCAAAGGTTATTTTTAAAATGAATTCATATAGGAAATAATGTGAATTTTTTTTATTTTTTAAACTTTTTTAAATGTTTATTTATTTGAGAGAGAGAGAGAGAGAGAGCGCGCGCAGGGGAGGGGCAGAGAGAGAGGGAGACACAGAATCTGAAGCAGGCTCCAGGCTCTAAGCTGTTAGCACAGAGCCCAATGTGGGCTTGAAGCCACAAATCTCAAGATCATGACCTGAGCCGGTCAGATGCTTAACCAACTGAGGCACCCAGGTGCCCCAGTAATGTGACATATTTAAAGGAGAAGTGCACAAGTGCCCCCAGAAATGTATTATTTTAGTACATAATTATTTTATGTTTATGTTTTATGTTAAAATAATAACACTATTATTTTAGTGTTTCTAAACTTAAGCTCTGGGTCTACTGGTTAGTACTTAAACTCTGGCACTACTACGGTTAATAAATTATAGAGGACTGGATGGTTTTAAAATTAGTTTACCACCCATATATTTCTGATTGTTTGTCATTAAAAGAAACCAGGTTTTGTTTTTGTAGTTATTTATTTGTGTATTTATTTTCTCATTTATTTATTTTTAATTTACATCCAAGTTAGTTAGCATATAGTGCAATAATGTTTTCAAGAGTAGATTCCAGTGATTCATCCCCTATGTATAACACCCAGTGCTTGTGCCAACAAGTGTCTTGTATTTATTTTTTCTAATGTTTATTTATTTTTAAGAGAGAGGGCACAAGCAGGGGAGGGATAGAGAGAGAGAAGGACAGAGGATCTGGACTCTGCACTAAGAGCAGCAAGCCCCATGTGAGGCCTTAACTCACGGACCATGAGATCATGACCTGAGCTGAAGTCGGACGCTCAACCAACTGAGCCATCCAGGTGCCCTAACCAGGTTTTGTTTTAAATGGACATCTACTTCCTCTTCTTCTCAAAGTTCCAAAATAATTAAAAAATATACTTTACAAGAGAATAAAACCAAACATCCACTGGAAAATACCATCAACAGACCAGATTTGGAGAATTCCTGATCAATAGAAAGCAAAAAGTGTTGAATTGATGAAAAAAGCAGAACAGTAGAAAAATGGAACAATAGTAATGACAAGGAGTTTAAGAGTGTTTATTGGTAGAACTTAGAGAAATGCCCAATGGCAAGTCAGAGCCATCTTCATAGGCAGATAACCTGTATAGTGGCATAGTGCCCCATGCTTAGAAGTGGCCTCTACTTGATTTAATGCTGTCATTGTTATGAAAGTCTTAATAGTTTTTAAACAAGGGACCCTGCATTTTCATTTTGCGCCAAGGTCTGCAAATGATATACTGGGTCCTAATTGCTAGTACTGTTTCTCCACGCCATAAACTGGGACTGTGGAAGCAGTTGCTTTACCCTTAGGCCCAAGTTAATAACTGCTTTTATCCAACAAGAGGCTTGCATGAGGCTCCGGCAGAGAGATTACTCATGCCTGAGAAAAAAAGTAGCACAGAATTTAAGATAACTCTAGACTGCTAAAACAAGCAAACAAACAAACAAAAAAATGAAGAAGAGGAAGGGAAAGTGAGGAGAGGTAGAGGAGAAAGTTTTTCAGGGGTAAAATATATTAAAAAGTCCTTCATAATTTGATATTTGGAAGAGTTCTTGGCTAATCACGAATATTGGCTGCCTGGAAACACAATTCTGTCCACCTCTCTACTGTCAAGGACAGTCAAGGGCGAGACCACTGGAGAAATGGGCCTACACAATTAGAGAAAAAACCTGTCTCAGTTCCTTGTGCTAACTTTTATCATCCATCATTGATAAACGTGAATAGATAACAGTTCATCAGACACAAGAGGAAAGCAAAAAATGTGAAATGGAAGATTAAAGTTGAAACAATAATTGATTCCAGAGAAAACATAATCTAGGGAACAGTGGAGAATTTAAAAAATTTGAAATACTATCCACAGAGATATTTAAGAAAATCACACCCATCAGACAAAACAAGGCTGCCATAAAAGGAGATAGCAGAGTTCAAGAAAGAATACACAGAAATAAAAAAAAAAAAAGAATGGCAAAATTAAAAAAAAATGTATGACTAGCTGCATTACCAAATTGGTGGGGGAAAAGATCAAGTCGATAACCTAAAAGATAAAATGAGATTATCAGAATTGAGAGCTGAAAAGAAAAAGAGAAGAGATGGAAAATAGGAGAGAACTTTTCCTTTAACTCATACCTTAAATAAAATTTAAAAAATAATAATTAACCAATTTCTGTGAATTTTAAGACTCCAGTTTTCAGATGCACTCAGCAGGGCTCACAGAGGCCCACATCAAGAAAACAAACAAAAGAAAAACAAATGAGCAAATAGCATTTTAATCTGTTTCATTCATAGTTGTATCACTTGCATTCTTGTATCACTTGTTCAATAAAAATTTGTTCAGTGGATGAACAGATGAAAATATCTTGTGCAGCCTTAAAATTCTAAGGAAAAGGAGAAACATCTCAAATGTGACCAGAGGGAATAAAAGAACAGTTTACCTCAAATGAATAAGCATTTAATTGTTAGATGTCTCTCCAACAATGATGGGTACTGAATGATACAAGCAATACTGTCAACATTTTGAGGGAAAAGAATTTGTACCTAACAATTATTATGAGTCAAATTATCATTCTGGTTTGAAGGAAAAATAAAGATATTTCCAGTGCTTGTAAAAGAAAGACATTTTCTTCTATCCGAAACAATTACCCAAGGATGTTCACCGATAAAAAAAAAAAAAAGAAAGGAAACTTAAGAGGAATATACAGAATCCAGGAATAGTAGAAGCCAAAAATTCAATGTAAAGCAATTACAGGATGGCAATTGCATAGAGGATTAGAAAGCAGTAGTCTACAATGGAGAGGAAGACAGAGGCTCTGTAAGGAATATCTTTTTTTTTTTAAACTTTATAGTTTATTGTCAGATTGGTTTCCATATAACACCCAGTGCTCTTCCCCACAAGTGACCTCCACCAAGACCATCACCCCCCATTACCTTTCCCCCTTCCCCTTCTCCCCTCAGTTTGTTTTCAGTATTCAAGAGTCTCTCGTGTTTTGTCTCCCTCCCTCTCCCTAACTCTTTTTCCTCCTTCCCCTCCCCATGGTCCTCTGTTGGGTTTCTCCTGTTAGATCTATGAGTGCAAACATATGGTATCTGTCCTTCTCCGCCTGACTTATTTCGCTGAGCATGACACCCTCGAGGTCCATCCACTTTGCTACGAATGGCCAGATTTCATTCTTTCTCATTGCCATGTAGTATTCCATTGTATAGATGAACCACATCTTCCTGATCCATTCATCAGTTGATGGACATTTAGGCTCTTTCCATGATTTGGCTA
>CM053567.1:74270999-74335195 GCA_028646485.1 Cryptoprocta ferox
ATTTTATGACAATTGTTCTAAATTCTTGTTCAGTTATGTTGTTTAAGCCTGTTTTGAGCAGTTCTGTGGCTTTGACTTCTTCCTGGAGTTGCTTTAGAGGAGAGTTCTTTCACTTCGTCATTTTGGCTAGCTAAGGAATATCTTTAGAAGAATATTATTACTGTCCACAATTTGTGTGATTAAGAACACAGAGCATCTTAATATTATGAAAGTGTATTTTCTCTTCCATTATCAAAATAGTAAAAGGAAGACAATTAGAAGGTAAGCAAGCTACACTTCTATCATTTAGAGGCATGAGCCATTCATAATCCAACTATGATTATAAACTGAAGCAAGTTCCAGTCCTATTCTGGTTTATAGGGCATTTCTAGATAGTTTTTCCTGGCTCCATCTTGGTTGGGACATGAGATTTTCCCGTTCTGTTACTGTCATCCCACAATGTATTAAAGTCTCCAGAGGTTGGTAAGCATTACTGCAAACTGGATACTCCTTAATGACAAGTGGTGAATGCTTCTTGGATGATAACCTGAGTGACAGCTTGGGTTGAATCAGGTTTGGCTCAATTCTTTTATTGAGGTGAAAGGATCTTTCCCCACCTTCTTTTTGAGTTTTGTTTTGTTCTTCTTCACCTTTCCGATTGGTCCCTTTCCTTTCTTTCATCCTCCTACCCATCCCAATCTCATCTAGTTTCTGGGACTAGAAATACTGACTACAAGCACACATCTGGATCTTTATAACTGGACAGTGGCTTCAGTTTTTAGTCCTTAAGTATTATAGTTTTTATGATTGCTTCCAAAATGTGTAACTCATTTCTGTTATAATAGGATGTGCAATGAGAATTTTCTTATTGGCTCAGAGTTTTGGTTAAACTCTCAAAGGAGAGGAAAAAGGTTAAGTATCCCCACATTCTAAAGAGGAGTTTTAGAGACATTGTCATTTGCAACAATTTGCCAAGAGGTAGCGAGATGGGTTCAGTAATCGTTACCCCAGCAGCCTACCTAAGAGAAGGCTACTTATGGGAGTACAGATGTCTGTGATGACTGTTGGGAATTTCCTCTCCCATAAGCATGCATAGAGCCATCTTTGACTGATTTCTCATCTCTGGTGGGATCAGCGCTATGGCACTGGTATAGTTTGGTGAGAGAATTCTTAGGAGAGCTTGCCTATGTTTTCTGGAGTTTGAGGGTATAGATGACTTCAGAGATGGATGCTCATTTCTTACATTGAGAATTTTGAAAACCCAGAGAGGCTGGCTGAAGTTTCCTACAGCAGCAGAGGGCAGCGGTGGGAGCAAGCTACACTTCCATCATTCAGAGGACAAAAGTGCCTGAGTTATTGTGGGCCATGTGGATGCTGGACAGATAGCTGGGCAGATATCTTGAGAAGCTACTTGCCAGAATGTGGGAGGCTTCAGAAGAAAGAGACTACAGGGTATAATGCCAAAACAGCATTGGGGAGGGGTGGTGACAAGATGTCAGCTGGAAGGTGAATTAAGTCAGGAAATAGTATAGTTTGGAGATATTTGTAGTTTTGTATATGGTTTTTGTTTATTAATTCTCCCTATGAGCACCTGCCACAACAGAGTATGTGGGCAATTAGTATTCCCCAAAGAAGAACCACCCATATGGTCTAGACAAGAATTCCTTTACTCCTTTTGCTAATACCTCCTATTCCTTCCCCTGCTCCTGGATGATCCACCAACAGGAAGAGAAGAGAAGGAGCGAGACCATTTTGCCTTTCTCCACTGCTGCCCTGAGCTGCACCAAGCCTGACCTAGAGGAAGGGGAAAAACTTTAAAATGGATGAGAGGTAAAAATTTTGGTTCAAACTGGAGTAACATTTCAAACTCCAAAAACAAGACTTTTCTAATAAAAGTGGTAGGACAGCTATGAGATCTATTTGGGATATTGGTTAAAGTATGAAGAGGACAAATCTGATGAAACATTCTTTTAGAATGTAGGTTTGAACAGACACATGAAACGATGCTCAACGTCGCTCATCATCAGGGAAATACAAATCAAAACCACACTGAGAAACCACCTCACACCAGTCAGAGTGGCTAAAATGAACAATCAGGAGACTATAGACGCTGGCGAGAATGTGGAGAAATGGGCACCCTCCTACACTGTTGGTGGGAATGTAAACTGGTGCAGCCACTCTGGAAAACAGTGTGGAGGTTCCTCAGAAATTAACAATAGAACTCCCCTATGACCCAGCAATAGCACTGCTAGGAATTTACCCAGGATACAGGAGTGCTGATGCATAGGGGCACAGGTACCCCAAAGTTCATAGCAACACTTTCAACAGTAACCAAATCATGGAAAGAACCTAAATGTCCATCAACTGATGAATGGATCAAGAAGATGTGGTTTATATATACAATGGACTACTACATGGCAATGAGAAAGAATGAAATCTGGCCATTTGTAGCAACGTGGATGGAACTTGAGGGTGTTAATGCTAAGTGAAACAAGTCAGGCAGAGAAAGATACCATATGTTTTCACTCATATGTGGAATAGGAAAAACTTAACAGAGGACCATAGGGAAGGGGAAGGGGAAAAAATAGTTAAGGAGAGGGAGGGAGGCAAACCATAAGAGACTCTTAATTACTGAGAACAAACCTAGGGTTGATGGGGGTAGGGGAGAGGGGAAAATGGGTGATGGGCATGGAGGAGGGCCCTTGTTGGGATGAGCACTCGGTGTTATATGGAAACCAACTTGACAATAAACTATAATAAAGAAAAGAATGTAGGTTTTATTATTATTCAAATAAGATAAGACAAACAGATCAGGAGATGATTGCCATTGAAAAGACAGTTTGTTGTACTTACAACCCCCAAGAAGAGGGACCCTGCCACACCATGCGGGGCACACAGAGAAGCACAAGGTCCATCAGGAGACTGAGAGAAGGGATAAAATGTGGCCTGAGATTCATTATGGTTTCTGTGGGAAGGAAAGGGTGAGGAATGGTTTAGAATTCGCTAGCTTTAATAAATTTTTTTAATTTTCAGCTTTTTAGCAAAATTTTTCAATGTTTATGTACTTATTTTTGAGAGAGAGAGAGAGAGATGGAGAGGGAGAGAGAGAAAGCGAGCAGATGAGGTGCAGAGAGAGAGGGAGACAGAATCCCAAGCAGGCTCCATGCTGTCAGTGCAGAGTACCATGCAGGGCTTGAACTCACGAACTGAGAGATCATGACCTGAACCGAAAACAAAATTTGTATGCTGAACCCACTGAGTAATCCAGGTGCCCCTATTTTTCTGCTTTATTAAGATATATTTGACATATAACATTGTGTGAGTTTAAGGAAAAACATGATGATTTGATACACTTACATATTTTTGAAATGATTACCACAATAGGGTTATTTAAAACTTCCAAAACCTCACATAATTACATTTTTTATTTGTGGTAGGAATATTTAAGATCTACTCTCTTAGCAAATTGCAAGTATAAAATACAATATTGTTAACTACAGTCACCATGCTGTATGCTAGATCCTCAGAACTTATTCATCTTATAACTAGGAGTTTATGTGTTTTGACTGACATGATCCCTTTCCCCAAACCCTCGGCATACCTGGTGACCACCATTCTGCTCTTTATTTCTGTACATTTCATGTTTTTAGATTGTACATGTGAGTGAGATCATATCATATTTATCTTTCTCTGTCTTGAGTTATTTCACTTAGCACAACGTCCTCAAGGTTCATCATTGTCATGAATGACAGGATTTTCTAATTCCTCATGGCTAGATAATAATCCATTGTGTATATATACCACATCTTAATCCATTCATCTGTTGATAGACACTTAGGTTATTTGCATATTTTGGCTATTGTGAATAATGCTGCAATGAACATGGGAGTGCAGATATCTCAAGATCCTGATTTCATTTCCTTTGGGTATATACCCAGAAGTGGGATTACTGGATCATGTGGTATTTCAATTTTTAATATTTTGAGGAACCTCCATACTGGTTTCCATAGTGGCTGTACCAATTTACATTCCCACCAACAATGCACAAGTGTTCCCTTTTCTCCACATCCTTAATCTCTTACTTTATTTTTTTTTATAATAATAGCCATTCTAACAGGTATGAATGTGAGGTGGTATCTCATTGTGGATATCTTATTTCTCTGATGATTAGTGATATTAAGCATCTTTTCATGTATATGTTGGCCATTTGTGTGTCTTCTTTGGAAAAGTGTATATTCAGGTCATCTGCCCATTTTTATAGGACTGTATGCTTTTTGGCTATTGAGTTGTATGAGTCCCTTATATACTTTGGATAATAACCCCTTAACAAATATATGACTTACAAATATTTTTTTTACCATTCCATAGATTGCCTTTCCATTTTGTTGATCATTTCTTTTGCTGTGATAAGCTTTTAAGTTTGATCTAGTCCCACTAGTTTATTTTTGCTTTTGTTGCTTGTACTTTTGCAGTCATATCCAAAAAGTCATTGCCAAGACCAGTCTCAAGGAAATTTTTCCCAATTTTTCTTTCTAGGAGTTTTATGGTTTCAGGTGTTGTGTTTAAGTCAATCCATTTCAAGTTAATTTTTGTGAGTGATGTAAGATAGAGGTTCCATTTCATTCTTTTGCATGTGATTAACCAGTTTTCCCAACATCATTTATTAAAGAGAATATCCTTTTGCCATTGAGTATTCTTGGCTCCCTTGCCAAATAATAGTTGACCATATATGTGAGGATCTATTCTATTTAATTGGTTTATATGTTCATTTTTATACCAGTACCATACTGTTTTAATTATTATAGCTTTGTGATGTACTTTGAAATGAGAAAGCAGGAGGCCACCAGCTTTGTTCCTCTTTCTCGGTATTGTTTTGATTATTTGGGGTCTTTCGTGGTGCCATATAAATTTTAAAATACTTTGTTCTGTTTCTATGAAAAATATCATTGAAATTTTGATAGGGATTGTACTGAATCTAGAGACGGCTTTGGGGAGTATGGACATTTTAATAATATTAATTCTTCTGATCCATGAATATAAGATATTTTTTCTATTTATTGGTGTCTTCATTAATTTCTTCATCAGTCCTATAGTTTTCAGTGAACAGATCTTTCACCTGCTTGGTTAAATTTATTCCTAAGTATTTTATTGTTTTTGATGCTATTATGAATGAGATTGTTTTCTTTATTTCTTTTTTAATTTTTTTATGTCTTTATTTTATTTTGAGAAAGAGAGACAGAGTGTGAGTGAGGTGGGGCAGAGAGAGAGGGAGATGCAGAATCTGAAGCAGGCTCCAGGCTCTGAGCTGTCAGCAAAGAGCCCAAGCCGGGGCTCGAACTCATGGACCGGGAGATCATGACCTGAGCTGAAGTTGGACAACTGACTGAGCCACCCTAGTGCACCCCTCTTTATTTCTTTTTCAGATATTTAATTGTAAGTGTATAGTAACACAACTGATTTCTATATGTTGATTATGTATCCTGCAACTTTACTGAATTTATTAGCACTAACATTTTTTTTTGGTGGAGTCTTCAGGATTTTGTATATATAATAAGATATATAATCTATAAACAAGTATAAATTTACTTTTTCTTTTATGGTTTGGATGCCTTTTATTTCTTTTTCTTGTCTAATTGCTCTGGCTAGGACTTCTAGTACCATATTGATTAGGAGTCATGAGAGTGGACACACTTGTCTTGTTCTTGATCTTAGGGAAAAAGCTTTCAACCTTTCATTGTTGTGTATGACAGTAGTTGAGGTCTTGTCATATATGGCCTTTATTATGTTGAGGTCATTTTTCTCTATACCCAATTTATCAAGAGTTTTTATCATAAATGGATGTTGAATTTTGGCAAATGCTTTGTCCACATCCATTGAGATGATCATGAGTTTTCTCTCTCATTCTATTCATGTGGTGTATCAACATTTACTGATTTGCATATTTTGAACCATCCTTGCATCCCAGGAATACATCTCACTTGATTATGCTGTATGATCCTTTTAATATGGTGTTGAATTTGGTTTTCTAATATTTTGTTGAAAATTTTTGCATCTATATTCATCAGGAATATTGGCTTGTATGGTATTCCTGGCCTCATAAAATGAGTTTGGGAATGTTTCCTGCCCTTGAATTGTTTTGGAAGAGTTTGAGAAGGACTGGTGTAAATTCTTTAAATGTTTGGTAGAATATCACTAGTGAAACTATCTGGTCTTAAGTTTTTCTTTGCTGGGGAGTTTTTGATTATTGGTACAATATCCTTACTTGTTATTGGTCTGTTCAGATTTTCTATTTCTTCATGATTCAATTTTGGTAGGTTGTATGTTTCTAGGAAGTTATCCATTTTTTTGTATATTATCCAATATGTTGGTATATAATTGTTTATAGTAGTCTGTTAAGAGCCCTGCTATTTCTGTGGTATAAATTGTAATGTTTCCTCTTTCATGTCTAATTTTATCTGAGTCTACCAAAATTTACTCTCATTACTATTGTGAGCACACATGGGGAGCTGACCGCAAGTGGAGTGTGTGTGGTCACATGGAGTGCTGGGGGTGCCATTTAGGAAGATCCGAGGGCAAGGGGTCCCTGGGGTTTGTCGGTGAGCATCTTGATATAATCTGTGACATGGATAGTAGGATCTGCTTCTCTTTATTGCTCTCAAGAGTCACATCTATCTCTTTCCTAGTCACTCCCTGCCCCTGAGTCATGTAGCTCATAATTTAACTTGGGTTGGTGTGAGAGAGAAATGGGCCTCATTGACAGCATCCTGCTTAGCTGGGGGAGCCAAGGGTTTACCGACACATTCTCATTTTACTACCCCACCCTATGCAGAAAAATCACTTTCTTGGCCCAATCTGTGCTGCCTTGGGTGAGGGGTAGTGCTGATAAAGTCAAACTATTCCTCTTATGTTTTCCAATGCATCCAAACTAACTTGGATTTTTTTTCTCCAGTGCTCCACATTGCAACATCTCTGCTGTAAACATGGGCTCCACGAAGATCTCTCAATTGTGAGTCATTGTCTAAGACAGTGTTCTCCAGTGCCTCCCAGACCACCACCAAGAGAGGCTGGAGCTGGTCCATGGTCTACTTCAGGGTCCACAGCTAGAACCAAGGTCTGTATGCCTGTTACTCATAGCATAGGGGTGGGTGTGGAATGTGGCAAGACTCCTCTCTGGTCCCTTGGCATATGGTGCTAAATCCTACAGTTCCCACAAAAGCACTTTTGGTAGCCAAAGACACTGTGTACGGATGTCAAATTGTTGAGGTGGGGGAGATAATAGTGGGGATGTCTTATTTGGCCATCTTGCTGATATCAATCCTAATCTGAATAATTTTGAAGAGCTCTGGGGAATAGGGTTGTCCCTAGTTGTTTGGCACCAGGTCCTGGAATGAGTAGGGTGGGGGGGGGGGGAGAGTGGCCTTTAAGTTTGACAGTTGGATAAAGGGGGTGGTTGGGGTACATGCTATGAATTGGTTGGTTTGCATATGAAAGGTGTGCTTGTAGGCCAGTTGTTGGCTATTTTAGGAATTAGCTAACACTGAGAGGGGCAGACCAAACATGTTTGAAGGCAATAGAAGAATAAAAAACCTATTCTCTTATTTTGCCCAATTAAGTTTACCTTATTTAGTAAATTGATGAGTTCATATGGTATCATTTGGGATAGTGGGTCTGGGTTGGGGAAGGAAGATTTTTTTTTTTTTTTAAGAGAGGAGAGAGCATGACCCAGGGAGGGGGCAGAAGGCAAGAGAGAATGTCAAGTAGGTTCTGCGTTGAGCATGGGGCTCGATCCCACTACTGGGGATCATGACCTGAGCCAAAATCAAGAGTTGGACACTCAACCAACTAAGCCACCCAGGCATCCTGGGAAGATAGATTTTAATTTTTCCTTTTATGCTTTTATAATTATTATCATGTTTATGTACACCTTTTATAAATCAACAAGTATCATATCAAGAGGAAAGAAAATCCTCAGAAAGAAGTATAAGAAAGAAAAGTAAAGGTAGAACCCTTATTTTTGGGTTTCCCAAAGCATAAAAAGACAATAAAAAATGCTGCTGCATGTATTTGATGAAAACTTTACACTTACTCTTTCACTACTATTTAATTTAGCATTGATCAGACTTTCTGCAGGGTGGGAAATAGATTTTTTTCTTCCTCCTTTCCTTCTATTGTCTGCTGTTTCTTACTTAGGCAGATTTTCAATGATCTGAGTACCACTGGAAGTAGATCTATCATAACTACAGTAATAAGTAGGGTTATCATCTTAACCAGGACATTTGAATGTGAAAGTGAGCACTACTAATAATTACACTGGGGCAACAAGCATAAACTTGAACAGTCTTGGTCAAATTGGGACATATGTTCACCCCAAACAAAGGTCTTCTTTGTTAGATCCCCCTTACTTGAGGGATAAACTTCAAAGTCTTGAGAAAGGCACACAGCCCTATATGGTCTGGACCCAGGCCATCTCTCCCAGAACTCTATGCTCCATTGTATACTTGGGCAGCATGCAACTGCGTGTAGAGCCACCTGGCCCCCTGTACCATCCCCACCTGCAAGCTACACTCAACTTTATGCTTGCTTCTAGGGCTTTGTCCATGCTTCTCTCCACCTGGAATGAGCTCCCTCTCTCCCAGAGAATGCCTATCCCTACTTTAAGATTTAAAATTTTTCCTTCATAAAGGCTTGCATGTCCTCCTGTGTAACCCTTTGCTACCATGTGCTTATTTTTATTATCCCGTGCCACAGTGTTTATTCTTATCTATGTGGTTCTCTGTCTCTGCACTAGAGGATGTGCTCTTCCAGGGACCAGTCGCTGCCTTTGTATGCTCCTGACACACTATCGGACACAGATGTTGTGTCTGAATGAATGAGTGAATGAGTGAAGAATACACTTCAGATCCACCTTCTTAAAAACACAGAGGGTTTTTAGATGGTAGAATAACTTATTCTTGGCTAGAAATTCAGTGTCTCCACCTGGAACATTCTTTTTACTTTTTCTTTTGATCTAAACAATATAATTAATATAAAACATGCTAGTCAGATTAAATAATTATTTTGAGATATTGGGTCTTGGAAGCTTTGTGGTTTGAGAGTTGGTTTTGAAGAGCATTTCTTTCTCTAATATATCAGTGCTCTTTACTGGTTTCATTTTTTTTTGAAACCCCTTCAGACAGGGGTTTCAAGGCTAGAGTTGTGAGTTTTAGTTATGTTCTTTTTTCTGACATGTAGCAGTTTGCATTGCAATCTGCTACCCAGAAGCTGAGTTAGCTATGTATAGATTTGTGGACACTTCCTGGATTTAGAAGTAGGCTTAGAATTGCTTATGGAAGATGTGAAGACAGGAAAGGAATTATCATAAAAATCATAGAAATAAGTTCTTTAGTTTATACTAGAGGGATATTGCCATATTGCCCAGTTTTTTTATTTTATCACTCAAAGGGAATTTAGAATTCTTCTGATTTAATAGAATACATAGTCTCCAGAAAAGAAAAAAAACATAAATATCCATCAGTAAGGTGCTACCTAAATAAATGGTAGCAAATTCATACAGAGGACTATAATGTAGCCATTAAAATTAATAAGCTGGACCTATAAGTGCTGATATGGATATAGCAATAAAATTTATTAAATGGAAAAATATAGGACAATATGTAAAATATGCAACTATTTTTTGTTAAACATATATAAATATGACAAGATACAAACATTCAGCTGTTCAAATTATTTTTTAACTTTTCATTTTTAGATAATTGTGGAGTCTCACGCAGTCATAAGAAATAATACGGAGAGACCCCCTTATGCCCTTCATCCAGTTTTGCCCAAGGGTAACATTTTGTATAACTATAGTACAATATTACAACCATGAAACTGACTTCAATATAATCCATTGAGCTTATTGAGATCAAACTATTTTAATTTACGTTTTATTTTTATGAAAATTTTACATATACATGCTAAAAAATTAGTACCAAAGACTTAGTACTCTTAAGGGCTAAAAGACTTAGTTTCCAGTTATCTATTGCTGTATAACAAACTACTCAAATATGTAATGGATTAAACCAATAATAATTTTATTATATCACAAGATTTTGTAGGGCTTGGCTGGCTAATTTTTCTGTTCCATGTAGCATTAACTGGGTGTGTTCAGCTGGTGTCTGGTCTGGTCTGGTGGTTTGAAGACAGCTTCATTCACATGTCTGCTGTTTTGGTGGGGTGGCTAGAAGGTTGGGTTCAGCTGGTTACTTCTCTTTTAATTCAGTCTAAAGGCCTCTCCATGTGGTCTCTCATGGGAGGTGGTTGGTCTTCTTATATGTTGGTTCAGGGGTTCATGAGACCACAGTAGAACCTTCTAATCCTCTAAAAACTTAGGACTGGAAATGGCAGAGTGTCAAGTCCACTGGTACATTATTGGTAAGCAATTATAGGCCAACCCAAATTCCTTCATGGGAAGGAGAAATAGACCCTTCCATGGGAATGCTGTCAAAGAATTTGTGGCTATCGTTAATCCACCATAGCTAATAATGAAAAAAAGAAGCCCCCTTGCTTTTGCCTCTCTTGATACCTGTCTCCCATATGCTACCACTTTCAACTTTTAGATTGGTTTTACTGGTATTTAACTTTGTCTCTTTGAACAATGTGCTTACACTGTCATTTCCCTGGATTTATCAATTTTACATATTATATTTTGGCCTCTTTTTGGGGTAAATGAGGTCTTCTTTCAATCTCTCCTTTTCTTTCTCTTGCTCTCTTACACACACACACACACACACACACACACACACACACACAATTTTCCTTTTCTATGAGTCTAGTGATTACCCCACTAGAGCAATATTTGGACAATATTAGACACTCTACTAGTTCTATCTCATTATTCCCTTGCAGACAAGCTCTGCTTTCTTAAGCTTTCTGTCCTCCTCCTTTGATTTGGATTGCTTGCTTTAGGCCTGCTGCTGATCTCTTTTATTATGGGAAGTTTCTTTGTCTCTCTCCTGTGTTGGAGCCTCTGTTTCACTGTATCCTACATTTTCTGTTTTTTTGGTTAACCACATTTTTTTTTACTTGAGTCAATCTCTTCTGTCCTCAAAACTCATCTTGGGTTTGTCTTTTCTTTTTGGCATTTGTAGAAGTCATTTGCCTTAGTGGGAACAGGAGGAAAGTAGTAGTGAATGTTTGGACAACCTTTTCCAGCATGGAAAACAAAGCTCCCTCTTCCCTTCCGTGAGTGGGTGATCTGGAAATATGTTTCTGAGGAAAAGGAACTGATACTATGGAATCTAAATTTAATGGATAATCTTGGCTCTACCTATTAGCTCTTAACAGCTACTGTGTTAGAAAAAAGAGAAAATAGAATTTTTTTTGTAGTGACAACAGGAGAGGAGAGACATAGGTTTAACTGGCAGAGGCTGAGGATGGGAGAAGCACGGTGTTTGAAAGTGTAGAGGTCAACACAAAGGCTAGGAGAGAAGGGTCACTTCCAGAGAAGTTCAGAGTCACACTATTGATGTCCTAGTCTTTACTGGGAATTTCATATTACTGGCCTCAAATGTCCTGATGGTAAGTCATACAGCCACTGTGGGTATGGAAACAATACCCAGCTAAGCCCCCTTTTCTTGGTTCTACAGCAAATAGAGGAAGCTGCACTCCTACTCGTACCCTACGTTTGCCTCCAGGACAACTATAAGACTAAAGGAATCCTTGGACACCTAGTGTGGAGGTTTGTGAGTTGAACAGAGCATGCTTGAGCACCTCAAACTGGAACATCAGAAGTGGAAAGTTAAGCTATACATAACAGAGTAGGGTCAAAATGCAAACAATCTAAAGTGTGTATTTCTATAACTAATATTATGTTCCTTTGGAGCTACTTAAATTCCTGGTGATTGTAAAAAATTATTATTTAAAGCTTATTATTAGAAGGAAATTTCACCTATTCTAGTTTGTAGTTTGGTGTTTATGAGTGTATATATACTCATATTTAAACAATTGAAAGTTCATAAGCCACACCAGAGTTGTTTCTTTTCTGCAGAGTCTCCCTTCCTTCTCCATATGCCCAACATGGTGTCTGGGTGCAAGGAGATTATTTATGCTCATAGCTTTGGACAAAGGTTCTTTGCCCCAGTGATATCATTCTGTTTTTCTGTTGGTCACCAGTTGAGATACATATTCACCTCTGCAGTGAGTGACTCTGTCTTCACTGCATCCACTGCTGAAATATCCAGTTTTGTCCTCCATTGGCTCTCTGGCCTACCCTGTCTAGCCTATGGCCTTTAGTGTCATCTCACCTTTCTCTATAATAACCTAAAGGTAAGCTCTCTGGCTCTTGACTCTTGGCTGGCTTCCATGACTTTCTCTGGGAGCAAGTAGGAATATCTTTATCTTTTCCACATTGCATGGGAAGGTATGGAAGATGAGGATAGCTAATATAATTCTCCCTAACAATTCTTGCTTATTTCTCAGTAGCTGAAGACACCAATGTTGGTTTAGGTCAACAGGTGCTCTGTGAGATAGTCTGTTCATGTGTTCCAAATAGAAATGGGTGCACAAGGCTTTTTCCACACAGGGCACCATTTACCAGTCTTAGGCTTGTCTCTCTTCTCTGCCTGATTTCTGTTTCCACAATCAACCCTTCAACTGGGTAAATCTTAGGGATATGGGGTGGGAGCACTGAAATCCAAGAGAACCCAGGTGGAATGTCCATAGTGTTCCTTCTTAAGCTTTCCTACTTCTGAGTAGAGGAGCATATATATTTCCTAATCTGGTAGAATCTTCTCTCATCATGTTTTCACTGGGGACTTTTGTTTTAGGTGGTATCTTCCATCCCTTCCCTTTGGGTGATGAAGCTTTAATTGTGGAAGGAGCTTCAGAGAAAAAAAAATCTGGATTATGGAAAATAAAAATGTTTTGTGGAGCATTGAAAATGAATTTTCTCATTACCTCTTTTAAACCCACTCTGTAGGTCCAGTCCCATACCTGTTCTGTTGTTGGGCCAATCCCATAATTATTTGGGTTAGTCTTCAATAGTTATAAAGCCCTTTGTTCACAATAACAGTGTCATATCAACAATAAAAATGTTCAGGCCATTGTAATAATCAAAACCTCATACTCTTATCTAATTGTCATATAGGTTTCATCTCCCAGAAAGACTTTCTTTGACCATCCTATATTAAAAGTAGCCTCAAGGTAGCCTCCTAGCCACTTTTTTCTATTGTATCACCTTGACTTAATTAATTTTCCATTTACATATTGAGGGTTAACTATGTGCCATCCAGAATTAGTTCAGGCATCAGAGATATTACAAAAAACAAGACAGACCAGGTCCTTTATCTAGTGAGAGGAGGCATACAATAGACAAACTTAAGGCAAACTTAAGACTCACTTAAGTTTGATATATGTTATGCAGAGAATTAAAACAGAATGATATATGATATGGTACGGTGACTGAGTAATTTACATTATGTGGTCAGGAAACGTCCTCTCTGAGGAAGTGATATTTAAGCAGAAATCAGAATGACAACCTTTTATTTGTTGCATACAGTGTAATCTACCGAGGCAAGAGCTTGTGAAATTGTACATTATGTAGCATAATTCCTAGATGAGAGTACTTAAGCATAACCACAGTGTTCCCTGGAGTACTGAGACAACCTGGTGGAATGCTGTGTGATCCCACGCATGGTCAGAAGTTATACTGTTATTTTTCCCGAACCAATTCATGGTTCAGTAGGATATTAAGTTCCCATGACCCTTTTCCATTTTGATTGAAAGAGATTCTGGATGCCAGGTTGATGACAAAAGTGGATGACCGTATCCACTAACCAAGCCCAAGTGGTTGTGCAATTTGCAATACAATTGCTGAATATCTGCAGATGACGTAGAATCTGAGAAGGAGGGTCAGTGTGGAGGAAGTAATGAACTCAGACTCCCTTCTGCCTGATGAATCTTGGGCCCAGGGTAATTTGGAAATGGAGCACTCAGTGGAGGGGGAGGAGTTAGAAAACAACCTACCATTTTATAGATTCTCTATGGACACACAGAGGAAGGGAAGGTAGGCATGTTGGACTGCTTCAGAGCTTAATCTCCATAATCTACCCTGACTGATAGATTTGGAATGGTGAGAAAGACTTTAATGTGGAACAGCTATGAAATTGGGAGATGTTTATAAAATAAAGGCTTTAAGGCATAGTTATATAGATAGTATGCATCTCCAGCTTATTGGGAAATTTATTTTCCCTGATAGTTTCTATAAGAAAACATAAATATGTAATGAAATTATTTTGGTTTTTCTTTTATTTTCACTTTTAAAATTTTCTTTTATTTTCAGTTTTGTGGGTTAAAGGATGCTCAGCTGATAAAACATTATTTCTGGATATGTCTATGAGACTGTCTCTGGAATACATTAGCATTTGATTGAGTAAAGAAGATTGCTGTCACCAATGCAGGTGAGCATCACCCAATCTATTGAGGGCTTAAAGAACAAAAAAGTGGAGGAAGGGTGAATTTGTCCTCTCTGCTTGAGCTAAGACCTCTATCTTCTGCTCTTGATCATTGGAGCTTCTGGCTCTCAAGTCTTTAGACTCAGACCAGGATTTATGCAGTTGGACTACTGATTCTAGGGTCTTTGGACTTGAGCTGGAATGTACCATTATTGGCTTTCTTGGTTCTCCAGTTTGCAGACAGAAGATTGTGAGACTTTTTGGCTTTTATAATCATATGAGGCAATTTCTGTCATAAATCTCATATATTACTATATATGTATATTCTATTTGTTCTGTTTCTCTGGGAGAACCCATTAACTGTTAATCTGAAGAAGATTTAAAACTATTATCACCAAAACCAAAGATAAATTTTCTCTATTTATGTGTATACGCTGGTTACAGAGCAAGCAACACATGTTCATTATAGAAAAAAATTGTACAGATATGGTTTTCACTGGCACCTATAGATAGCCTGGAGTGAATGAGACCACTCTGAGTCTAGCTATAGGTCAGTCTTCTCTGAGTCCCTCTAGCTAGGAGCTGACCAAGGTGAAGCATTCATTCATACAGGTGCATTTGGTATCTTTCCAGGATGTTCCCATAAGATACAATTTAAAGATGACATTCTTCTACCTATAAGAAATAGGCTCTGTTCTTGTCTGCAAGCCTAAAACATATATAAGGGACATTCATGAGTAGGAAGATGTACAGTGTAGCCTTGTTTGTGGTAGCAAAGGACTGGATAAATTAAAATTAAATGTAAGATATAGGAAATCACATGCTTGAAGAAATAGATGCTATTGATTAGTCAGTGAGGAAGAATCAATCTTCCTTCCTTCCTTCCTCCCTCCCTCCCCTCCTTCCTTCCTTTCTCTTTCTCCCTCCCTCCCTCCCTCTCTTCCTTTTTCTTTCATTTGCATATAGTTGGCACCCAAAGTTTTTTAGTTTCAAATCTTTCCTTCTTTTAAAGCCTGCCATATCTGACTCCTCTCATCTCTGGGAGCTTGATCCATCAATTACCTTCTTTTTTTCACCCATCCATGATCTCTTCCTTTCACTGGCCTCAATTCTCCCATCTTAATGCTGAGGTTGTTTTTCTCTTAAAAAAACAAAAGCCTTTCCTTTGACCCTGATGTTTTCTCAAGCTGCCATCCTAGTTCTCTGGTATTCTCATTGTCAAACCCAGAAAGAGTGGTTTATGCTTGCTACCTGCACTTCCCAATCTCCAGCTGACTAATCTTGTTACCTCTCTCATTGATCTCCAGCTTCATAAATGACTGACACCTTCATTTGTCAGACAGTTGGGAGAGGCATATTCTCCTAAGGGCAAGTGCAGTAGAATCCCGTTAGAAGTAATGTTAGATACACAGAAAAACTTAGGGCTTGAAATGGAGCTCCTAGAGTGGTCAGTGTTAGTACCCAACAGGAAAGCCATGCCCTTTTACAGCCAATGGGACAGAAGCAGAGAGTAGGAAAGTTTGGATGGCCAATTAGTAGAGAGATCTCATACATCCTAAGAGGCCCTGGATAGAGAAATTAAGAGTAGCTTCAAATATGAGCCCCGATTCAGTATGCTAAAGAATCTAACATGTTTAATGTCAGAATTTGCCAATCACATTCAGTGGTAAAATAAAAATGTGTGCTAGCTTTGATCAGGCTCTTCCAGAAATAGTCCTCAAGGGAAGGATTTGGGTGTAAGTGATTTGTTAAGGCACAGCCTCAGAAGAAGAAACCAGTAAGGGAGTAGAAGCAGCAGAAGGGAAGAACATAAGAAAGGCGAGCTTTCAGGTGAAGTTGCAGACTCAGCGCTGTCTCCTGGGGTACTTGGTGTTTGCCCTACCTGAGACACAGAGCTGGACTTTTGTGCTCCCAAAACAGTAAGTTGTTGGCCGCAGGTCATGTGGGAGTTGTAGGTGAACATAAAATTCCCAGATGCTTCTACTTCTCCTTATAAACTAGGAGGTTCCTGTGTCCAAGGGCAAGCCACTTTTATAAAGTTGTAGGTGCAAATAATAGCAAAAACACTGATGCTAAAGATGGGTGAACAGAGGTGGTACAAGAGATCCAGGAGGATCTGGTGAGGTCTCCAACAGTATCTGTACATCTGCCAAAAGGTGTATGCTCCTCCAGTGTGACAGTCCCAGTGTAAAGTGGAGCAGCTGCAAGCCACTCAGAGCCCCGAATAATAATAATGGCTCCACCCAGACCTGGTGGGGATAATCTGGCAGGATATAAGGATATTAACTTGCAAAACCCCTGTGATTGAGCAGCAATCCTATTCATCTTCAGTTGTCTCAGAGTAATCACACAAGTCTCCATGAAGACTTGCACAGAGACATATAATGTAGCCTTGTTTGTGGTAGCAAAGGACTGGATAAATTAAATGTAAGATATACATATAGATGGATATCTGTCTCTATCTACATCTATATACCTATATATCTTATATTATATTTAAAGTCCCATGTATAGAAATTTTGTCCCCTTGAATACATGGATCATTCATTGTTTTGTTCTGCAGAGGCTTTAAATATATTATAGATCTATTTTGTATATTATTTTTATAATTGGAAGAATAAAAATTATTTTTTTAAGTTTGTTTATTTTGAGTGAGAGAGAGAGAAAATGGGGAAGGCAGAGAGAGGAAGAGAGAGAGAATCCCAAGCAGGCTAGGCACTGTCAGTATAGAGCCTGACATGGGGCTCGAATTCAAGAACCATGAGATCATGACCTGAGCTGAAACCAAGAGTGAGACACTTAAATGAGTGAGCCACCCAGGCCCCCTGAACAAATATTCTTTTTAAAGAAAGTAATAAAAATGGAAGAATTAACTAAGTACAGATGTGAAAAGCAGCAGAAATAAGGAGTAGCAGGATGTATGGATAATATCCTCAAAGAGGAAAAAAGGAAGTGGTGCAGCTGTTCTTCTTCCTCTTTCTAAGGCCACATGGTTTTCCTTTGGGAAGTCACCTTCCTTCGCCCTGCTCCCTCTGAGTGAGCCCTGCTTGCCTTAAACTGGTCAGCAGAAATCCTTCCCTCCCATCAAGGTCTTGATTGCAAATGAAAAACAGTGCTCCAGGCCTACCCCCATTAGGTTTCATATAATAGAGAAAAGACTGGACTAAGAAATCAGTTGTTGTTTCTTTTCATTATGCATAGATGTATGCCTGAAAAGCCTAAAAGGGCACATTATGTTCCCTTCACCTGATCATAGTTAGTTGGTTTTCTCATTTGAAGATATTTTTAAAAACACAAGAATTTAACTGCAGTTAATCTCAGTTGTCACACTTTACGAGAAATAATGAGCTATCGTTCATAGAGAAATGTCTTTATTTTGTGAAAATGTGCATAAATGGAGTCAGGGCTGTGCCCTGTAGGTGCCTGGGGCCTGTGATTTGTCTGATCATATGATACTACACAGTCTGGGCAGCGTGCATTGCCGTTTCCCATCTGGGACAAATCTGTCACACAACATCAAATATACAATTGTATCTATCATCATAGAATCAAATTCAAATAAAAGATGGTCAGTTCTATGTAGACAAATTAGGAAAGATTGTGGTTTAGGGCCAAAAAGGAAAAATTTGTGGAATACTCTATTCCCTTAGGAGCTTCCATGACTCGTCTTATTATATCAAGGCTTGGCGTTGCCGTTCCTAATTTATAACCTCCCAGGAAGAAACAAAGGCATCTACTGAATAATATCGATGCAAAAAGTTTAGGAAACCATTAGATATTAGGACTTCTGGCTTCATCAAATCAAAAGTGAACTATGCTAGTTTGCTTCATGGGGAAAGCCTGGCTTTGCAGTTACAGTGTTATTTTTGGTTCTTGATTATTCCCTGGTTCTAAGAACTGTGGCCTATCTCAAAACAAAAAAGCCAGAGTATCAGTGCTGACCAAATATAGACACTGGTTTGTCTTTGTAAATACTTAGAGGAAAGTATGACAGAAGCTTCTCCAAATGTAAGATTATTAAAAAAAAATCCATGGGGGGTTTTCAGCATGAGGACCCCACCAGAATTTCAGAAACAACTGCATATGGTGGGCTTGTGCCCTGATTTAACTTTGCCTGTTTGAGGGGTGCTGGGTGGCTCAGTTGGTTGAGCATCTGACTTTGGCTTAGGTCATGATCTCACAGTTTGTGAGTTTGAGTCCCATATTTGCTCTGTGCTGACAGCGCAGAGCCTGGAGCCTGTTTCGGATTCTGTGTCTCCCTCTTCCTCTCCCTCTCCCTCCCATCTCCCTCTCCCTCTCTCTCTCCCTCTCTTTCTCTCTCTCTCTGCCCTCCCTCCTTTGCTCGCATTCTGTCTTTCTCTCAAAAATAAATAAACATTAAAACATTTTTTTAACTTTGCCTGTTTGAAGTATAGAGAAAGATCAATAAATACAATGCTGTACTAGATTATGTTACAAATAAATGAATCGTAGTATCAGAATTTCAGGCCTGGACAGGCAGGGGAATACTGGCAGTGCACTTTCTTCACTCCATACCTATATTGTGTTTAATACTATATTATGGCCTAGTAACACTATTAAAAATAATGATAGAGGTAATAGATTAGCAAAAGATTAATATTTGTCTTGGAGATTTCCTAGACTTAATCTCCCATTTGTTTCATTACCTTAGTAATTTTAAAGAGACAGATATTAGGTTTATTTTTGAATGGAAAATGACATGTATTTACAGCTTTAAAAAACTCATAATGGGGGTGCTGAGTGGCTCAGTTTGTTAAACAGCCAACTCCAGTCAGGTCATGATCTTGCGGTTTGTGGGTTCGAGGCCTGCGTCGGGCTCTGTGCTGACAGCTCAGAGCCTAGAGCCTACTTCAGATACTGTGTCTTCCTCTCTCTGCCCTCACCCTGCTCACATACTCTCTCTCTGTCTCTCTCAAAAATAAATAAACATTAAAAAAATTAAAATAAATAAATAAAAAGCTCATAATGTAGAGACAATAGTATATTGTTTTTTATTATGCCAATCTCCTAGCAGTGACATATTTTTGCATTAAAATACGAATCATAGAAGCAAAAACCTTTCTGTTGTGTTCACTAATGTCACCAGTTGAAGTTTAAAGAATCTTGACTACTTTGTCTTTGTGCCTTTACCAGCTCCTATGCTGACATCTATGAGTCACCACTAAGAACTGCAATGCATTTATTTATTTATACATCCGGTTTTGTATTCCCAGCAACCTGCACAGTGTAATAATGGAGGGTGTTCACTAGATCTATATTGGGTGAAAAGATAAATCTAGAAGAAGGAGGAGGGAAGAAAAGGTAGAGCATAGGGGATTTTTAGGGCAGTGAAGCTACTATAATGGTGGATAACTGTCACTATACATTTATTAAAACCCATAGAATGTACGACACAGTGAACCCCAATGTAAACTATGCACTTTAGTTAATATTCTTGTATCAATATTTGTTCATCAAGTATACCATACTGACACATTGACACAAGAGGGAAATAATAGAGTTGCATGCAGGGAAGGGGGAAATGAGGGCATGTGGGAATTTTCTGTACTTTCCAATCAATTTTTCTATAAACATAAAACTCTAAAAAACATAAAGGCTCTTAATTTAAACAAGAAGAGATAAATAAATCAAGATAACTTAGATGAGATGTTCTTAGAATGTATGGATTGTAAGCAACAAAACATCCAATTTAATTAGCACAGGCACAAGAGTAAAAATATTAGTTTGCTTACTCAAACCATGGGAAAGCATCAGAGAAAAATGGAACCACGAGCTTATATGCTCTTTTTCATCTCTGTAACACTCTAGGTTGAGTTTCCTCAAAATGCCCAAACCATGGTGGCCAGCAGCTCCCAGGGCCACGTCCTACCAGGTGTGCCACAGTGGGAAAGGTCTCTTTCCTACTTCATTTGTTACTGGAAACCCCCCCAGGGGATACTGCTCAGCTTAGCTTGGAAATATAAACACTTTTAGACCATTTTTGGGGGCGAGAGACAGGCTGCAATTAGAGTATAGTGTTTAAAGGCTGGAAATGGTAGAAGCACTGATAGCAGCCATGATAGAAGTCTATTGTAGTTATCTTGGCAAAAGGCATTGATGGCTCAGAAAAGGGAAGTAGAGGCAGAGAAAGAAAAGTAGTCAAATTCTGACTTCAGGATGTATTGAGGCATTGAGTATAAGATAGAAGAGAAAGAATGGGCAATGACTTCAAATTTTTATCCTGACAGCTCAAAGAATGAAGCAGTCTTTAAATGAGCTGTGACAGTTAATATTATGTATCAACTAGGCTAAGAGACACCCAGTAAGATATTACTTCTGTGTGTGCCTGTGTGGGTATTTCAAGAAGAGTTTAACATTTGAATCAGGAGACTGAGTAAAGCAAATCTGCTTTCATCAGGGTGGGCAGGCGTCATCCATCTGTAGAAGGCCTGAAAAGAACAAAAAGGCAGAGGACTGGTGAATTCTCACCATCTTTTCTTGATGAGGGACATTCATCTTCTCTTGCCTTTGGACTTTGGTGCTCCTGGTTCCTGGGCCTTTGGACTCTGGGAGTTATACCCCTGCTCCCTTGTTTTTTTTCAGGCCCTTGGACTTGAACTGAATTATATCTCTGGCTTTCCTGGTTCTCCAGTTTGTAGATGGCAGATCATGTCATATTTTAGCCTCCATAATCACATGGAGCCGGTACCCATAATAAATTTCCTCTTTTATCTATTGTCTATCTTTCTATTATCTATCATCTATCTATGCGTCATCTATGTAATACCTATCTATCTATCTATCCATCCTATTGGTTCTGTTTCTCTGGAGAACCCTGACTAATACATAAGCAGAGGAATATTATGGCAGCACAGGTTAGAGGGATATCACAAGCTTAGTTTTAGATATAGTATGTCTGTTAGCCATTCAGTTGGAGATGTTAAATAAGCAGTTGGGTATACATGAGTATCTTCCTCCAGGTATCTACCTGACACACTGTTTATTGTCCAACTCCCTCCTCTAGAATGCAGGCTCCATGAGAGCAGGGACTCTGCCTGTTTTGTTCACTGCTATGTCCTCCAAGCCAAGAAGAATACCTGGTGCATAGTAGATGCTTAGTAAAACTTACTGGAAAGGTGAATGAAGGAACGAATAAAAGAGTTAAGTGTTTAGAACAACAAAGTAGGTTGTGAGTAGGAAGTACCTGTTTGAAAGTAAAATTGCTTGCCTGGCTACTACTAGGGAGACATTTGCAACAGGCATCATGTAATCAACATTTTCTATGTAAAACTGTGAAAAAATGAAGAGACACTTGCAAGTCTTCTGTAAACTTTTATTTTATACTTATGGGCTACTGCCAATGCAGGGGCCTTGGCTTCTGGCTCATTTCTACAGATCTATTTGGAAAGATGTGGTAAAGGTAGAAATTGAAACTATTCCTATTAGTAAACTATGGTTACTTACTGGTCCATAAATAAAATGCACATTGAAGCCTGTGTTTTTTTCAGAAACCTATGACTTTCTGAACTTATTAAATGCATTTTTCATATGCAAGAGACAAAATATCTTAAAAGACAATTGTCTAAACAAAATGATGTGAACTATGGCTTATATTATAGGTATATATCACTGTATGTGATGCACCAGTAGAGTAACGGAATTTGACTGCTCACACATAAAGAAGGCCTGCAATTGCATCAACTGGAACCTGATATCATATTATACATGACTATGCTAAAATATAGCCCAACAAATCAGCTTAGGTAATTTATCTTTCTGGTGAAGTCTGATAGAAACATCAGACCTCTTGTCAGTCTCATCAGCACGTTAAGTTGAGGAACCAGGACAATATACTACTTCAAAATTGAATGACTCTTGCTCTAGCACAGGAAAAAGTATAACCCCAAATACTGTTTTATCAAACCAACCAACCAACCAACCAACCAATTAAACAAATCCTATTGTCAACCCATGGCACGTCCTCTTTCATGCTGCTTTCCATATTCCATTTGTAATGGCAACATGGTCAGAAGAATTATGAACACAGGTATATTAAAATTGACTAAGGCCAGTTGTCATGATGAACAACCACTAGATTCCACCCACTTAGAGTGTGTGCTGTAGTACAACCACAGGGCATTATTATTAGATTTCATTAAGTCCATACATACTGTCACACACATGCATATATCACACACACAAGTACATTCCATAAAGACAATCACAGAAAAATTGGCTAAAAGAAATGTACAGTTATTTATATATATTTATATACACACAGTAAAAGGTTTTCTGCTGTACTTACAGTCTGTAAACATCTTGGAAAATGCCCAGCAAAAGTCACTGTGGGCCCTTTGAAATGGTGACCATGTGAGGAGCAGGGGTGGGGGAGGTGTTTCAATCCATACTGGAAACCCAGGGAAGTGAAGAACCCTAAGTTCATGGTGGCATTTGGGGCAATTATATTTCACTGACATGATAAACTCAGCTGGCCACTTTGAAATTGTTTCTCATATGGAAAAGGGAATGACCAAAATAGTCTTACTGCCAGTTTACATTTTAAGAGAAATCAAGAGGATATGAGGTGATATGTATAATGTATATAGATATGTGTCTACATATATATGCATACATACATCTATGTATATGTACATATATATGCACATACATACACATGTTACTATGACCAAAAAAACAAAGTCTCAGTGAAAATTTCCAAATCTTCTAAAAAGATTCATGCTTTTTCTACTAAGTGTGCTTTTGACTTCAATACATTCCACTGAAAGTCTTGGGTATAGTTGAATGATATGTACATTTACATTTTGGCAGTACATGATATTGATTTTACATAAAATATCTACATTTAAAAAATTGGGCTTGCAAAAAATAGAATTATTTGATTCAAGCATTATTTTAAAATTTAACACAAAAATATGCTTTAGATCTCCTGTAATGAAACATCATTAAAAAAAGAAAATATAGGTTCTTAACAATTCTTTGAATAGCAGCTATTAAACTGCCACATGTGGATATCAGTCTGTACTTTAAGTGGCTGTATTTGTTGCAGCTTGAGAATCGATGTTTTAAAAAAAAAAAAGTGACGTGAAAAACTTTAACCTAATTGCTCACCTTACCATATTTGGCCAATTAAAAAAAAAAAGAAAACCTTGTCAAGATGGCAAAATTTTCATGGTGAACAGTTCTCATTGAACATTCCACAGAACTGCCATGGAAGCTGTTAAGTACTCAGAGACTATATTTTCATGCAGAAGTAGTAAATATCCTACTGGTTTAATTGAACAGTCTCCTTTCTCCCTGCTAACTCCCACCATTTTTTAGTGCTGAATATAGCATGCAAAATATGTAAATTAGATAAATTAAAGAAGTAAGATTCATTAAATTTGTGACTATAAACCAGTCCACCCTCTGATGTTTTGGAAAGCATTTTTCTGGGGTAGGGGTTGCATCATGGGAGAAGGATTGGAGAAAAGATTTCTGGAAACACAGTTGCTGTGTGATTTTTTTCCTCTTCAATAGACTTTGAAGGAATACTGATTAATGTTTCTTAAGATGTTTAGTTAATACTGTCCTTATGGCTGCTCCTCTCTGTGTTGTGGTTGTTTTGTTCGTGGTTCTTCCATTGTATGCTTGTTCCATTCATAGGGACCGAGGTCATCAGACTCTTCGACTGGTAACAGCAGCAGCAGAGGCAAGACTGGGAGAAGGAACAGATTCTAAATAATATGAGCCTACCAACCCATTCCCAGCAGAACACAGAGGCCTTGGCTTCCTACCAACAAGGGGGAAATGTCCATACAAATCTGAGGACAGAATGTGAGTCTGAACAATAATCTAGAATATGGAGCCTATAATCTCTAGGTAGAAGTTAAACTGTGCATTCTAGTGCAGAGAAATCCTTGTTTCTTGTTTTAATTTATTCACCAAGTCAAAGAGGAAGGGAACACAGCGTTGGCCTGAGGGAGATGTTCTCCGACTTGGGGTAGGCATGGATAGAGAAGGGTCCAGAGGGGCCTGGCATTTCTACAGTGCGCACCACCCACGTGGCTTTCTGTATCTGATGTTCATAATAACCTTAGGTGGTAGGTGCTATTTTCCTCATTTTATTAATGAGAACAGGGAGGCTTAGAGGAGAAATAGGCATAACTAGAACTAGAACCCAGGACTCTAGATTTCTCCTGCATATGCTATCTTTTTATGAAGATCAGTCAAAAGACATGTTTAATTTCTGAGAGTCTGTACATTGATTTTTCCTTTCCCTCTAATTAATATGTTACCTAATCAAAATGATGTTAACTCCAGATTATATATTGTTATGACCAGCATTTTAGTCAATCCTTCTTTGGGCAGAATCTTTCTTATGGCATTTCATGACTTATAAACATTATCAAGTAGACTTGAAAAAGGTGTCAGCTAGAACTTCCATACCAAGATTCCTCTATTTGTATGAGTCTTTGGTAAATATATGTTTGTCTCCTTCTAGATGGTAAATTCCATGAGAGCAGTCTTTGTGTTTTTCCTGTCTTCTCTATCCGTAATAATAATAAACTCATACTGACAGCTTATTATTATCTCAAGTGCTTAACATATATTAACCCACTGAATCCTACCTATGAGATAGATAATCTATAAAATCAGATGATCCAACTGAGGAGGCAGGAGGGGTACCACCTGGACCTGGGTTAGATAGTTAGCAACTACAGAGCTGTGATGTAAAGATTGTTTGCTTCCAGATTCTGCACCCTTGACCTCTACATTACTCTTCTGAATATGTGCCATAAACTGAAGTTAAACATCCTGGCCAAAGATAACAAAATCCAGTTAGAATTAACTCTATGCTAAATCATCCCAAGAACTGGAGAAATGACACCTCGGTAAGAAGTGCCTGGAGCTTCTGGAGGATGTGGGTTGGCTTAGCTGCAAGGAAGTTTTAAGAACATAAGGAAACTGATTTCAAATGAAATTACATTATTTCAGATTTCCAGGGTGATAAGCATTTATTTTCCTTGAAGAGGCTATTATTAAATATACTATTAAGCAGCATTTAGGAAGATCATTTTTAACAACAAATTTATGTTTTGTTGGAGACTGTGGTTAAAGTCTAAGTTAATGAAAAGCATGAATAGGTTTAATGTATTTTATGCAGCCTGGAGCTCACATCTGAGCATTCCTTTAAAAAAAGTTTTTTTAAGTTTATTTATTTGAGGAAGAGAGAGAGCAAGCATGAGAAAGAGCAGGGGAGGGGCTGAGAAAGAGGGAGAGAGAGAATCCCAAGAAGGCTCTGTACTGTCAGTACAAACCCAGCTCGGATCTCAATCCCATGAACTATGAAATTATGACCGGAGCCGAAATCAGGAGCTGGATGCTTAACTGAATGAGCCACTCAGGGGCCCCTTGAGCATTTCTTTTTAAAGCAGTGTACTTGAAATTTTTTTTTATTGTTTATTATAACTTTTGAGACAGAAAGAGAGAGAGAGAGAGAGAGAGAGAGAGAGAGAGCAAGCAGGGGAGGGGCAGAGAGAGAGGGAGACACAGAATTGGAAGCAAGCTCCAGGCTCTGAGCTGTCAGCACAGAGACCTATGCAGGGCTCAAACTCACAGACCGCAAGATCATGACCTGAGCTGAAGTCAGCTGCCTAACTGACTGAGCCACCCAGGCACCCCTTGAGCATTTCTTTTTGAAGCAGTATACTAAGTTAGCATGTTATTAAGTCTTTTTTATTTGAATCTCTGAATATTTTGTTGTCCGAACTGATCTTGCTTTTCTGACAATTTTTCTGACATTATTGCTTTTTGCTGACAATCTGACCCTCTTTCTAGGTAACAAAATATGATTTTCATTTCTCTACTGGAATTAGCCATGCTTGTTGGCTACTTAATATACCCACTTGGTTGTCCTTAAAAAATACTTGCAAAGCATTCTTACCTGGAAACAATTTTTAAATTTCTTGCTTACGAAGTACAGAGCTATTGGGTTTATACATGAATTCATGGTTGCCAAGTTAATACCGATGTAATCCATGAGCAGCAAGAAACTAGAACAAAAGAAAATAGTGTAGAATAATTAGAAGATTAATGTTTTTAAATCTGCTAACTAGCATTTATCCCTAGAATAAGCATTTTTCTTGCCCAGGAGCCATTTCTTATAGGTGGCAGTCAGAATTTTCTTTAAGTGCTTGTTTAAATTGCAGTTTCAGTTCTGCAGAACATTTACAGATACACCTGCCACTTGGTTAGCTCAAACCATTGTGCACAGCCTCAGAAGGGGAGCCACAAAATTACAGATATGGCTTGCACAAATTTGGGGATCAGTCATGGGCTATGTCAGCTCAAGAAAAATAATCAACTTGGCAGTTTTAATTTTCACAGCTAATGAGACTATAGACTAGGTGGTTTTGTAAAACTATTAAAGTGCACAAATCAGGGAAACTCCAATTTCCTAATGAGTACACAGGATCATACCTAAGTAATTCACATCGGTTCTTGTCCATCTCATCATACACGGTTTTCTTCAAAATACGGCTTAAATGAAGAGGGAACCAGCAAAGAGCAAAAATTACCACCAAGCAGAAAACTGTTTTTGCCACTTCTCGACGCTAAAGGAAAGTGAGGGGGAAAAAATTACAGTAAGTTTAGTGTTTTTCTACCAGAGGAAAGAACTACCTATACAAAGGAAGTTGGAGATAGCAAAGAAAGAATTACTTAAAAAAGAGCCAGAAGAGCATGCCTCACAGTGCCTCCATCTCGTCTAGATTTGGAGTCCAACTTTCTAATCAAGGAATTGCTAATGATTCTTTTGGGCACCTGCCAGGAAGGATGGTGGCCTCAAGCTGGTTATTAGGGTCAGGATAGAAGTTTGATGTCAGGGAAATGGGAACTAGCTGGAGCTGAGCCAACACTGTGGCTGTGTGTGTGTGTGTGTGTGTGTGTGTCTATATGGTGGAGAGGGTGAGCTAAAAGCCTCAATAGTGGGTAGCTAGCATTAATAACAGCATGGAAGTCAAAGTGACTGAACCTAGCCTAATAAAGAATGAACAAATCTATGAATATATTTGGAAAACAGAAGTAGGAAAAAGAGAAAAAGCCAATAGCAACATGTTTTCCCCATTTCTTGCTGTTGAGGAAAGCTAGCACTGGGAGTTTTTTGCTTCTAAAATTCTTTTATTAATGACATATAGCTTCCAAAGCCATCTTGTTTGCAAACAGAGGGATGAGGGTAAAGGATTATCAGCAATGATGATTACAACAAGTGGGACATGTTGACCCTGGACTGACTTCAGTTTGAAGGTTTACATACTTGCGAGATTGTGTCGGACCAGAAAATCATAGGTTAGGAATTATCTGCAACAGTCATTTGTGTATATTATGCTTCAGTATTACAATGCATGCATTTGAAAGCCTAACTAGGAACATACACAATGCAACTTGTCTGTAACTGGGATCAGTTAATGTCAAAATAAAATTGATTGAAAACAGGATTTGGAAGGGTAACTCTGGTTCAAGCCAAAGCATATAGCATTAAGTATGGGAAGCCTACAACAAACCCACATGATTAATAGAACCATTTAAGAAGATTTCAAGGCAGTTGTCACAAATTGCTGTTTTAGCCCAAGGACTGGAGTTCTTTAGTCTTTCAGAGTTATTGGGTGGGATAGCTGGGATATGGCTTTGGAGAACATATTAGCTAAGCAATGGTTGAGAAAATAAAAGGTTCCAGTCTGTAGGAACAGGGGATTAATTTTAAAGAGTACTTTGGTGTACACGGGAAGACAGTGTGACCAGAAAAAGAGAAACAGGGGATACTAAGTATTGGGGGAAAGGTCATCTCCCTTGAGCACATCCTCAAAAGAGGTTGATCATTCAAAGGGTAATATGTTGTAAGGCAGTCTGATATTTGCTTAACCAATATCTATTCTCCTGTTTTCTTTACCATCAGTCAGAACCTTGATTTTATTATGCCAGCAGGCAAGCCTGGGCTAATCATCTGCATGGCCCCTGACACAGTCAGACCACTGAGATCAAGTAGAAATCGTTGTGAGAGGTTTCTGGAAAAGCTACTTAAAAGTGAAGGGTACTCCTCCTCTGATGCACACACACTAATGTGATCTATATTCTTTCCCTTTTTGCTGCCTGGAGATCTGATATAAGGGTAGAGCTGTAGCTACTGTCTTCTAATAGTAAAGGGAAAGTCAGCAAAACAGCTGAGTCCCTTGAGCCCTGAACAGTGACATATGAATTTTTTTTTTTTTCCTGTGGGAGAAAGAAGAAACTTCCACTTGTTTTGTTCAATGTTATTTTGGGTTTTCTGCTACCAGCATCCAAACACAATCTCTAACTGATAAAAGATGTTGAAAGAATAAGAGAGACATTCTAGAAAACCATGCAGGCAGCAAGACCAAAAGCCATATAGAATACTAGTCAAAGGGTGGCAGGGTCTTTCACTGTGAGCTAGCTCCCCACCGCCCCCATGGAAAGCCTTCCAGCCAGGCTTGCTCTCCTGCTGCTGGAACCTACTACAGTTTTGGGTATGACATAAGCCAATGACCACTGTATGACTGAGTCTTGGCTTTTAATTTCCACTTGGATGACCCAATCTCTTAACCACCCTTATACGGACATCTGTCCTTGCTTATATCAAGGGGTGCTTGGAAGAAATCAAATAAGCAAATGACATGCTCTTTGGAAACTTAGAAAATGCTTTGTAAATTTAAAGTAGCATCCTATTATTATTGTGACCAATCCCTATTCAGTTATTTTCAGAGCAGGTACCATTCACAGCTTAAACAGACTCAATCACGGTGCTAATGAAAAATTTAACATTGAAAAACACTATGGGTTTTTTGTTTGTTTTTGTTTTTTTACAAATCTATTCTAATTAATTACCTCCACTGCAGAAGTGAGACACAATAATTGCTTGTTATATCTCATATCTGGAGCACTTGAAACATTTGTGCCTGCACAAAGTCATATTAAATTTTCTCAATATAATTTTTCCATTAAATTTTAATAAAAGATAACAGCTTTTAAGGCATGCATGTAAGGATTTTACAAAGTACACGTATGCACCTAATGCCTTTGATTTATGTAACAATATTGATTCATATAGTTATGCCCAATTTACAGATAAGAAGCTGAAGACTCAGAAAAATCAGTACAGTAGTTGAGAAGAGTTGCTGATGAAGAATGTTGCTTGTGTGTGGTAATTGTATAGAGCAGATTTACAGGATCCATCAACAACTCATTAACTTTTGGTGCAGTTCGGTGTTCTTATCCACTTCTCTGCTGAGACTGAGAATTTACCTGTAGTCCTAGTTTTACTCTTTGAATTTATATAAATCAAACATTTTCTTGGTCCTTACTATGAGTTGGGCTCTATTAGACACCATACATGCATTAGGTAATCTCCTTGATGGATTACTATCTACATTTTATTTAATTTTTTTTTAAGTAGGCTCCATGTCCAGTGTGGAGCCCAACATGGGGCTTGAACTCACAACCCTGAAATCAAGACCTGAGCCAAGATCAAGAGTCAGATGCTTAATCAACTGAGCCACCCAGGCACCCCGATTTAATTTTTTAAAACTTAAAATTAAATCAGTATTTGTACAGAAAGTTGCCGATATTATTATACACATTTTATGAAGAACTAGAGATTCAGAGACATTAAGCAATTTGCCCAACAACACAAGAGCCGTCAAGTATAAGGGTAAAGGTTTGCCCTCTAAAGCCCATGGCTGTACCTGTTCTGTTTGCTGCCTGGCAGTGAGGCGGGAGAGGAGGTAGGGGCAGGGAGTGAACCAACAGCAGCCTCCTACTGACATGTACATCTGACCTCTTTTTATGTACTCATCCTGTTTCCTATCCTAAGTCTACTTAGATGGTTTTCTAGTTAGGCTCATCTCTTTTTCCCACTCCCCAAATGTATGGTGCCTGTGCCATGCTCTGAATAGACTCCTGTCCTCCCACTTGAAATGCCCTCTGTCTTCTTCCTCCCCATCAAACCGATTTATCCTTTATGAACAGTTCAATCTCCCTCATCCATGACAAGTGTCTCTGTGACTTTGTCTTTATATCTTCCTTGGCTCTCTACAGCATAGGCTACTTTTACCGTACCTGGTGGGTAATTCTATTTTCTAATTGTTTCATGTTTGTATTTTATTTCCACACCAAGACTGCGAAGCTGGCTAGGGGAGAAAGTCATATGCTTCTTTGTGACCTGGCACAGTTCCAAGCCCAGTTCAATTCACAGACACACAAACACACATGTTCAATATACTCTTGGCAAACTAAATGAATAGTTCCTCTCTATTTGGCCCTGCCTCCAGGGCCACCTGTTTTATAGGCAGACTCTCTTTTCACAAAAAAATTCCTAATACTGGGGCGACTGGGTGGCTCAGTCAGTTAAGCATCTGACTTCGGCTCAGGTCATGGTCTTGTGCCCCACATCGGGCTCTGTGCTGACAGCTTGGAGCCTGGAGCCTGCTTCAGATTCTGTGTCTCCCTCTCTCTCTGCCCCTCCCCTATATTGCCGCTGTCTCTCGCACGCTCTCTCTCAAAAATAAAAATAAAACATTAAAAAAATTTAAAAAAGAAATTTCTAATACTATAACTATAAAGAAAACAGTTATAAGACACTATTTTTATTTTTAGGAAACCAGGCTAACTGTGCTAAATACAGTATTTATAGGCCTTTTATTGTCTGGGACAAATAAGTCTTGGCCAAATTTTCATGATCTTATTGGGTTTACCTGTTTAAGGTGTTCACTGAGGGCAATTCTCAAGCTGCCATTCCTTCTGTTTAACATCTCACAGGTCATGAGGGTGTAGAAGATTGCAGTGCACACCAAGGGCATGCAGAAATAGAACCCGAAGAGCCACCAGTCTTTCACATCTTGGTAAAACTGTAGGGTGAAGAAAGGGAGAGAAAAGGAGGGGCATTATAATCTAAATTCACTGGGCAGTGCCGCTGATAGCTTCAAAATCTTCGTGCTTGTAGATATGTTTCTGCATTCACGCTTGTGGTAAAGGGCTTGGGGATGGTGCTCAAAACTCAATGAAATTGGAAAATCCAAAAATGATTCTGGCTTTCTAGTAGCACATGAAGAAACTGCACTTAAAAATAAATTATCCTGACAGAGATACTTTTTATAAACTGGAGTTGGTTTTAATTACACAGTGGGAGAGCCCAACTCAAGAAGAATTTCCTCCCAAAGCTCATAAACCTGATTTTGAGATATATGGAATATGTATTTATCTTTACTATTGATGAGCCTCAAAATTTTGCTAGTGCCAAGTTTATTTTTGACTCTTGTGGTTAAAGTGTACTTAATGTGAATATCTTGTTTGGCTAATGATGAAGGTTATGAATGGCTTATCTGTGTAGCTCTGGTTACTGGGAGTTAACCCTTTGCCTGGTATGCTTGCTATGTGACCTTGCAGCCAGCCAGTTTGAGCCATCAATAACCATGCCCTTTCTCCAACTCTTAATACTTATCACCTGGAAACTATTGAGGTAGAGTATCTTATCTGAAGGCATATTTAGCATTATCTCCCTGCCGGCAGGATTTGTAAATACTAGGATTATTCAGTTTTATGTCTTTTTAAAGGACAAAATTTAGTACCCTACAAAAATGGAAATTGGAAAATTATATCTGCATTCTTCCTCCCACTAAGTTAATCACTGACTTAGGAAGAAATGCTTTTCCTTATGCTCTTTCTCCAGATTGTTTATTTACGAAGGATAATGTAGCCTCCTGTATTATCTCAGTTCCCACAGTAAAAAATAATCATGCTGCTCTGTAAAAAACTGGACAGCTGCTGAATATAGAAAGAGGCCCAGTAGGCTACATTTATAACATGTCTATTAAAATAATCTATAAATGGTTCCTGAGGAAAAAAAGTTCCGGGCAGAGGTTCTTAACCATTTTTATGCTTTGGAAGTCTGGTGAAGACTATAATCCTTTCTGAGGATAATACTTTTATATGCATAAAATAAAATAAGATCATAGTGGTAACCAAGTACGTTGAAACACAGCTATCAAAATATTAAAAGTAAAATTCTGATCTAGGTGTTTATTAACAAATTAAATGGTGGCTCTAATAACTGTCAGAAGTTGACATAATGATGGGCAGAAATGATATTTCAAAATTAATGAACTGTTATGGTATGAAAATACCTATTATTTCTATTAGTGGAAATGTAATGGTTCTGGTAAATATGATTGTGGTTCGTTGCCTACATTCATAATAGAAGAAAATGATAAATTTAAGTTAGAAGTTAGTGAAAATCAATATGTAATTTCTTTTCCATTCAGGTTCACAGACCCTGAATTCTATCCTAAGGTTAGTGCAAACTACCAAGGGACTTGGTTTATTCAGATCTGTTTATACAAGTATTTCCCTCTCCACATCACACTGTAGAAAGATTTCAGTACTGAAGTAAAAAAAAAAAACCCAAACCCAAACCAAAAAAAATCAGAACTCTTTGTTGAAGTGCACACAAACACTCCTTTAAGCGCTCTCTTCACTTGTACCTCCTTCTGCCGGATGCATTGAGGGGTGGGTGTGAATGCCCTAGAAGCAGCTGCAGAGGGTCTGGAAGCTGACCCCTGAGGGGTCTGGATGGAGTCCCCTGCCCCCTCTGTGGCAGAGGCCTGTAGAGAAAGGGGTCACACATTTCTTTTGAACTAATGGCATCAGCCAGGGTATGGAGGGCCCCTCTAGTCTAAGTTAGGAGGAAAAGGAGAAGTTGAGGAGGAAAGAATGGAACACAAACTGGGGGAGAAAGAGTCTGAAAACTTCAGACTTGGATGGAATCTAGAAAATGATCAGTTTAAACTCATACCTTTTACTGTAACCCCCTTAGGTAGCCAGCCTTGGCTTGCCCACTCTAGAAGAGAGACTCGGTCTTTGTGAAGTAGCCCATTTCATTTTGTCTAGTTTCAAACAATTAGTGAGCTCATTCTTATACTGAGCCTCTCTCTTCTCTTTAACACTTTTGTCAGGAATAGCTAGATTGCTTATTCACACTGCCCAAATTCTGATAACCTCCTGCTGTCTACTTTGTTTTGCACTATGGACATCGACTTAATAAAAAAAGGTCAGTAGATAAACAGAAGACCTTAATTTTAACATCACCAGTTTGGCAGTTTTCATGAGTACTTTTAATTTTAAAAGAAGAATTTCCAATGCAGGAAAACTGGTCAACTGTAAAACCACTAATTTTGTGAATTTTTCAAGTTAGGAAAACATACCTGGAGATATCTGTAAAGGATTAAATGTGGAATCTGAGCTGCATGAAACCTACATCAAAGCACTAAACTATGCTGATTTAAGAGAAATGGCTCTCCTTTTCCTCCCCAGTCCACATCTGACTAGTTTGGCAAAGGAAATATGCATTTTAAACATGTTTCCCAATACTCTCATTTATGTAATTAAACTTTTCAAGGAAACATTAATGTGGTCAGGTATATTAACGACTGGATTTGTTAAAAAACTAAAACACTTTTTAAAAAGTTCTGCAAATTTATGTTATTTTTATATTACATATAGAATTTGTACTAATATAAGTACTTGTAAGTATGACTTCCTACTTTAAGTTAGTAAATCTGTCTTTAAAAAAAATGTGAGCAATGTGTTTCCCCAAGTAACATAAAACACATATCAGCATGTCTGTCAGATGGAAATGGTTGTGGTGTATTACTTATTATAAAAACAAATAGCACTGTGTATAAATATATATACCCCACACACACATCTACCTTTCTGAGTACGTTTGTTTCAGATTCTGAGTTGTTTGCGATAGAACTAGAGTTGTGTCTACAATTGTGCTCTAATATAAGAGTGAAAACAAAATAGTTGTTCTAATTATGTGACTGAACGAACAGAGTAAGGCACACTGGGCATTGTAAAAATATCAACAAGTCTTGGCGATGGTAAAGTATAAATAAAGACCTCCTCTCCTCCCCAGTTAATTTCCTTTAAACTTTCCATACCTCCATGAATTTTGATGTGGCATTGAGCATACAGGTTTTGTGCTGTTCACCCCTGTATTCAAAGGGCACCATGACAAAGCCGATAGCTTCAGGGATGGCCAGGATAAAAGAAAGGATCCAGATGGAGACAATTTCAATGGCAGTGATCAAGGGAATCCCAATTCCCTGGACACGACTCCAGGAGGCAACTGCTCTGTACCTAAAAAATAAAAGGAGATGGTGGAGGCAGAACCTAAGTTGTTAGGAAATTTAAAATTTATTTTATTTAAAAAAATTACAAATGCTGGGAAGATCCTCTCCTTAGCTAGTGACCAATCATTGGAACTTTCCAATGAGTCCTGGAGCTTTCTGTGAATCCTGATTTGAAAAGTAAGTGGAACCATTAAGAATTCCACCCCTTTGAGAATCAGGTGCCTGGCAGGCCTGAGTCTGATCTTCATTTGGGGTTCAGGGAAATCTTGTGATGGCTTATAATGGGGCAGCATCAGATAGATGTGCCTATGTTTTTTAAGCTGGGGGAAAAACTGGATGATGGAAGCTGTAGTGAAAGCTGCTGGTGCTTGTTAAGGTAATATCTTACTCCTCTTATATATTAAAAAAAGAAACTTGAAACATTATCTATGAAGTAGATGTAGATATCCTTAAGTGAATATGACCATAGATAGCTGATCATTTTCTCCTTTTCTTCTCTCACTGTATACCTGGTAGTCAAAGAATGACTATCCCTCCCATTATAGTCCTGTGCTAGAATAGATAAAGTGGAGTTAAAGGTACCTTAGTTCCCTAATCTTTAGGGTTTACAATCTAATAGAAAAGAAAAGTTCATAGAAAAATGTAGAACATAAATGTTACTGGATAATCATGTCAATCAAAAAACAAACTGGCGTTAAGAAATTGTTCACTTTATTTTTTACTTTAATGTTTTTTGTGATAATAATCACATTTCAATGTTAAAGGTCTAAAGATTGGTTTCAGAAACTCTGTGCTTCTGACCTGATGTGATGGTCTGGTGCTAACTACTTTTAGGCCTACTATTAAGATGGGACCTGTGACATGGTATGGTATTTTTGTGGCTTCATTCCTGAAATTTTTTTTTTGCTGTTGTAATGGAAAGGAAACATTCTCTTTTTATAGCTTTCATTAGATAATGCCAGAAGAAGACTGTAAAACAGACCAAGGCATTGTGGACAGGTGTACATGGGCTTGTAGGGCACATGACTTAATGTCAAAGATTTGTCAGTAAAGACAAGAAAAACTACACATTACCCATAATCACCCTTATCGCTTATATTTACTGTGCTGTCTCAGCACATCTACAAGGTACATCTGTGAAAACACAGGTCTTAGGAATTACGCTACCTAGTTCTTCACTGTAGATTAGAACTTACGGTTTGGGTATGCACGACGATGCCATATGGCACACATATAGCACAATTTGCTGAAGAAATGTTTTTTGCAAAAGATTTTTAGGATAAATAAGATTGGTGTACAATAAGAATCTTTAAAAAAGTCCAGATTAGTTCAGAATCGAATAAAATACAGCTATGCAAACAGACCAAGAAAATCCTTCTACAATATAGCCAAGATTGCATTTTTAAATTTATGGTTATTTCCAGTGGGATAAAGACTGCTATTTATTTTGCTTTTCATTTCTGTTTACTTTTCTTTGTTGCCTTAATAGACTGGCAGCCTGATGTCCAGTAAAAGCTAAAAGGAATGGAGACAGGATGTCTATATCCCGAGGCTGTCAGTGAGTTATATCTATTTCTTTTCCCCTTCTCTTAGATCGACTATCAGGAAAGGTGATTTAAATAAAGTGCTTTATCTCCTAAGGGAGTAAGGAAGCCAGATTTATTAGGCAGGATTGGACATAGAAGGTGGTTTGAGTAAGAAAATGTGGTCAACATGTTCTTATGATGAGTATATTCACAAAGCAGCTTCATTTTATAATGTGCCATGAGTTCTCAAATTATTGCACATCTATAATCTAATGTAGATTCAACATTTTTTAGATAAATGGAAGTAGCTTTTAGTGTGTAGTGTGGCAAACCCACATGACTGAGAATTAGACTATTTTTTATTTGTAATCACATTGATTTTGATAACATTTACATGACATGAGAAAACAACTGTAACAGTTAATTAGAAATAATCACTTGTGATGATGGGGGTAGGGAAATGTGGGAAAGATAAGAAATACTGGATGTTCCAAAAATTATCTCTATTTGGAATATAATGATACAACACACATATACACAAATATGTTCTCTTTACTAGGTGTGATTATAAACATCCTTTAATGGAGCCAGTGTATACATACGACATTTTCACTTGCCATAGAAAATTTGCAAGTGTAGATTCAACCACTAACAACTGATATTCCAGAAATGATGTCTGCTCCTTGAAATGCTTTCTTCTCTTGGCTTCTACTATATTCTCCTGGTCTTTCTCCAGCTGATTAGGCTGGCCATTTCATCTCATCTCCTTGGCTGGAACCTGCTCACTTCTCAAACTCTTTGCATTGGATTCCTCCTTGGACCTATTTTCTACTCTATTGGGACACTTTCTTTTAGTGACCCATATAGTCTCATGGCCTTAGTATCATTTAAAATTTCTATATACTGGTAATTAATTCCCCAATTTATAACTCTAGCCAAGGACCTCATCTCTAGCTCCTGACTTGTCTATCCAACTGGTTAACTGAGACGGCTACAAAAAATCTAATAGGTATTCGAACTCACCCAAACCAGACTCCTGGTCCCTTCCATGAACCCCACCCTGCCCTCTCTTCAGTCCTTACCATCTCAGGCCCAGAATTTGAATTTAGTCTTAACTCCTCCTTTTCCCTTTGTTATTACACATCCAATTCTTTAGCAAACTCTGCAACCTCTTCCTTCACGATACGTCCAAATGCAACCACCTCTCACCGTCTCTCCTATTATCATCCCACCTGGATTATTGTAATAGCTTCCTAACTAGTCTCCCTGCATCCATTTTGCCCTACTTCATTTTATCCCAAACACAGCAGCCAGAGTGAGCCTGTTAACATGTAAGTCCCTCATGTCATCCCTCTGTTCAAATCTCCCAGTGGTTTCCCAGCCCAGTGGGAATGCCTACTGGTGTTCTCAGAGCTGCTTCCTAATCTGCTGTACTCAGTTGTAGCTTTTCACAGGGTCCTTCCCTGAATATCCTATTTGAAATTACCAGAATCCCCTCCAGACTTACCCTGACCTGCTCACCCTGATCGATTTTTCTCCATAGTGCTTACTATCATGTGACCAATCAAATATTTTATTTATTGTCTCTGTACACCCTTGTCTTTAGAATATAAGCTCTACAAGGGCAGACCTTTTGTATGTTGGTCACAATACCTAGAACAATAAGTGCCAAATCAATATCTGTTGAAGTAAATGTCTTTGTTTCCTGGCCATGCATTTATCTTTATCGGCCAAAGCCAATAAAGCACACTACATTCTGAACATTTTCTTATTTTTTAACCCAGCCTTAACTAGACAGCAAATAAAAAGCTAATACTTTTAGAATCCTAGAAGCAAATAATTAAAAAACCATGAGGGGACCCTTGAGCTGATCCTTCTCCCCTTCGTGTTCTACCAGTTGGGAACCTGAGGATTGGAGTGTTACTACATCCTCTGCCTTGTCTCCTGTGAGTGTGGGGAGACTGGACCAGGGCTCTGGTCTGCCAACACCAAGGGGAGTCTTTTCCCATGACCTCACTTTGTACCCTGTCATGTGATATGCCAAAATAAAAGTATAAATTACACATTTTATTTATGTAAAGATGTTTGTTACTGTGTATGTCTATAAATAGATTTCTACATGTTTTCAAGGCCAAAGGCATTTAATGCATGTTTTGGAATTTTTGAGGTATGGCCTGGGATGGTAACTAAATTTTAAAATATTTATTATTGAATATACTTTAAAACAGGATGAAATAAAACAAATTCAAAAGATACTACTTCAACAAAATCTATTCTTATTTCTTCTTATTCTTTGCCCATTTCTATTCTCATAGAAATAGAATAGAAATTCTATTACAAGCATAATCTAAATATACATTATAACCATATCAATTACAAGTTTATTTTTAGCTTTGTCTACTTTTCATGATTAAAAAATGGCCTTGTGCTTCTACAGAAGCACGGCATTTATTAATTTATAGCTACACAGTATAATTAGATATTGATACAGTTTACTTAAATATTTCTCCTAAGTTTATATCAATTCTAGTGTTTCAAGGTTGTGAATAACACAGTTATGAATATGTTTACATATTTTTTCTCTTTTTGAATGATTTTCCTGGATTAATGATCTTGAGTGGGATTATTGAATCAAGAGAAGGAAAATGTAGCTGAAGTACTTTTGCAGAGTTTCTACAAAGTGACTATCAATACTTGCCTACGGTAGAATTTACTTTTTTTCCTTCCATTTTGCCCCTTCCAGTAAGTAAAGTGTCTCTTCTATCCTTATCTATGCACATTGTTAACTAATAGCAAATGCAATCATTTTTAATGTTTGTTTATAATTTATGTATCTTATGTGATCGACAAACTAACTGCCATGCAGAGATTTGGAGGCAAAATACCAGAAGGAAGAATTTTATAGAGAAACCAACCATGGTAGATTAAAAGATAGCAGTGAGTACTTTCATACTTCTTCGACTGAGTCTTCCATTCAGTTGGGCTGGCCTGTGACTGCATGGACTGACTGAGTAGAGCTGGAAGTATGCTTTGTGGGTTTTAGGCCTGGTTTCCAAGCAAAGCAGCCAGTCGACCCTGGAGCCCTGGGCCTGCTTCAGAGAATGTGTTAAGAGGTGCTAGACTACATGAGAGGTAGTTAGGCTCTGCTGAGCTCAGACTTCCAGCTGTTCTTGCCAATGGGCTAGTCATGTATCTTGGACTCAAGAGAGGAGCTGAGCCATCAGCTGAAATCCACCAGAAGACCTCAGTCAAAGTGACAAGTTGCTTAAGAATTGCCCAAATTCCTACCCCACCACATGGTGAGGTAATAATAAAATGGTGGTTGTTTTAAGCTGCTAAATTTTGGGGTAGATTGTTATCAAAGAAAAATAAGCTAGCAGAATTATCCAGTCACTTGATCTTATCAATAGAATTAAGATAAAAGAACAAATAACTTGGAATAGACCCCAAAATGAGATCCCAAGTTGCCCTATAGTCAGCATTTGGCTTTGTCTGTGTCTGGGCCCTTCGTTCCCTCTTCTGGCTCTGGCTCTTCCTTCATGTCTTCCCTATTGTCATGCAGCAAAGGACAATCAGAACAGCAGGAGAATAAGGAGAAACCAAGTCCAAGGTCTAAATAAAAATGAAGTTTTCCAGAAAATCACTTTCATGTTTTGACTTAGAACAAACCTTTGAGAACATCATAGAGACCACTGAGCAATTATGTAAAATGGTGGGATGCAGAACTGACATTGGCTTTTGAGTTTGAGGCTTATGAAACAAAACTGACTTTTTACTAGGTCTCTGCAACTTTTCCAGGTATCTAATTATACATCACTCCTGGAGCAGTTGTTATAAGAGTTTTATCTTTTTACAACCTCCTTCCACAGGCAATTTTAACTACAAGTTGGATCTGTACCCAGACCCTTTTACTGGTCTGACCCCGTCACCTTCTACTTTAAACAAGACAGTTAACTTTACAAAGAACAGCATTGAATTCCTCTTCCCTTCCCTGCCCACTCTTTTGTTCCCTCAAACAAACTCAAAGTAACATCTGAAATTTGTCACTTATGGCATAAAAAACACCTATTTTAATTATTGGTAATGGCTGGTTATTCCTATTTTGTTCAGAACAATTCATTCATGTTAGAAGTATACTACCTTAGCATTAAAAAAAGTTCACTGATAAATCTGAATAGGGGTCAAAATTGTTTCTAAATTTCCTCAGTCTTTTTCTCAAATTCTGGCTTTCTTAAGTGACTCAGGATGTGAAGTAAAAATCAATAAAAGCTAGATTTGAAGAGGAATTAGTGAAAAGGTAGAGCTGAGGCAGGTCCATAGTTGATATTAACAATGAAAACTCATCCTTTTCAGGGCAAGTTATGGGCTTCTTCTTACTCTCTTGTTTTTCCTCTTCAGATTGAAAGCTGATAGTGAGAAAGCTAGATTTTTTTCTTTCATCTTTCAGAGTTCTATATTCATTGAATAATCAATTAAAGTAATAAAGAAATCTTACAGGGGACCCTGGGTAACCTCAGTCGATTAAGTGTCCAACTCTTGATTTTGGCTCAGGTCATGATCTTGTAGTTTGTGGGATCAAGGCCGGTGTTGGGCTCTGCACTAACAGCACAGAGCCTACTTGAGATTCTCTCTCTGTCTCTCTCTCTCTGCCCCTCCCCTACTCGCATGCTTGCTCTCTCTCTCAAAATAAATAAACATTAAAAAAAAAAAAGAAAATGTACAGAACTTGGATATATAGTTCCTCTCATTATTTTCCTCAAAAATAACAACTCTGAAATGAGAGATAATTATATTTAAAATATATTGAGAAAAGAATGGGAACTCTTCCTGAACCATAATTTGATTCAGTTCATAAAAGGAAAGCAGGGATTCCCAAACTGCAAATTGTTTTGTAATAGGTTCCAATTTCCCTTTGTTTTACTTTTTGTTTTATTTTAATTTTCTTAAAAAAGGATTTTCTTATTGCTAGTAGAATGTAATACAACCAAATCGAGACTCAAAGCAAATAGTATCTTATCTTCTGAAATTAAGTGCGAATGATTCATTCTCTAGTGTGAAAGCTTTTGAAATAGAAATGTCAAAATAGATTCCCTACATTCCCAACTTAGAGTCAGTACCAAATGAAATGTAAAAATAATAAAGAAAGGACCCAGGGAACAAAGCATTTATTACCAAGGAAAACCTCCTAGGTTAAGGCAGATTTTCATGGGAGTGAAATTTTAAAATGGTTCATCATCTTGATCTAAAACTGAGCCCAAGTCTTAATGAAATAGATGCCTGATGTCATTTTTTTTCTTTTTTTAACCAAGAACATTTCATTTGATACAAAACTGATCATTTGTGATGGAACATTTAGTTCATTTTTCTCCATGCATGAGATGGGAGTGGGGAGGAAGTGATAAGGTGAGGTGATCCCACACCTCCTCACCACACCCCGCTCCACACCCATCAAAGGTAGAGTTTCTACTGGGGAGAATGCAGCTGTGCAAAATGGCTCCCTGAGATTCCCTCAAGGGAGAAAGAGAGGCCAGAACAATATGAACTTGGGAAGGAAGGCAGGGTTTTGATGATTTAGGTGATTTAGGAGTCCCATCATCTAAATACCTTCATCAGGTATTTCATTTTCCCATGTCCCCAGGGTGCCATCTTCACAAGCATGACGACTCCTAAAGGACAGCAGCCAGGCCTTATTCTTCATGTCTGTCCATCACCTCATTCCTGCCTGAGCCCCTGCTGAACTAAATTATGAATTATACTTCTCAACCTAGGGATAATTTATTATACAGTATGTCACTAGGGAATAAGAACCTTAAAATATTTTCATCAACAAAAAATTTATGACATAGACTTGTATAAAAGGGACCACTATAAGCATGCCACATAACACTATTCACAAAATACACTCAAAATTTTGTAATAAGGAAATAAATCACAAGGATGACAATTTGCCTACATTGCTTACTAAATTCTTTTTAAAACATTTATCTATTTATTTCTATGGAGGTATAATTGACATAAACCATTATATTAGTTTCAAGTATACAACATAATGATTCAATATTTGTATACATTGTGAAACGGTCACCACGATAAGTCTAATGAACATCTATCACCACACATAGTTACAGGATTGTATGTGTGTATGATGAGGACTTTTGAGATTTGTTCCCTTAGCAGTTTTCAAATATGCACAACAGTATTAACCACAGTCATCTTGCTGTACATTACATCCCCATGATTTATTTATTTTACAATGGAAGTTATAAAATAATCTTTGACCCTCTGCACCCATTTCACCCTCACCCCCACTGCCCATTGGCAACCACCAATCTCTATCTGTAAGCTTGGTTTTTGCTTTGTTTTGCAGCTTTTGTTTTTTAGATTCTATATATAAATGAGATCATAAGTTTGTCTTTCTTTGTCTCACTTATTTCACTTAGCATAATGCCCTCAAAGTCCATCCATGTTGTCACAAATGGCAAGATCCATCCTTTTTTGTGGCTGACTAATATTCCATTGTATCTATATCCCACATCTTCTTTATCCATTTATCCATGGATAGACATTTGAATTGTTTCCACATCTTGGCTATTGTGAATAATGCTTCAATAAACATAGGGGTGCATGCATCTTTTCAAACTAGTGTTTTCATTTTCTTTGGATAAATACTCAGAACTGGAATTGCTAGATCATATGGTAATTCTATTTTTAGTTTTTTGAGGAATTTCCATTTTGTTTTCCAAAGTGGCTACACTAATTTACATTTCCACCAACACTGCACAAGTGTTCCTTTTTCTCTGCAGCCTCACCAACACTTATTGTTTCTTGTCTTTTTGATAATAGCCATTCTGACAGGTGTGAGGTGATAGCTCATCATGGTTTTGATTTGCACCTCCCTGATGATTAATTCTTTCCTCTCTATTGGCTTCTCTTTTTATCAATGCTTCTCAGGGGATTATATTTAGATATCTTAGAAAATTTTATTATTTACAGGAAACAAGAATTCTCCTTGTCTTCATTTTATTTCTCATTCTTTTTCGTAATATGCTCATCTTATCTAGCTTCGCTTTTGGTTAGATGTTTCCTCAGAGGGGTAGTTTTCTTTTAGGATGTTGAATTCTCTTTCCTAACACTTATTATCATCCTGGTTTTTAAAGCCTTTGAGACAAAGTTTAATTTTCATATAAAATGCTATTTTCCGAAATATGATGGTGTTTTTGTAAAGGCAAAATAGGGATGGAAGAAACTCTGGGCTGGGCATTTACATGTGTTTCTCCATGTACACAAGCTTCTGTGTTCATGTTTATGTGCCTATATGTGCTTGTGTTTTAGAGCTGCCTAGGCATAGCACATTAGACTTGATATAAAAAACTGGTCATAGGAATGAGCTGCATAAATGAGAAAAAATAAAATGTATAAAATGGCATAGAATAAATAAGGAAAATGGGTAATAGGTAATAGAAGTAAATAAACTTTCATATTTTTTTCTAGTCATAGAAGAACATTACAAAAACCCATCCCCCATCCCTAGATATAACTACTAATAATATTTATCATATTTCCTTTGAGGAATTTTATATTCCTATACATATACATGTCAATTATATTTAACCTCCTTTCCATTGGCCTAATATGGGGCAATAAGATTCCTGTATTTTTCTGTAAATAATATTGTAAAGAACATTTTTGTGCATGAATTCTCTGTTCAAATTTTGGATTGTTTTCTTAGAATCAATCCTAAAATTTGTAATTACCAGGTCAGAAGGCAAAAGTGTATATAGGATTTTATTTTCCTGAAGGGCTGTTTATTTTATTTCATTTTATTTTATGTTTATTTATTTTTGAGAGAGAGAGAAAGACAGAGTGTGAGCAGGGGAGGGGCAGAGAGAGAGAGGGAGACAGAATCTGAAGCAGGCTCCAGGCTCTGAGCTGTCAGCACAGAACCTGACATGGGGCTCAAACCCAAGAACCGTGAGATCATGACCTGGGTCCAAGTCAGATGCCCAACCAACTAAGCCACCCAGGAGCCCCCCTGAGGGGCTGTTTAAATCTCTGCTCCCACCAGATATTAAGAAACATGTTCTTAATTAGAATTTCTTTAATTACATGAACATTATTCATAGCTTAATTAGTCATTTAAATTTCTTCGTTGGTATTTTTATATTTGTGCTCTTTTTATATGTAAGTCTTATAATTTTAATTACTATCTGTATGGCCTCTTTAATTACTAAGAATATTAACATGCTGTAGCTTTTGCTACAAGTATTTGCCGCAAATATTCCCCCCAGCTTATTGCTGTATTTGTTTTTTAAATTTATGAATGTTTGATCTTAATATTTTAAAATTTTATGTCCTGAAATCCTTTTATAATTATATTCAGAATTTCTACTATCGTTTTTAAGTTCCAAAAGCCCTCCTTTTCCAGTGATCAAAAAGATATTAGTTTATTTTCTTCCATATGGCTTGAGTTTTTACAATGCTTAAGCATAGTGGTAAAAAGGCAGACGAGTTCTATTTGATTACTGGCTCCAAGGTTTGGTAGCCAAGTGGCCTTTGTTAACCTCTTTCAACCTCACACTCCTCACCTATAAAATGAGGATAATTACAGTACTATCACAAGGTGGTGTTGTAAGGATTAAGTAAACTAATTTTTGTATTTTTAGTAGGGCCCAGTACATACTAATACTCAACAAGTAATATTATTATAAATATTACTATTGACATATAGTATAAGATAAGACTTTAACATGCTTTTTCCCTCAGATGGCTAAATAGCACTGTTTATTGATGATCTTTCCTTTCCCCATTACAAAAGTGATTTCGGCCTATATTATGTTCTCATACACTGTAACACCTCTTTCTGGCTTTCCCATTTATTTCTCAGTATATTTGTATGCATGTGGCACACTGTTAAATACTGTAGCTTTATAACATTTAATACTCTTATATAGGAAGAGTATGTATGTAGGAAACATAAATTCTTTTTTAAACTATCTCGATTATTTTCTTATGTCTTTTCCTCATGTGGATTTTAAAGTAATAATTAAAAATTTAATTGGATATTGTTATAAGAATATATAGCTATATCTCTAAATATATAACTTGACAAATATAAGAAAAATTTTCCATGTATCTGTCATGTCAGAGATACAATTTAGATGCTTTAATTTTTAGATACTACAACATTTTGGATACAAGAGAAAATGGTGTTATTGGAATGTTAGGGGAGGAAGAGCAGAGTGAGAATTCATTAGTGAATAAAATCCAGATTATAAATGCTTACTCAACTTTTTAGGAGATGGCCCACAGTAACACAGTCTATTATTTAGTGAAGTGGAAGTGATACAGTGGCCACCTGCACTGTGTACAGTGGCCACCTGCACCATGTATGGAGATGGCCACAGTAACACAGTCTATTATTTAGTGAAGTGGAAGTGATACAGTGGCCACCTGCACTGTGTACAGTGGCCACCTGCACCATGTATGGAGATGGCCACAGTAACACAGTCTATTATTTAGTGAAGTGGAAGTGATACAGTGGCCACCTGCACCGTGTAAATGTTTTAATACTTCAGCCCTTAATGTCTGATATGATGCAAAAGAAAACCACATAGACCTCAGGTTTCCCTAGGAATTACTGAGAATCCTACTAATAAGGGAGAAATGATCTCTGATCTTTTTGTTTACCATTGCTGTGGCAGCATTTTTGTCAAACCCATCACAACATTTTAAACTACTAAAGGAATTTTTTGTGTTTTAATTTCAGCATTACATTTTTTTGAATATATTTTTTAATTTATGTTTTAAATTTTAATGTTTATTTGTTTTACAGGGAGGCAGAGCATGAGCAGGGGAGGGGCAGAGAGAAAGAGGGAGACACAGAATCCGAAGCAGGCTCCAGGCTGTGAGCTGTCAGCACAGAGCCCCATGTGGGGCCTGAATCCACGAACCACAAGATCATGACCTGAACAGAAGTCAGACACGTAACCGACTGAGCCACCCAGGTGCCCGGCAATACATTTATTTTTAATAACACTACTAAACATTTTGGTTTGTGTTTCACAGTTATTACAGGCTTAAATTTATAACAAGGATACCATTATAATTTTCAACTCTTAATGGAATGAGTATTTTTATGTTTTATCAATAACAATTTGGTCCCCCAAATTAATTACAAATGACAAATAACAGAATATCTGTAAAAACTTAAATGTTCTTTAAGAAAGTGAGTCTTTTATGTCTATAATGATGGGACTCATCTGCTAGAATGATTGCCAGAGTGTGAGACAGACAAAATAGAAACCTCTTCTAAATTGTAGTAAGTCAATTAAATAAGACGTTAAAGAACATGTGCCTAGGATAATATTCAATATAAAAGGACTCTATAGAATGTGTTATAAAGTTCCTAACTTCATTCTTTATAGATCCTGCTATGAAAATTAGAAGGTAAAGAAAATACCATCTAGACGGACTCCTTTAGAGAGAGAAGTCTTGACATCCATGTTTGAGGAGAATTCCAGAAAGACTTAGATATACTTGATGGGTTTTTCAGAATCTGATCAAGGGGTGCTTCTGTTGTTGCCCTCTTTTTAAAAATTATGAAACATTTCAGGCATTCAAAGAAACATAGAAGAAGAATATAACAATATTATGTAGTCACTACTCAGCTCAAGTAATCAAGCATTATAAATATAATTGAATGGTATCTTCTTTTTTCTAATGAGAAATCTACCATTGAAAATATAGAATTTGCATGTCCTAAAATCTCCTTTTCCAAAGTTCCTTCCATCCAATATGTTCATTTTCCTTTGTTGCCATAGGGTGCCAAATGGCTATAACTGGCAAAATGCTCTGGATACAAATTACCTGTGTTAAAGATGGCTAATAACCAGCAAATGTGTAAAGCAATTCTCAACAGTAGGGCAAGATTGTTGATATTTTAATTCACTTTAATTGCTGATATTTTAATTAACAACTGTCCTGGCCAGCAACTCTTAAAGCTCCTTGTCTTCTCTTCTTTTTGAGAAAATGTTTTTCTAAATCTAAAAAGAGTAGAGGGAAAGAACCACATTACCTGTCAACACTGAGAGCGCAGAGATTGAGGACGGTGATCCCCACTGAGGACTTCTGCAAAAAGGGGAACAGCTTGCAAAGAAATACTCCAAAGTCATTGTGATCAAAAGGCCAGCGCCCAGCCAGCAGCTGAAAAAAGGAGACACCATGGTAAGAAATGACAGAGCTGGAATGGACCCTTACATATCTAATGATCTTCCAAACTTCTAAATTTCATTTTCCATTATGCTTTCTAGTTAGCATGGCAGCAATAGAGTATTATTATCATTTTAAAAAATATTTTAAAGCCTTAGCATTTTTTTAATCTGGAAAAATGTTGAGAATGATAAAAATAAAAATAGAAGAGATGAACCTTTGATCTTATGTGAAGCAGTCATACCGCCTGCTTTTCAAAGAGTAGCAAAAGGTTAGGGTTTGGGTAACAGCTTGAGTGAGAAGTAGGCAGTCATCTCTTACCAATTTTTATTAAACCATGAGTAAAGCTAGTTTTCACGTAGCAGCACTGGAAGATTATGTTATCTCCTGATAAGCAGCAAAGGCTCTGAATGCGAGGTTACGGAGAGTCCTGCAAGAAGAAAGTGGTTTGGGGATGCTTTGACTTGTCAGCTGGTTAACACCCTAAATCCATTTTGAACTTAGCTTCTCCTCTATGCTTACAGGGCTAATTCTGCTTCACTAGGTGTGTCGCAAGTGGCCTTTCTTTATTTAGGCTTAAACTTCCCTTTATCATACGAGAAAGGTGGTTACTGTGATCTGTTTGTAGCATCTGCCGGAAAATCTATTCTTTCATGTTTGACAATTTAAAACGTTTGTTGGAAGGAAAGTTTGGATACCATCTAGTGGCTGCGGTAAATAGCAAGAACATAAAGTCCCCTGTGAATTGCTGATATTTATCTAATTAGGTATTATACCAGGAGAATGGGCTTGAATAATAGCTCAGCTACCTAAAAGGGAAGTCCCTGCTGAATACTTGATGTCTTTTCAAGAGTAAAAATGGAATTGACATCCCTTCTAATTTTTGCTTAGTAACTCAGAATTGAAATCCACTCCACTCATTAGGAAACACTATCCTACTAACTTGACAAATCAGGCTTTTTTTCTCTTTTTTGCAAAGTACCTATTGCCTTAGTAACTCTGAGTTGAGCTCTGAATTTCATGGTCAATGTGGTCATTAACATGATACTCATTTTGAGAATTTAGTAATATAGGGCTCTCTAAAATCTTCTTCTTATTTTTAGAGAGAGCGCGTGCATGTGCATGTGCATGTGCGTGAGTGGGGGGAAGGGGCAGAGGGAGAGACAGAATCTCAACAGGCTCCAGGCTCGGCACAGAGCCAGTCACAGGGGTTGATCTCATGACCCTGGGATCATGACGTGAGTTGAAATCAACAGTTGGACACTCAGTCGACTGAGCCAGCGAGGCACCCTAAAATCCTATTTTTATAGCTAAGACTTTGTATGACTTATTCCAGAAATTCTCTCTTAAACACTTAAAACACATTTCCTTTTCTTTTGAATGGTTTGCTGAAAGGACCTAGTCCTCAATCCAATTCTGCCTCTCATCTCTTTTTCCTTGCATTCTGATTAACGTTGGTGGGTGTCTTCTCAGAATTTCCACATGAACTTTTGTCCAAGGACAATTGGTGGTCTCTTCACAGAAACACTGTCGTAAACTCTGACAGTTTTCATGAAGCTAACATATATTATACCATTGCTGATTGCTGGTTGTTAATGCTTGATGCAAGATACAAAACACTATTTCTTTATTTTTATTTTTTTAACTTTATTTATTTTTGAGAGAGAGAGACAGAGTGTGAGCAGGGGAGGAACAGAGAGAGAGGGAGACACAGAATCCAAAGCAGGCTCCAGGCTCTAAGCTGTCAGCACAGAGCCCGACGTGAGGCTGGAACTCATGAACCATGAGATCATGACCTGAGCTGAAGATGGATGCTTAACCGACTAAGCCACCCAAGTGCCCCCAAAACACTATTTCTGAGATGACTCTTCCCCTGTGAAGAAAAGAAAACCTGAAAACTACTTTTTATAGAGAGTTTAGTACTTTGTCCCACAAGTGTAATTCTCCACTGAAGTATTACAGAGATGTAAATAAAATGTGCAGGGATTGTTATAGGATATGATTTGGAATAATTTAGCTGTTATGGTTGGTTCATTTCAGAAACAGAGGATCCTGAAATCCACATGGATGGATTTCCCAATTCACACATCCAATAATCAGAGAAAAGATGTTTCTTGCTTAACACAAGGGAGACTCTGAGGTCCTGTGAGGGAATAAATGACAAGTGCTAAGAAAAATGATACAGAAAAAAAAAAAAAAAAACAGAGCATGTATTGTTTCAGGCCCTTGAGTTTTTTCCTTTTTTATGCTTGCCAGATGGGGTTAGATATAGAGGAAGGACTGAAGGGAAAGATATAATAGAATTGGTGGGCACCAAAAAGATCATAGAATTGTCTTTCTTTGACATAAGGAGATGTTTTGTTACATATGTTGTTATTTTTTCTTTTCTCCAGGAGTGAGCATTGATTCTTCCTGGGAATTAAAGACAAAGGGAAATGAAAGAAATCATTGGAGGAATTCTGGGCAATCACAGGGAGACTTCTATAACCTGCATCCACTTCATTCTGAAAGAATGTATGGAAAGTAACTGTCCTAATGTGGCCAGTGGAAATTAGGCCATTGCCTACGGCAACTTCTTCCTTTTCTGATGAAAGGGGGCTTCCTCAAAGAGGCCCCCATTAACTACCCAATCTCAAATAGGTCCTGCTTATTAAATCTCTTTCTTCATGAAACCAATGTGGGAGTAATTTTACATTCCAAGCCTCAGTTCACCCTGTTTTAGCAATAAAGCATATGCAAAAGAAAGAGGGAATCAAAGAGGCATAAAGTGTAGCACACCTATTTTTCTCTTATTTAGAAGAGATATTTTGGAACTTCTGAAAGACTACTGGGAATGCATCCTTTCTGTTATTTACTAGCATTTAAAATTAAAAACACAAGATTTAAAATGGTAAAAACTAAGCTGTATAAAAACATGTAATGAAAAGCAAGTCTCCCTTAAAGTCAAGGCCCCTAAAATCCCTGCCCAAAGGCAACCATTGTTAATTGTTAAGTGTGTTTTCTTCCAGAAAACTTCCTATGTACATAAAAGCATATGTCCTTAAAAAAAAGTGGGAACATATGGAAATAATACCTTTTAACAGTCTTTTATGACCTTTTTTTTTTTTGCCTAGAGTACGTTTCTGGTAAGCAGTTCTATTGTTTAATTAAAAGGTTTGGATTTTTAAAGCACATCCATGAAAGAATTTAGACTAGGATAGGAAAAGATAGGCAACTATATAAGATAAATCCAGATCACAGCAAAAGAACATTTCATTAATGTTAACAAGCTACTATCACTTTAATGAAAGAAAAACCAAACTAGTCTGACAAACAGACAAGGTGGATTGGTTCAAAGGGTAAACCAGGCTCCTTGGGGCAGTCATAGCTTATTTTTGCCATACAAAGGCCTATGCTATTATGTAACCCTCTTATTTATAACTTCCAAGAACATCACACAGGTCCTAGCACATAGTAGGTATTGAATGAATTAATAATCCCAACTTATTGAGGCCAATATTTTCATATTTTGAAATCAGTACCAATTTTAGCCCTGAAAACACATCCATCTTGTAATTTACTTTCTGTTTAAAAGTTGCCTATCAGTGTTCCAGAGTAGTATTTCCATTCCTCACGTTGAAAGAAACCACACACCTGTCAATGAGTCGTTTGAGAAAGTGGGAGAATACTGTTCTATTTAAGACTTCAGGTTAAACAGGAGCTGCCAGAAACTCTGTGCTTGGAAACCTCTCAGTCTGGGCTGTGATGAGACTATCCAGCCCGATAAGAGCCACAGAGCAGACACTTGAACATGATGTACACCCCGTGGTCTAATCACATTCTCAAGCAGATAGAGAGGAACACCACAGAACAATCGCTGAAGGAGAAGAGGGCAACCTGCTGAATGTGGATTTTACTGAAGGATACTTTCCTTGATTCCAGCCTAGGGGATTTTTCTACAGTTGAAATATATGTTGTTAAAATCCCTGATCATCATCTGAAAACTAAAGTACTTCTAAATGGCAGAAATGAGTGAATATGTTGAATATCAATGTATATGTATGTATGTGTGTGGTTGATTTGGATTATGTCAAAATCAATATAAAATTGACAGGCTGCATTTTTTAACCTGTCAAAACCAGATTTACCTAAGGACTTGTACCACAAGGTATGCTCATAAGCACCCTGTTTTTAGAATGACTAGATCCAAAAGCACGATCTGTGTCCACCACTCTATTTTTTTAAGGTTTATTTTATTTTTGAGATATATATAGAGAGAGACAGAGTGTGAGCAGAGGAGGGGCAGAGAGAAAGGAGACACTGAATCCAAAGCAGGCTCCAGGCTCCAAGCTGTCAGCACAGAGCCTGACATGGAGGTCAAACCCATGAACCGTGAGATCATGACCTGAGTCAAAATCGGATGCTTAACTGACTGAGCTACCCAGGCGCCCCTGTCCACCACTCTATTTAGTACAAAGCAAGGCTACTTGGTTGGGATGTTTTAGTTATGTGCAACGTACCTGTTTGTGTCAGTTTTCTGAAACATAACAACCAGAAGAAAGTAAGCAAAAATGTAAGAAGCCCATTGGTTGACGTGAAATTTATGCCCTAAAGCTCCTGTACTTTGCTTACAGGTGGAGTCTTCACTGGGGGTTGATTTATTCTTTCTTTATGCTCAATGCTATAAAGTTTAGCCTTTATTGTTCCTTAGTCCACTGCACATCCAGAGCTCCTCAGTACTGGGAACTCTCCAGAGTAATAGTTCTCAGTCTTGCCTGTACATTAGAATGATTTTGGGAGCTTTTAAGAATCCCAGTACCTAGGCCATGCTCCTAGACTAGTACTTCTCATCTTGAGGCAATTTGGTTCCCCAGAGGACATTTGGCAAGGTCTGGAGACATTTTTGGTAATTACAATTGGGTTGGAGATCGGAAGCTACTAACATCTAGCTGGCAGAGAATAGGTCTCCCCAGTGAATAATAATCCAGCACAAAATGCCTATAGTGCTGAGGTTGAACACCATATTATAGACGAATAATCCAGAATCTTTGGGGTTCGGACACAGGCCTCAGTAGTTTTTAAAGCTCCCAGGTGATTCCAATGTACAGCCAAGTTTGAGAATCATTGCTCAGTGTAGTGGTTCTCAAGGTTTCAAAGCATCAGAATCATGTGGAGGGCTCATTAAACCAGACTGGTGGGCTCCATTCCCAGAGTTTCTGATTCAGCAGGTCTGAGGTGAGGCCTGAGAATTTGCATTTCTTTTTTATTATTTTATTTCTTTTATTTTTTATTGAAGTATAGTTGATACATAGCATTTGCATCTCTCATGAGTTCCCAGGTGATGCTGATAGTGCTGTTCCATCAACCACACTTGGGAGATCCACTGCTCTAGAAGCACCATGATCAACAAAAAATGACAGCTGACAGCCTGATAGGGGAGGAGCAGAAACAGTCTATCATATAGACATATGAAATTAAAAAATCATAGTAGTTTAGGGCCAGCATCCCACTACCCATTCCCCCAGTCGTCCCTAAAGGTATCAGGACATAAAAGTACAGTTCGGTACTAGGTGGCTTGACTGTTATGCAAGCCCCTGATGTTGTAGCCTGATGTTTCAGGTCTCATCAGCTTGGTGCTATAGAATAAGACTGTTTTTTCCCTAAATTAAACTTAGGTTGTGAACTTGTAAGACTTAGGTTCAAGTCTGAGATCTACCTGTTACTGTGTGACCTTGAGTTAACCCCTGTCAGTCTCATTTCTGTATTTGTTAAATGGGGTGGTTCTCATTCCTCCAACAGTGGTATGATGACCATCTCGGAGACTCAATCAGAACAATATGTATGAAAGAATTCTGCAAACTGAATCTTTCAGTTTGTGCACCACACAAACATTAGTTATTTTGAACTGCTATAATTTGTAATCATAAACGGAAATGTACCATTTATGCATAACCTAATGAAAACAAGGATAATAGAAATGAATTTACCCCTCTTTATTCCAGATGTTATCTCCTGCCATTTAATGCTATTGTTTGGACATTACTTTTGTTATTGTCATGGCATCTTAATAATGGGATAAATAAAACCAGTGGCACATTGTTCTATGCTAATTTTCCTTCCAGCCCATCCAGTGTGGCTGAGGGATTCTCTTCCTCCCTTCACGCCACTCCACCCATTCTAGACAGGAATGAGGGATTTATGAGCACAGTCTATAGTAGCTTAAAATCTCAAATTAAATGTTCTCTTCTCCTCAATATGAATTACTGTAGTGGCACTTGGAAATGAACATGATAGACCAGGTTCAAAAAGTAGGGTCCTAAGGTTTTCTTTCTTGCTGGGGGAGGGGCTGGGATGTAGAAGTTGAATAGTTGAATCTGTAGTAAACAAGAATATCTTCCAATGGCACAGACTGAGTTAATTATGCCTGTGATGCCCAGGACAGGCCTTTAATGAAAACATGCTCTCTGACTGTTGCAAATCTCAAATCGGATGCAATAAAATAAATCACTGTGTGTGACTGAGCATGGAGTTTGCTTTTCCTTTATGTTTTAATTGCTTCAGGGTTGAGGAAGAATTTTCATATAGATAAATGAAGTAAAATCCATGACTTCTGCTCTATCCATACACATTTTCCTTTGACACGCTCCTCTTGCCTCTTGACCAGCCGCAAATTTGAAGTGTATGACAAATGAAGAGCAGAGCAGCAACTCCATAAATGTTTTCAGTTCTGGTGCTGGGTGCCCTCAGTGACCTAGGGGGATGGACAAGCACTTCTTCTAATTAAAGCAAGTGCTTGGCACAGCAGTTAAAAGCATGGGCCCTGAAGCTCTCCTTGCACTTAAGGCTCTGTTATGTTCCTGTGTGATGCTGACGTGTTCATTAACTTCACTGCTTCTCAGTTTCTTCCTCTAGACAATGAAGACAGTGATGGCAGCTACCTCAGGGGATGACTGTGGGCAACAGAAGAGATGATCCATACAGAGGGATTAGCAGAAGTAAGTATCTGGAAATGTGAGCTATTTGCACAGCCTATCATTATTGGTCTCTATGTTTTGTCCTGTTTTTCCATGCGAATGTGAAGGAGGGTCATCCCAATCACCAGATATAGAGTGCTGGAAGATGACACAAGCAAAAAAGACCTCATTCTCAAGGAAATTACTGCCTGGAAGATGATGAGACATAACAGTTCCTAAAGAAGCTGTAAGCAACATTCTGCAGAAGCTCAACAGAAGGAGATGGTGGTATGGCACCATGGCAGAGAAAACAGGCTCAGGAACCCGAGATGTCCCCTGGCATAACATAGACAAGTTAACTGTGGCCTCAGAGAAGACTGGACATATAAAGAGTATCTGTGCCACAGGGTGGATGTGAATATGAAATAAATTAATTCCACAAAATGCTTAGAACAGAGCCTGGCCCATCACAGATCATAAGTGTTAGTTTCTGTGAGAGACTGTTTCTGCTATTCTGTAACTCCATGGAAAACATGGGATTGTTGCTACTCTTCGCTGTCTGTGTCTTACACTCTTGAATATTCAGTGTTTCCATTTTTGCTGAGGTCATAATTTTTCAGAATCTGAAATACATGGCTGTTAACAACAATCAGGTGGAGGTGGGGAGAGGAAAAATACTTTTTGAAACCAGAGTTCCAAAATCATGAAGGTTTTTTCCTTAGAAGAAAGATGGTTCACCCAAGACATGGACTTATTATCCTCAACAGTCTCAGTTACCTGGAGGCTGGGAATGAAAAGAAATGTCTCTCTTGAATAACTCTGTTTGCTGTAAAGATACCAATCTAGAAGCAGGGGCCTTGAGATTTCTACTTTTTTTGCATGGGTAAAACCAAAGGATAATTAGATGGAGAAGAATTAAAATTCTTTAAAGCAGGAACATTAGAAGGACTCAATATCAAAATTACACCGGTTAGTGCCAAATATATGTGCCAGTACTTTAAGATTTAATTTATAACAGAGAGAAGATGTATATTGGAAAATGATCCCTAGATTTTCCTGACCGGAGAAAAGATGTCACACATGTGTCATCAGTGGGGACTTAAATTTTCTTGCAACAAAGTGCAAGCATAGTTAATTATAGGCCATAAGTGCTCTGACCTGGACACACAAAAAGGCGCAAAACCTAATGAAAACATTTTATTGTTTCTTTTAATCAGCAGTCTCTATGGAAGTACATGCCAGTACTTGTTTAAAAGAAACCTGCAGGCAAAACCAAAGCAGAACAAAACAAAACAAACTGGTAGAGATCTCCACATACAGATTCAGGGAGTACCTCCAAAAGACTTATCAAGAATTGGTGATAAATAGGAAAAAGGGAAAACCAATAGCATATTTGAAGGCATGCAGCTTATTTAATGACTTCACATACAAAACCTTAAGAACTGGAGTTAGTTCTTCATTGTAAAGTATGACATGTGGTCATAAGTTCTTCATTGTAAAGTTATGACATGTGGTCATAAGAAATTATCCTATGTGTAGACAGAAATAATGACCCACCCAAGATATGGTATGCAGCATCAAGAAATGGTACTCTATGTGTCTCTGGGGGGAAAAAAAAAGAATACGGGTGATGCTGAAGCTGACATGTTATAGTACAAAAGGTTCAGGTGATTTTAAATATTTAATAACAGAAATTCATTAGACAATAAAACTTCAAGATTTCTAGTAGCTGACACATAAAGTGAAAGTGGAAGACATACCTAAGATGTCCGAATTACCAGTTATATAATGATACTTCACATAAGAATGACATGCATTTGAACAATTTACCATTAAAGTTTTAGAAGCCTGGCTGTCTTCTGGGAAGTGCTACGTGTGGCATAGAGAGTATTAAAACCGGAAAAGTTATACTTAACGGGAAGAGAGAAGAAGGGAACATCCTAAAGAGAAAGTTGGAAATTCTGACTTCTAGCTCCAGCCCTGTCAGAAATCTCTGGGCCTTGCTCCCCTCCTCTGCTGAATAATCTAGTTCTGGAGCAACATTTCTTATCTCTAAATACCCTGCCAGCTCAGAAATTGTGTGATTTTTTTTTTCACATTGGAATTCCAACTATAACTGGTTTCTCCAAAACTATTATCAACTCCATTTATCCCTAATCTTACCTTAATCTTTCCCTTCATTTTACATAATTAATTGTTTTCCAAATTCTCTTTTATTTTTCCTGTCAGTGACTGTCTTAGTCCTTTTTGCCTTTTTTTTCTACCCGAAAGGATTAAGGATGTCAAAACCTGTGGAATCCCATAGATGGAAGCACTGAGACTACTTATTTACCTTGAATGAATCAACAGTATTTTATTACTCCTTAGGGAAAAGCTAAAATATACAGTAAGTTTGTCAGTGAGCTATAAACATCCTATTTTAAATATAATCCTGACTATATATAAAATGCAGGAAAAAATAGTAGGCAAGTAGCCATTTTAAGCTTCCAGTCAAGGGTCTGGAGTAGACCCTTGTAGTAGTATAAATAGTAGTATAAAATTAAGGCTTTTAAAAAAGTTTTGAAAATGAGTTTGATATTATTTTGTCTTACTTATGATTAGTTGGAAATGATATAACGTTAGGTTGTACTAGTCAAGGCCAATAGATTATAAGCTAGTTTTGCTTCTAATCATGATATTGCATCTAGTGTATGCATTTTGTTTATATTTAGTGCTACCTAGAACAGAAAACATAAATTTGGAGTCTAATGTAATTAGCCTACAGTGACATCAAGATTCCTTTTCTAGACTTGATTATGTAGAGACCACAGTACTTGTCTAAGGAATATTAACTGTCATGAAAACCACCCATTTAACCAGATGTTATTTTTAAAATTTTCTCTTATGATTTTTAAAATTTAAATCCAAGTTAGTTAACATATAGTGTAATAATGATTTTAGGAATAGAATTTAGTGATTCATCACTTACATATAAAACCCAGTGCTCATCCCAACACGTGCCCTCCTTAATGCCCATCACCCATTTAGCCCATTCCCCCAACCAATGCCCCACCAGCAACCCTCAGTTTGTTCTCTGTATTTAAGAGCCTCTTATGGTGTGCCTCCCTCTTTGTTTTAATCTTATTTTTGCTTCCCTTCCCCTATGTTCGTCTGTTTGTTAAATTTCACATATGAGTGAAATCATATATTTGTCTTCTCTGACTAACTTATTTTGCTTAGCATAATAAGCTAAGTTCCAGCCATGTTGTAAATGGCAAGATTTCATTCTTTTTCATCACTGAGTAGTATTCCAGTGTGTGTGTGTGTGTGTGTGTGTGTGTGTGTGTGTGTATGTGTGTGTGTAACACATCTTCTTTATCCAGTCATCAGCTGATGGACATTTGGGCTCTTTCTGTACTTTGGCTATTGTCGATAGTGCTAGTATAAACATTGGGGGGTGCATGTGGCTCTTTGAATCAGCACTCCTGTATCCTTTGGATAAATACCTAATAGTGCAGTTGCTGGGTTGTAGGGTAGTTCTATTTAATCAAATGTTATTAAGACAAGTTTGGTAAACAACATTATCTTAGATTTTTAAAGTTCTATCATTTCAGACTTAGGACAGGTGCTTAGAGATCATCTATATCAATGGTTCTCTTAAGTGTTGTCTGCGACTCCTGGGGATCTCTGAGAACCTTTCATAGGGTCTGTATGATCAAGATAACACTAGCAGATTACTGCCTTTTGCCTTGTTGGTACAAAAGCAATGGTGGGTAAAGCTGCTGGTTGCCTTAACACAAATAGAGACAGTGGCACCAAACTGTTTTAACAGTCATTGTATTTTTCACCATCACACACTAGCAACAAAAAAATTGTTGCTGCAAAAGTAATGATAAGGGGTTCAGCAGGGTCACAGGATACAAGAGCAATATACAGACACCACTTACATTTCAATATTCCAACTATGAAAAATCCAAAAATCCAAAAATGAAATTAAGAGACAGCTTCATTCAAAATAGTACCAAAATTAGGAATAAATGTTACAAAAGAAGTTTATGACATGTACTGAAAGCTACAAAGTACTGGAGAAATCAAAGATCTAAATATATGTTTATGGGTTGGAAGAATCAATATTGTTAAGATGGCAATGTTCTCCAAATTCATCTAAAAGGTCAATATAATCCCTATCTAAATTGAAGGAAATGAGTGTTTGTCTTATTTATATATAAATGTAAAGAACCTAGAGTAAGTAAAACAATGTTGAAATGAAAGAATAAAGTAGGACTTAAATATCTGTTTAAGAACTTACTATAAACTATAGTAATCAAGACAGGATGGTACTGGCATGACAACAGACACAGAAGTCATTGGAACAGAAAAGCAAGTCCAGAAATAAACTCTTACATTGATCATCAACTGAGTTTTGACAAAGGTGCCAAGGCAATTCAATGACTACAGGGTATTCAAAAATGGTGTTGGAACAATGGGATATGCCTATGCAAAAAAATGAACTTACATGCTTGCCTCATATTCTACACAAAAATTGTGATCAAAGATCTAAATGTCAAGAGCTAAAACTATAAAACTGTTAGAGGAAAATACTGGAGATTTTTTTTGGTGATCTTGGCTTAGGCAAAGATTTCCTGTATATGACACCAGAAACATGATCCATAAAAGAAAAGTTTGATAAATTGTATTTAGTCAAAATTATAAAATTTTACTCCTCAAAATACACCATTAAAAGATGAAAACCACAGAGCAAGAAAAATATTTGCAAATCATCTATCTGATGAAGGACTTCTGTCAAGAATATATAAAAGACTGCTACAATTAAAAAATATAAAGACAAACAACAATTAAAAAGTATAAGAGATTTAAATAGACATTTCACCAAAGTGATATAAAAATAGCTAAGAACATGATGAAAAATACTGAACATCATTAGTCTATTAGGGAAACAGAAATTAAAACCACAGTGAGAGACCACTATGCATCATTAGAATGGCTATAATGAAAAAGACTGATAATATAAGTGTTGGTGAGCACGTGGAGGAATTGGAATAATGGGAATTGGAATAATGCTAATGGGACTGTAAACTTGTACAATCATTTTTATTAATATGATCCAGCAATATTATTACTTGTATTTAGTTCTATGCAATTCTGCGACATGTGTAGGTTTGTGTATCCACCACCAGTCAAGATACAGAACAGGTCGTTCACCACAAGGATCCTTTATGATGTCCTCTTAGAGCCATACTCCCCTCCCTTCCCTTCCCCATTCCCTAATGCCTGGTAATCATTTATATGTCCTCAATCTGTAGAAATCTGTCATTTCAAGAATGTTTTAGAAAAGAAATCACATAATATAGAATCGTTTGAGATTGGCTTTTTTCACTCAGCGTCCCAAACTGTTCATCCAAATTGTTATATATATCAATAGCTTGTTCCTTTTAAATCTTGAGTAGTATTGCATGAAATAGATGTACCATAGTTTGTATAACCACTCACCCACTGTAGAACATCGAGTTGTTTCTGGATTCTGGCTATTACAAATAAGCCACTATGAACACGCATGAACAGGTTTTTGCATGAACATAATTTTCATTTCTTTGGAACAGATGCCCAAGAGTGCAACTGCTGGGTCTGACAGTAATTGCATGTTTACTTTTATAATAAACAGCCAAACTCTTTGCTAGAGTGGTTCTACAATTTTTCATTCTCACCAGCAATGTATGTTTATTTTAGTCATTCTTATATGTGTGTAGTGATACCTCACTGTGGTTTCCATTTTGCATTGCCCTAATGGCTGATGATGTTGAACATCTTTTCATGTGTTTACGGGGTCATTTGTATATCCTCTTCAGTAAAATTTCTGTTTATATCTTTTCCCCATTTTCTATTTGGATTTTTTGTTGTTGTTGTTGAGTTTTGAGAGTTATCTATGTATTCTAGATACTAGCCTTTATTGGACTTGGCGATTGCAAATATTTTCTCCTAGACTGTAGGTTTCTTTTTATCTTCTTAAGAGAGTCCTTTGTAGAGTAATAGTTTTAACTTTTGATGAGGTTCTATTTATCAATTCTCTCTTTTATAGATTGTGCTTTTGGTATCAAGTCTAAGAACGCTTTGCCTAGTCCTCGGTCTCAAAGATTTTCTCCCTTTTTGTCCCTAAAATTTCATACTTTTACATTTTCATTTAAGTTCATAGTTTTTAAAAAAATTAGTCTTTTTTTCTATTTTATAGATTGTGCTTTTGGTGTCAAGTCTAAGAACACTTTGCCTAGTCCTAGATCCCAAAGATTTTCTTCCTTTTTGTCCCTAAAATTTCATACTTTTACATTTTCATTTAAGTTCATAATGTTTAAAAAATTACTTTTTTAAACTTTATTTATTTTGAGAGAGAGATCACAAGCAGGGGAGGGGCAGAGAAAGAGGGAGAGAGAGAATCCCAAGCAGGCTCCATGCTGTCAGCACAGAGCCTGATGTGGGCCTTGAACTCAAAAACTGTGAGATGATGACCTGAGCTGAAATCAAGATTCGCATGCTTATCCAACTAATCTACCCAGGTGACTCCCCCAAATTGTTCTTAATTGTGGTAAAATATACTTAACATGAAATTTTTCAAATTAACCATTAGTCATGGATCATGGATATCTTTAGCAGAGAAGAGATAGTTTGAACAGAATGAGGGGATGCACTAAGGATCAAGGAACCTAAAAAGGATTGAATGATAAACATTAAGTCATAAGGCACTTACTTTTCTCCACTCATTCATTTATCCAAAATTCCTGGATGAGAAATAACATTTTATTAGATGTCTTCAATTCTGTACCAGCTTTATCTTCTGGACCATTTCCACAAACTTAAATGTTTATCATTCATGAAAGTTAGTGTTACTGTAAACAAGTAAAATATTTCAAAACCACAGTAGAGATAGACTCTGGTCTATCAGCTGAGAGGCTACTTTTATTATATCAACCTGAACACAAGACCAGTTTGAATTAGTATCTCTGTAAGATTGTAAATAGCTCAGTGTTCTGGTTCACAGTCAGAACTAAAGATGTTGACTGCTCACATTCTGAGAGTCTATGCTCCCTGCTTCTCTCCCTCCCTGCTTCCACCTCTCCCTCCCTTCCTAAATATATATGAACTGTCTTCTGTGTACCTGATGAATTACAAGGTGTCTAAGAGTTGAGTCCCAGGGATGGATCCATCACCCAACTCTGTCTTCTTTCCTCCATCCCCTGTAGCACCTTCTTCTTTCCCCCAACAATTGAGAAGGGACTATATATACAGAGAATGTGCGTACCACAAAATTACATGTACACACACACACACACACACACTTACACACACAGTGTATAAAAAAGGAAAACAGAGTATTTCTTATCCTTTCTCCACTTTTCCCTTTGTCTATGACATGGCTCTTCAGTCCATTATCAAAGAAAAATTCCTTGAATTTTATAGAACAGAGATAGAAACATTCATTTATTTTAAATTATGACCATGTAATTTAATTGGCATATCAAGTAAATTTATAGCGATTTTCTGATCAAATCATTTCAAGTTATGTAAAGTTTTTGACTTTAAAATCTTTAGGGAGTACCTCTTTTTTTGCATGAAATTTCCCTAAAATACATGCAAAAGTCTTTACTTATTTTTCCTAAATGAAACATGAATGATTGACCAAAGATCTGGTCACTTGGTTTAGTGCTGCTCTTAATTGTTTGAAAGACAATATAATGAACATCTCTAAGATCATGATGAAGAATTTAAAACTTCTTCAATTTTGATGAGAAATGCATGATTTATCCAATAGGTTTCAGGGATACCTGGTCACCAAGACCCTCAGAGAGGCCAGAGTTCTGATGTGCGATAACTAAATGGGGGAGACGAGATGATAACAGCCCTTGCCTGTTCTTTTTTTTTTTTTAATGATTTTAATGATTTACTTATTTATTTTTATTTTAGAGAGAGAGAGTGCAAGCAGGGGAGTCGTTTAAAGAAAGAGAGAGAGAGAGAGAGAGAGAAGAATCTTAAGCAGACTCTATGCTCAGCACGAAGTCCACCACAGGGCTCTATCCCAAGACTCTGGGATCATGACCTGAGCTGAAATCGAGTCAGACGCTCAACCGACTAAGCCACCCAGGCGCCCCGGGTATTCTTCTAATTGATGTTAGTAGTCACCTTAGGAACAAGCCTACCATGTGTCATTGTGCCTAATGGGATTCCATGAGATTGGGGCCCTTCATTATTGTTTCATACAAAAATAATGACTTGAGAGATCAAGTGATTTACTCAAGATCAGTCACAAACCATTTTTTAGAAAAAACATTTTGATTTCTTGGGATTATGCCCATTTACTTTTTGGGGGGTTGGAGATATAAGCCACTTAACAATATCAAAGGTTATGAAGACATATTAATATTTCTGAAGTCCAGGTTTTGAGCTTTGACCTACTATGGAACAAAATGAAGAGGAATGAGTGGCAGGGATGAAAGGCAGGAACAGGGTAGTTAGTGAGATGCCACAGGGGTTGATACACTTTTTTTTGTAGATGGCCAGATAGCAAATATTTTAGGCTTTGCAGACCATATGGTGTCTGTCAAAATGATTTACTTAAGTAATGGGTATGGCTGTGTTCCAATAAAAGTTCATTTACAAAAATAGGCACTGGGTTGGATTTGTCCCATGGGTCATAGACCCACCTCTGGGCCGGGAATCAGGAGAAAGCAGAAGTAGCAAGCACTCAGTGCTTGCAGATGAGGCTCTGGAATGTCTCTGTTAGTGTATACTATGTCCAGATTTACTTCCCCTCCTTTATGGTAGCTCAGGAGCTGGGGGCAATTTTAAGGTCACTCTATAACACCAATGAAAATATTACTGTGAAGTTATTTCCTTGGCACAAAAAGCAGGAAAAGTTTCAACAAATAACCTAAGTTTAAATGCATATTCATAAGATTGCAAGATCCAGTGCTCACACATTTCACACACTTCTGAATATCTTCTGAGAGTATGGATTGTTTGCATTGTAAGACCATTGTAAGTTGCATTTGAAATTAAGTGAGTGGTTTTGATGAATAAAATTTCTTTTTAGGAATGCTGCAGTGCAAATTTTGTGGATGATATTATGAGGGATTTTATTCTGTCTTCATAAGCTACAACTTGGTAAATTTCTATAGCAACCCCACCCCCTTACCAATCTAATTTAATAGTAGTAACTAGTAATAACTAAGCCTCCAAGTTTTACCTAGCAACTGGCACACCCAAGATATATCATTTAACAAAAGTAACCTCAGAGAGATTGTGTGGGAAATTTCATTAATTTAACTTAAACTCTCATAACGTTTATTGTCTGTTATCACTGTTTTTTAATTTGTGTTTCATAGTATGTTTGGACATTTTATTTCATTTCATTTTATTTTATTTAAGTTTATTTATTTACTTTGAGAGAGACAGAGTGGGAGGAGCAGATAGAGAGAGAGAGAGAATCCCAAGCAGGCTCTAGGCTGTCAGCACAGAGTCCGATGTGGGGCTTGAACCCACAAACAGTGAGATCATGACCTGAGCTGAGATCAAGAGTTGGACATTTAACCGACTGAGTCAACCAGGCACCCCTGAACATTTTAAAACAATCCAGTGAAGAAATGGGCAGAAGACATGAAGAGACACTTCTCCAAAGAGGACATCCAGATGGCCAACAAACACATGAAACGATGCTCAGCATCACTCAGCATCAGGGAAATACAAATCAAAACCACACTGAGATATCACCTCACGCCAGTCAGAGTGGCTAAAATGAACAACTCAAGAGACTATAGATGCTGGCGAGGATGTGGAGAAACGGGTACCCTCCTACACTGTTGGTGGGAATGTAAACTGGTACAGCCGCTCTGGAAAACAGTGTGGAGGTTCCTCAAAAAACTATCAATA
>CM053567.1:74335695-74351670 GCA_028646485.1 Cryptoprocta ferox
TGGGGATTTACCCAAGGGATACAGAAGTGCTGATGCATAGGGGCACATGTACCCCAATGTTCGTAGCGGCACTTTCAACAATAGCCAAATCATGGAAAGAGCCTAAATGTCCATCAACTGATGAATGGATTAGGAAGATGTGGTTCATCTATACAATGGAATACTACATGGCCATGAGAAAGAATGAAATCTGGCCATTTGTAGCAAAGTGGATGGACCTCGAGGGTGTCATGCTCAGCGAAATAAGTCAGGCAGAGAAGGACAGATACCATATGTTCGCACTCATAGGTCTAACAGGAGAAACCCAATAGAGGACAATGGGGAGGGGAAGGAGGAAAAAGAGTTAGGGAGAGGGAAAAAAAAAAAAACTATCGTTTAGTAGATTCACAATGTTATACAACCACTAACTCCATCTTCTTACAAAAAATTATCTTCATTCCAAAATAAAACCCTGTGCCCATTAAGCAGCTACTCCCTATTGTCCCCTCCCCCAGCCCTTGTTAACCACCAATCTTCTTTGTGTTTCTACTGATTAACATACTCTGGATATTTTATATAAATGGAATCATATAATGTGTGCAATTTTGTGTCTGGCTTATTTCACCTAGCATAATATTTTCAAAGTTCATCCATAGTATAGCATAGATCAGTATCTAATTCCTTTGTAAAAAAAAAAAAAAAGATTTTATTTTTCAGTAATCTCTACACCTAATGTGGGGCTTAAATTCACAACCCTGAGAACAAGAGGTACATGCTCATTGACTGAGCCAGCCAGGAACCCCAGTACCTCATTCCTTTTTATGGCTGAATAATATTCCATTGTGTATATATAGCATAATTTGTTTACCTGTTCATCAATTGATGGACATTTGGATTGTTTTCATCTTTTACCTATTGTAAATAATGCTGCTGTGAACATGGTGTACAAGTATTTGAGTAACTGCTTTGGATTCTTTTGGATATAAAACTAGGAGTAGCATTGCTGGGTGATATGGTAATTCTATGTTTAACTTTTTAAGAAAACACCACCTACTTTCCACAGCGGCTAAACCATTTTACATTCCCACCACCAATGTAAGAGGCATCTAATTCTCCTCCAACATTTGTTCTTTTCCATTTTGTTTGTTGTTTTGATTTATAGCTACCCTAGTGAATGTGGAATAGTATCTCATTGTGGACTTTCCATTATTGTTATATAAAGCTTGAACACAGAGAGATTCATCAACTAATTTCCTTCCCAATTTTTGTTGCTGTCCTGATAAGGAGTCTCCCCACTCCAGGTATATGCATTTTGTATCATTTAACAACAATAATAAAAATGATAATAGCTAATACTTATATAATGCTTATTGCTAATCAGTAATATTATTATTGTAGTTATTATTATTATTAATTTAACCCTCATTGCCACTCTATGGGGTAGGTATTGTTAGCTCCAATTTGCAGATGAGGACACTGGAGCACTATGTGACTTGTCCAGTAAATATTGGAGCTGTGATTCACACCCAGCCAGTCTGACTCCAGAGTTTATTTTTTATCTGTGGTTTCCAGGCTATCCCCCAAAATGCTTGAAGCCCTGTAGGCCTTATAGAAATAAGTCTGGATAGTGTAACTTAATTACAACCCATAAATTCAAAATTAGGCACCCATTATATTTAAAATGCAAATGTGAGATTAGACTTCTAGCTCTTTGTCTTAAAAGGACTGTTGTTATGGGGCGCCTGCCTGGCTGAGTCGTTGAGTGTCCTACTTTGGCTCAGGTCATGCTCTCACAGCCCTATATTGGGCTTTCTGCTGTTAGCAGTGGGGAGCCTGCTTCAGATCCTCTGTCCCCCGCCTCCCCCACACCCCACACCTATCCTGCTTTCTCTCTCTCAATAATAAAAGGACTGTTTTATGCCCCCTGAATGCACTTCCACTCTCAGGAAAGGTCAAATGCCCCATCCCAGCTTGCCGGATAAAGGGAGGACCAAAGGCTGGAGGACCCTAGAGGTGGCTTCCTGCTACCTGTTATGTCAGCCCCCTCGGATACCTGTAGGGGACGCCATTCCATCTCACCATCTAGCAAGAATTTTGCTATGAAGCGCTGAAGTCTCCACCAACTACCCCAGGGAGCAGAGGCAAAAATCTGAGAAGAAAAATAAGAAACCATAATCTTTAGCTTTCCTCTTTGGACCTTCTCCATTTTCCTTCAGGCCTCCAAGCACTGGAAGCAGCAATGAAATTTCGTGTCTCTATGTAAAGAGAAAAAGGGCCAGTTCTTCCTCTGCCTCTGGAACTTGAAACTTAGTTCCTAAGCAGCAGCTCCTGATTCAGCTCCCGGCTGATAGAAATTCTTCCATTAACCTTGCCTCATATTTTAGGGTTTCAGATGCAAAAGAACATTCCTTTCAAATACTTCCCCATCCCCCCAAAACACAATCAGTCTTCAAGTGATAAAGAAAAACGAGATTTTTTAAAAACAAAACTTTAAAAGAATTCATTAATAGCAAAAATCATGAACCACTGCTAAGAATGTGAGCAAAAATTATCACAAAATGACAAAGAATGACTCAGAAGGTTTTACAATGTTCTCAAATCCCCCAGAGGGTCCAGAGAGCCCTGAAACCTTTGTCCTCCTCATGTTTGTTATTCCTGACCAGTGTTGGGTGGTGTTCTTGGTGTGTGGCCCTCCTATCTGATGAGAGAAAAGGCCTGCTATCATGGCCCACCACTGCGCAGAAAAGAAGGAAATGAACATCTGATGAGTGTCTACTATGTGCCAGGTGCCCTACAGAGCCCTGTACAGACATGAGAAGTAGCAACAGATGAAAGAAGGGTCCTGGGGCTGGGCAGACCAAGGTTGATATTTAATGTCACCTCTCACCAGCCAAGTGATTTCACCTAGTCACTTAACCGTTAGGCGCCTCAGTTTTTTATCTGTTAAATCTAATAACTCACATGTCCTAAGACAGTGGGGAGGACTGCATTAGATAATACTTGCCAAGTGCTTTGCACATAGCCCAGAACAGAAAATTGCTCAGCGAGTATTAGCTATTAATAGCAGCACTATCACTATGACTGTTACTATTGTTCCATCATCTCACATTCTCTTCTTAGGCAAAGTCAGAAAAAACTCAGAATGGGAAGAACTTCCCAAGCTCTATCAGATCTAAGTCAGCTCTTCCCAGGTTAATCCCAAGGGACACTTTAGCCCATAAGTTGTTCCTTCCACCTGAAAGTATCCCTGCCACCAGGAGGCATCTGAGTGGACGCTAGGCTTCAGTGCTCGGCTCTTAACCTGAGCAATGCCTGCTCTATAATTGCTCAAACACAAGACTCTGTAGTTCTTTCTAGATTGCCTTGTGAAAATAGGATTCAACCCCAAACGTAAGTCTGAAACAAAAAGTGCCATTACACCGGTGCCACAGGTCAAGGGTGAACTCATTGCTAAAATAACTGACTGCCTCCTGCTAAGAGATGCATTGTTACTGCACAGATAAAAACTCATCTCTAAGATGTCTCATCAATGATGGGTCTGTTGAAAACTTTTGCCCATTTTTAGAACAAATTGGAATTGGCCTTTTATGGTGACTCAAAAGCAGATAGATAGTATCTGCAATTATTTGCTTCTTTGCATTTATGGAATTGCTACTCCCCCAAAGCAGGTGGCCTGAAGCAAACTGTGCCAGCTGCTTCCAGAATAATCCATGTTTGTACGTTCATTTCCCCCACACACACTCCAAAAAAAAAAAAAAAAACAAAACAAAACAAAAAAAAAACAAAAACAAAAAACCTAGCAGGAACTAAACAGAAACAGGCACATGTAAAAAACAGGTCTCTGACGCATACACTCCAACCCACAGTAATCCAGATTTCTGTCCTCCCTTTCTGCTCAGTTAAAGGTACATTTTTTAGCTCTTGTCTTACTTGACTATTTGAATACTTTCGGAAGTATTTACACTGTTGTGTAATGGAAACTTTACAGCTTAATGGAAACTGCCTCAACCCAGTGGTGACTTCCTCCTCCCCAAGTTCTTTCAGCATCTCCCTGTCACTGGCCCTTCATGGATTCATCTTCCCCCGTGCTCCCCACTTACACTGTGGGTATTCCCTGGGATGCCACCTCAATGCCCATCTCCTTGCACTATCTGGTACATATAACTGCATGGCACATATAGTTTGTTATTAGGAGAAAGGACATCTGAATGATTTCAACATTTCATGTAGAGAACATTCCAAAAACATCAACCTTACTTTTGAAATAAAATATAAGCTCATATAATTAAAAAAGCACTTACATGCCTAAAATAAAGCAACTTAAGATAAAGTCTCTAAATCATGTCCTGTTTATAAGAAGGCAGGAAAACAGACCAGTGGGAAAACTAAATTGCTATAACCTCTCTGAAAGCAATTTAGCAATAATTATCAAAAAGTCTTTATAATGTCTATACACTTTGAGGCAATAATTTTATTTCCACATAATAATTAGGAATATGTGCTAATATTTATCTTTAAAAAATTTTTAATGTTTATTTATTTATTTTGAGAGAGAGAGAGAGAGAGCTGGGAGGGTCAGAGCAAGAGGGAGAGAGAGAATCCCAAGCAGGCTCCTCACTGTCAGCACAGAGTCCGATGCAAGGCTCAAACTAATGAAATGTGAGATCCTGACCTGAGCCAAAATCAAGGGTTGGACGCTTAACTGACTGAGCCATGCAGGTGTCCCGGTGCTAATATTCATCTTAAATACTCAGTTAAAAATGCATTGAAATAGCCAAAAATCGAAAGCAATCTAAATAATTCAATAAACAAAGGTATATTCATATAATAACATTTAAAATGTCTAAAATGTGTTATTTCATGAAAAAAGTTTAAAAATAGCAAATAAACATATGTACATGTAGAAAACAAGAAGGGAAAAATGTAAAGAAGTCATATCTGGTATTAACAATGATTGTTTCTTTGTATAAGAAATATGGGTGATTTCTACTTTATTCTTTGAGCTTTACATTTTCAAATTTCATTAAAATAGCATGAAGTTACTTTTATAAAAAAGGAAAAATAAACTTTTTAAGGAAAATTTTCCAAAAAGGGAGGTTATATACATAAAGATGGTACAGTTACCATTCTCCTAGAATACTGACTCTTGTAAGATGCATACACTGAGACTATTTGAAATACAACATATATTTCAGAAGGAGTGTATTTGATTAAATAGATTTTAAATCCTGTTTGAGATCAATCTAGACACAAACACCTAAGTGGAGATGTCTTACTTATCACAACTTAATATAGGTAAAGTGACTACAGAATTTGCCAAGAGATAACTTAGCTTTCTCAAATACAGTGAGATACATAGTGCAAATATGGAAGCCTTGACTTTGGAATTAGAAGAGCATCATTTACCTTCTATCTACCCCACTAACTAGCTGGCTAGCCTTAGGGAAGGGACTCAACATGTTTAAACCTCAGGGCTTTTTAATTTGTGAAATAAGGACAATCTTTCTGGTTTTTGGTGGGTTTTTGTTTTCTTTTGTTTCTTTTTTGAGAGAGAGAGAGAAAGAGTGCACAAACAGAGGAGGGGCAGGGGGTAAAAAAGGGAGAAGCTTAAGCAGGCTCTGTGCCCAGTGCACAGCTCACTGTGGGGCTCTGTCTCATAACTGTGAGATCATGACCTGAGCTGAAATCAAGAGTCAAATCTAATTGACTGAGACACCCAAGTAAGTCAAAGGACAACTCTCATCTCACACAGTGTGGCTGTAGAAATCAGCTGATTCTTATTATTCATGGATTCCACATTTGTGAATTTGCTTACTTGCTAAAATTTATTCATAACCTCAAAATCAATACAGTGTTTTCATGGTCACTCACAAATATGCTCAGAGCAGGGAAAATTTTGTGACATGACCCACACATTTCCAGCTAAGGTTGAGTAAGAGATATTCTGCCTTGTTTCAATTCTCGTAAAGTAAACAAGTATTCTTTTCCGGTCTATTTAATGCCATGTTTTTCACATTTTTGTACTCTTTGTTAGTGATTTCACCATTTAAAATGACTACCTAGTGTATTACTGATGCCGTCTAGTGTCCCCCAGTGTAAGAAGGCTGTGATGTGCCTTAGAGGAAAAATGCATGTGTTAGATAAGTTTCATTCAGGCATAAGTCACAGTGCTGTGAGTTCAATGTTAATGACTCAACACTATATGTTGAATAAGGTATCTTTAAACAGAAACACACATAAAACAAAATTACATATTGATTAGTTGGTAAAAATTTTGTGACCAGAGGCTCATAGGAACCTAACCCTGTATTTCCCCTAGGAGCAATGGTTCAGTATTTGTTAATTCACTCTTCATGGCAACTTTATAGACCATCACTACTGTGAATAATGAGAAATGACTGTATATACAATTCATTCCAGGCTTTCGACAAATATTACATTAAATGCATCATCAACTAGATTAACACCATGCCTAGGATGAAGAAAAATGGGTAATCAATGTCTGTTGAATAAATTAAAGTTGCCTTAAATAGAAACAACAGATGTCATATTAAATCTATTTTTAATCAACATTAAGCTACAATTTCTGAAAAGCCTTAAGCATGATGGCTTTACAAACCTCCTTTGCCTGGGCTAGAGTTGTTTGCAATAGTAGTTAATCTTAATTTCTCACAGGCCAATTTGCTCTTCAGTAACCAAACATTCTTACAAAGGAGAACATCCAAAATGCCTTCAAAATTTTGTTTTGGCCTAAAAGTAATTACTGATTCTCTTTAAGGAGAGCTTTTCATCCATAAATAAATAAATACATACATACATAAATAAATAAATAAAATGAAAAATAGAAAGAAATTTAGCTTTTTTCCAACCTAATCCATTTTCCTCCTGCAAAAAGGTAGAGTTACAATTTATTTATTAGTGGAGATAAACTGATTCTACACTATTCAACATCAGTTGAATCAGAAAGAGTACCCAGGAACAAAGTTATTTTTAAAAAAAGAAGGAAATATCCATAACCTTAATCTAACCATGAGGAATTTCAAAAATTTTTCAAATTGAGGAGCCTACAAATGTGAGAGTCCTACAAAATACCACTACTCTTGAAAAATTTCAAAGTCAACCCAAAAGACAAGGAAAGGCAGAAAAATTGTCACAGATTTGAGGAGTCTAAGGAGGAACGACAAGTAAATGTAATGTATGATCCTGAGTTAGACCTTGAAAGAGAAAAAGGACACTGTTGGAAAACAAGAAGTTATAATAAAGTCTTTAGTTAAGGGGCATCTGCGTGGCTCAGTCGGTTAAGCATCTGACTTCAGCTCATGTCATGATCTCACGGTTCGTGGGTTCAAGCTCCCTCTTACTACCCTTCCCCTTCTCATGCTCTGCCTCTCTCTCTCTCTCTCCCAAAAATAAATAAACATTAAAAAAATAAAGTCTTTAGTTAAGAATATCATATCAATGCAATTTCTTAGTTTTGCAAATTGTATCTCAGTTATATCTGGTGTTAAAACTACTGGAAGCTGGGTGAAGACTATGGGAACTCTCTGTACTAACTTTGCAATTCTTCTCTAAATCTAAAACTAAATTATAGAAAGTTTTTAATAGAGATGGAATAGGAGATAGTAAGAAAGGGAAGAGAAAGGGCACCAGGGTGGCTGAGTCAGTTAAGCGTTCAACTTCGGCTCAGGTCATGATCTCACAGTTCGTGGGTTCAAGCCCCGCATTAGGCTCTGTGCTGACAGCTCAGAGCCTGGAGCCTGCTTCAGATTCTGTGTCTCCCTCTCTCTCTGCCCCTTCCCCTACTCATGCTCTGTCTCCCTCTCAAAAATAAATAAATAAACATTTAAAATTTTTAAAAAAAGAAAAGAAATGGAAGAGATGGCTCATATACATTCAAGGTATAAATACTGAACTGAAGCCAGGTTAGTGGGGAGGGATGAACAAACAGCTATTTTGGGTAGTTGGGCAATCCTCATAGGGCCCATTTTTTTTTTCAAGAATTGACTGGAAGTAGTTCTTTACTGGTACTACATGGTAGGACAATTCTCCCTAGAACCCTTAAATTCCTATCTCCTGGAGGATTTCTTCTAGGCACCCTGAATACTGAGCACACTTCCCAGGCTGAAATGGTCCATACAGAAGAGGTAGCTAGGAAGCCAGAGTTCTGAAAACATAGAGCCTATCTGGGTAACTGTATTGCACCTGAAAACTCAACATAAGGGCTCTTTGTGGCCTAACAGTGTTTTCACTGGGTATGAGCTCTATGCCTAAGAGACAAGTATCTTCAAATGTCCTTCTGTGAAAGCACAGGCTCTTGAGCCCAGTATCATGTTATAACATGACCATGACAATCCTAGCTCATAAGTAGTGCCTGCTACAATTTGTGCCCAAGTTGCTTTGAAGCTTGTTTTTATTTAAAATTTTGTTTTTCTATAATTACTAAAAATCACAATGGTTAGGATCTGAACATAGAACAGGGAGCTATTATTCCTTTCCTGAAAATACATCAAAGCTGGGGTTTCTTACTCTGAAATATTGGGAATTTTTTTTAGTTTTCATAAGTTCCTTGAGCCAGCCCTTCCTGACAGCCAGCTGGTGAGTAAGAGGCATTCAGACCAGACTGCAGAGATTTAACTGTCCACTGTGCATCTATATGATTTTAGAACAGTTGTCACAATCGTATTCTGCATCCAGCCAAAAAAATATGAGAGCTCAGAACTATATACCAAGTTCTGTCTATCAGATGCAAGAAATTCAAAGTACTGGCTTCAGAGTGTCAATGAGTCATACTTCCTCAAATAAAAAAAAAAAAAAACTCAAAGATCCTAAATCTCAAGTTCTGTTTAGAAGAAATGTGGTAATTCTAGGACAAACAAGAGGTCTAGATGACCCGGGTGTGCTTGCAACAATGATGGTGTAGGGCAGTAACATAGCAGCAGTAGTAATGGTAATGATAGTAAGAAATGCTAACACTTATTGAGCATTTACTGCATTCCAGACACTGTATCATGCACTTGATGTGTGTTATCACTTGTAATCCTCTCCGCAACATTCTGATGTAAATATGATTATTGTCCACCATTGTCCACCATTTAAATGATAAAAGAACTAAGACTTTATGAGGTTAAGTAACTTGTCAGAGCTCACAGGACTAGTAAATACAGGAAATTAATAAAATCACCCTGACCCCAGAGCCTACTAGCTGAACCACTATACTGCACTGAGCATTGTGCACCTTGATACATTCCAGGGTTCCTTGTTACCCCGAGTTCTGGACGAACATGACCTCTATGAGATGCTTTTAAGCAAAATGAAGTGCTCAGAAACCACTTTAGTCTTTGGTCACTCTCTATTCCTCCCTAAATCTTGCTCAGGTCTCTAGTCTTGACTCCTGAAGGAGTCCTCATGGTTCCCGAGGCTTGGATTCACCAAGCAGTTTCATATACAATGTTTAAATGTGACTGCCTGTTCCCTGGTCCTCAGGGGTAGTCCTCCTCTAGGGCTAAGAGCTAAAGGCCAGAAATAGGCTTGTTTTCTGGTCCCCCCTCTGCCACTAATTACCTCCCTGAACTTTAATAAGCCTCCTTATTTCTGTGGTTGTGTTTGTGCATATGTGTGTGGGGGGGGGTATACTTCATAGAGATATTTCAAGGAAAAAAAATTTTTTATTATCTGGGCATAAAAATATTTAAGTATTTACTAAACTGAATTGACTGAGTAATGAAAAATCCTGGGAGTTTAGACTCACTCTGAGAATCTAAAAATCACCTCACTCAACTCATCTCTGTACCCTTGCCATCTGTATTACATATACCACCCAGTCTCTTCTCTAATGGACACTTTTATAGTTGTGGGCAGGCTTCCAGTCTGGCCTGGTTTTCTTTTTGGGAACTGTCTCCTACTTTCCATGAGATTCTATTGAGCCCATCCATCAAAAAGTCCTTTATCCCCTGCAAACCAATACTCAGGCTGACCAATGAGAATAATTTGTCATCCTGATACAAAAACCCAAGAAGCATTGTCCAAGTCCTTTCTGAGGGACTGACATGGGTATTTCTTTTGTGCTTTAATTCCAAACTGTAAGGATCCCCATGTTTGTGGCCACGAGGGATAAGTTGCCATAGAGAGAGCCTAAGAATAAAACAGAATAGTGATAAGCAATACTGAAAGAGAGAGACAGTGACAGAGATAGCAACAGAGACAGAAAGTTGATGAGATTGTTTGAACTCCCATATCCAGCTATGTCTGAAACCAGACCTACCAATTGAAGCTCCCAGTTAAGTAAGCCAAAATATTCCCTTGTATGTTTAGTTGTATGGGATTTTTGGTCACTTGCAACATACAGTCCTAACCAATACAGTGGATGTTAACAATGTCATTGATACCGAAGACTCCTTCTTAATTCTTTTAATCTGTTTTTAACTGTTTAGAATGTGATAAAAGTTCAAAATAGTACCTCTTCTATTAAAAAAATAGATAAAATTCATGATTTCTCATGTACTAGGCATGTGAAATGAAATTGGAAGATATAGAAAAATTGTAATAGTATGTTGGGTTAATTAAAATAATAAGCCAAAAGGCCCAGATGTTGTTAGCTTCAGAAATATCAACTAATATTACATATAAATTAAATGTGCATATTTCAACCTCATGTAATCTCTAACACTCTGAGTGTGAATGTGTGTGTGTATGCGTATACATATCACTGATTTCCAAATTTAGTCTCTTACTTTGACCTCCTATGCTGAACACCACACTCATTTTTCCATCTGCCACCTGGACGTCTCCCCTCTGATGTCCATATGTATCCAACGTCCAAAAGAGAACCTGGTTCTCTTCATAGCTTTCCTTTTCAATAAAAAGAATATTTATTTTTTAAATGTCTATTTATTTTTGAGAGATGGGGGTGTCATGAGTTGGGGAGGGGCAGAGAGAGAGAGGGAGACACAGAATCAGAAGAAGGCTCCAGGCTCTGAATTGTCAGCACAGAGCCCAACAGTGGGCTTGAACTCATGAACCATGAGATTATGACCTGAGCCGAAGTCAGACACTTAACCAACTGAGCCATCCAGGCGCCCCAATAAAAAGAATCTTTAATTCACCCAATGGCTAAGGTGCAAATCTTAAAGTTATTCTTGATTCCTTTCCTTCTTTCACCTCATATCTAGTCAATAAATTTTGTTGGTTCTGCTTCTGAACATATCCTGAATCCCCTCCACTTCCTCTATCTCCACCATTATGACCCTGGTCCAACCCACAACATCTCTCAGAGGGACCATTACAGCATTTCTTAATTGAGATTCCTGCTTTCACCCTCAGCTCTGTCTAGCCAGCTGTTCACACAATAAGCAAAGGTACACCTTTTAATATATAAATTTGATTATGTCACACCTCTCCTCAGAACCCTTCCATGACTTCCCATCACACTCCGAATGAGGCCAAAGTTCTTATCATGACCTATAAGGCCCAACATGATATGGCCCCTCACAACCTCTGATGTCATCTTTTATTACTGCCTCCCTCATTCTTCTGCAATGCACTAGCCTCTGCTATTCTTACAAGATAGCCAGCATGCACTCATCTCAGGGTCTCTGCACTCCCTATTTCTTCTACCTAGAATGCTCTACCCCTCAGCTATCTCTAGAGCTTGCTTTCTTTCTTTATTCACATCTCTACTCCAATGTCACCTCATCCAAGAAGCCTTTCCTAGCTGGCCTTACATCATCATCCCCTTTTGTTCTCTAGCACTTACCCTGCTTTATTTTTCTTCATAGGACTTATGCTATGACATTGCTATTGTTTTCATTTCCCTACTCTTTTATTGACTGATTGCCTTCTCTAGCATATAAGCTCCATGAAAGGCAGGACATTTGTTTTATTTATGATAATATCTCCAGCATCTTGACTCAGGCAAAACACAAAGTGAGCACATGCTAAATAGTTGTTGATTAATGAAAGAAGAAATATTTGTAACATTTAAGACTGGCAAAAAGTTGATATCTATAACATACGGAGAGATGTTCCAAGCAATAAGAATTTTTTTCATTTCCATAGAAAAAAATGGGCAGACTCAGTGCCCAGATCTTGGTGTTTAAATATGATTTTCCAGAAAGAGGAACCAGAGCTCCTTGGGAGAAATGGCTGATTCCAAGACTGGAGCACAAATATATACAAGATGAGCCTAGATCATTGTGCAGAACCAGAAAAGAAGTACTCAAAAACTAAAAGGATGGGGTCATGTCAAAGAGACACAAGAGACAAACTGACAGAGTTCCCAGTGGCCAACCTAGAAGAATTTGAGCAACAAAATTAACATGGTATTAGATTATAATCCAAAGTATAAAATAAGTATACATGATTCCATACTGGTGTAAATAAATGGTTGAATATATAAGTAAATGGAGGGAAAGAGAGAAATCTTCCTTACAAAAAAATCTCCAGATAAAATACATAGATATTCTCCTCTGTTACGGGCTGAATTATGTCCCCCGCCCCCCCCACACAAATTCATGTATTGAAACCATAACTTCCAACACCTCAGAATGTGACTATATTTGGAGACAGGGCCTTTAAAGAGCTAATTAAGTCAAAGTGGGGTTGTTAGAGTAGGCCCTCATCCAATCTGACTGGTGTCCTTATAAGAAAAGGAAATTAGTGGGGCACCTGGGTGGCTCAGTCGGTTAAGGGTCCGACATTGGCTCAGGTCATGATCTCAAGGTTCGTGGGTTCGAGCCCCACATCGGACTCTGTGCTGACAGCTCAGAGCCTGGAGCCAGCTTCAGATTCTGTATCTCCCTCTCTCTCTGTCCCTCCCACTCTCATGCTCTGTTTCTGTCTCAATAATAAATAAACATAAAAAATAAAAAAAAAAAGAAAAGGAAATTAGAACACAAAGACACCAAATATGCACACACAGGGAAACAACCAAATTAGCACACAGCAAAAAGGCGGCCATCTGCATGCCAAGGAGAGAAGCCTCAGGAGAAACCAGATATGCCAACAACTCGATCTCAGACTTTAACCTTCCATAACCATGAGAAATAAATATTTGTAGAGATTTAAACCACCTACCTGGTCTCTGGTATTGTGCTATGGCAGCCCTAGCAAACTAATACTGCTCCCTTTTCAGAGGTGGCGCTTCACCCCTCCCCCACCTTGAGTATGGGCTGAACTTAGTGACTTGCTTCCAAAAAATAGAGTACAAAAAGTGAAACATAATCAATTTACAGAAACCTGGTAAACACCACCAGAACAAAATGATCAAGGTTAATATCAGCAGTGCTAAGAAATGTGGACGGCATGTACCCTTAATAGGTTATGAAGGGAAAGGCATTCTACCTCTGATAAACTTCTCCAAATCCCATCATCCCAGCTAAATCATGAGAAAACACTAGGCAAATCCAAAATGAGAGATATTTCACAAATATGTGTCCAGTACTCAAAACTGTCAAGATCATAAAAAACCAAAGAATGCAACGGTGTCACATACCTGGGGATACTAAGGAAACATGAAGATGAAATGCAGTTGGGTACTCTGGATTAGATCCTAGGAAAGAACAAGGATAATAGTGGACAAACTACTGAAACCTAAGTAAAGCGTGAGGTTTAGTTAACAGTAATGTACTAATGTTGGTTTCTTGGTTGTGACAAATGTACCACAGTAATGTGAAATATTATGTAGGATATATAAGACCTTTCTGACTATCTTTGCAATTTTTCTGTAAACGTGAAATGATTCCAAAATAAACATTTATTTTCTTCCAGATGGACAAGGAGAATGAATAGGCAAATCACTAAAAAAAAATACATATGGTCAAAAATCCATGGAAATTATGGACAAACAAACATAAGTAATCAAAGAAATATAAATGATAACAATGAGTTATTTTTCACCCATCAGAGTGACAATGATTTTCAAAAGTGATAATACCCAATGTTTCTAAAAAGGTATGGGAAAATACGTAATTTGCCACTGGCGTCTAATGTCTTTATCAAGTACATACTTCAATTCATTTCCCAAGGAAATAAGCAAGCAAGTACTAAAAACAATAACTAGCATTTATTGAACACTTACAATGTGTGGGAAATAGTACATATATATTAGATCATTTGACTCTGATGATAATCTATAAGGTAGATAATATCATCATGATCTATAAGGACGATAAAACTAAACTGTAATTTTTATAACAATTAGAATATTTATTACAGTAAGGGCCACCTCCAATGAATCATTCCTCCCTGTATCTATGTCCTTGCATAATCCCCTCCCACAGTGACTCTGGGTTTGGCCACGTCACTTGTTTTGTTCAATGAGATATAAGCAAGTGTCACAAATAGAGCGTTTCCCTTTCTCTTTCTTCTTTTGAAATCTTGATACGTTAAAAAAAACCTAGCCTGCTAAGACTTAAGGTCAGTCAACAGCCAGCACCAAGCACCAGACAGGGGATGGTGGCTAAACTGGACAACCCAGCCACGCCTGAGTTCTCAGATGACTTTAGCCACATGAATTACCCCAGATGGGAGAAGGAGAAGACCCAACAAGCTGAGCTCAGCCCAAAAGGTTGGGCTCACAGACTCATGAACCATAAATGAACCATAACATGGCTGTTTTAAACACTAAGTTTGGGGCTAGATTGTTTTACAGCAATAGATAACTGAGAGACAACTTTATGAGAGTTTTGTTATAGCTAATTTACACATGAGGAATCTAAGACTTAGTTGAGTAGTCTGGTAAGTAGCAGAGCCAGGATTTACAGGGACATAGCTAATAATCTTAAGAGAACATTCTTAAACTCCATTCATCTTTGTAATGTAACTGAAAAGCATTCAAAGGGGTGTTGTTTCAGTAATTTCTGTTACAAATAGATAAAATAAGTGATACAATAAACTACCACTAATGATAAAATAGAATATAATTATCCTTCCAGCAATATAAACCCATTGTTGATCTGAGAAGATAATAAAAGTTCACCTTTGTTGGTTGTTACTATGTGTCACTCATTGTCCTTAGTATTGTATGTGCTTTATTTCATATACTATTCACAACGGCTCTATGAATATTGTGACTTGTTCTCATTTATTATTATTCTCAATTATCCCCATTTCCCATTTCCTTAAAAATGAGGAAAATGAGTGCAGAGCAATTGAACAACTAGCCCAAGGTCAGTAAGTGGCAAAACGGGGAGCTGACTTCCAAGGCCATGTTCCTAACCACAGCATCATGCTGTCTGATTTTCCCACAATATATTTTTAGGTGAGAAAGATCAGATTATGAAAACAATATGTGTTTTCATTTTGGTAACAGAAAAGAAAGTGTGGGTGGTTGTGTGGCCTGGATTCATGTAGGCATAGGAAAGAATATGGAGGAAGCTCTAAGTATACTGTATCAACTGAAGTTACTCCTGACTGGTAGGATTATGAATGACTTTTCCTCTATATATTTCATGGATTTTCTGATTTTTTGCAATAAAATTTTACAACTCTGATTATGGTAAATATACAAGTCTTTAAAAGGAAAACCTTAGCACTTCAATATTTAAAAATTATAAAATAGATTTTAAAATTTGCAGAATAAACAAAATCTTATGTGAAGATTTTGAAGACCGCAGTGCCAGCAGCGGGGCAGAGGGCGACGTGTCTTCTGAGCGGGAGCCATAGACTTAGGGATGGAACTCAGTGCATTATCATTGGGCGGAACTGGATCCTGAAAAATTCATGGAAGATGCTAAGTACCTACACTGCTTTAAGTATTTGGAACTGAATCATGAAAAGGAAGACAGAAATAAGAAGTTGGTAACCTGAGTAGCCCTGCAAAGACAAAACAGAATGAAACAAAACACCACCACCAAAGCAACGTTACCATGTTTTGTTGTTGCTACAGTCTAATGGAGAAGCGAGTGCTGGCAATGCAGGGGAGTATACCCCATGCAGATGGCAGCAGGGCAGACACCCGTGCTTCCCCCACAGAAAGATTTTGCTGGTTCCTGTGATTTC
>CM053567.1:74352170-74400544 GCA_028646485.1 Cryptoprocta ferox
AAAATAAAATAAAATAAATAACCATTTATTATAGCAGTAATGGAACATGCTGAAACCTAATTGCATATCTAGCTGTTGAAATTAATTTGACTAATGTTGTTTTAGCTGCAGATACTTCTTTGGGAGAAAAAGAAATGACAGTGTGTCTATTTTTTAAGGAAAATGTTAATAGTTGTTTCACTTTAAAAATGATTTTCGTGTGTGTGTGTGTGTGTGTGTGTGTGTGTGTGTTTGGTGGTCTCAAAAACTTCAACAAAACCCAGAGTATAAGATTACCCTGGCATGTAGGCTAACTTGATTGTATATGTTTATATTCTTAAACAGAATGTGTGCCACTCAAAGTCATGGCTCTCTGGGATTTGTGTTTTCTATAGACACTTAGTAAATGTGTGAGTTGATTTGGGGATTATCCATTCTCAAGGCAGATAACAGATTTGTTTGAAAGCCAAAGAAGTATTACAATGAACAAAATTCACACATATGCCACACAGGTCTTTAGAGCATTCAGAATTAGAAAAAAATTCCTGTTTAGGAAATTCTGCCTAATTCTTAATAGCGTACCATGCTCTGGTATAGTTCTCCAAAATTACTGATCAAAATTTATATTAAAGATTTATAATCAAGATTTATATTAAAAAATATATAAGTGTATTTTGATATGCAAATATTACATATATGTTTTATATATGCACATGTAGGTCATATCTGTATATGTATGTATATATATTTTCAACATATGTATGTACGGAAAGATGAATATGAGAATGTCCATAGAAGTACTAGTCATATTAGCTCAAATTTAGAAAGTGTTTATATGCCTACATAGAGTGGATAAATTGTAGCATACTCAGACTAGGAAGTACTATACAGTAATGAGAATGAATGAGCTACAACACAACAATGTGGGTTAGTTTCACAAATATAATGTTGAACACAAGAAGCCATACAGAGAAGAATATATATCATATGATTCTATTTATATAAAATACAAAAATAGGCAAATTCATGCTATAAGATGTCAGGAAACTGGTTGCCTTGGGAGTTAGGGTAATTCATGACTGAGGGACTTCTGGGTGCAGGTAATGTTCTGTTTCTTGATCCTGGTTACACAGATTCATAGAGTTGACACTTATGTACATTTTTCTGGATGTATATTATACTTCAATAAAAATTTTAAAAAGTTTACACAGTATTATGGCTCTTAAATGATGTAACATTCCCCTAATTTTCACAGGTTTATTTTCTATAAGAAAATCAAGTTTGGGGAAACAATGTATTTGCAGAAAAACAGCATTTATGACATAAATGACAATTTTAAGGGAGAATTTTTGAGTGTTCAGGACATTTTTATTTTATGAAACTAAGTTAAAAATTCACAGCAGAGATGGTCCTTCCTTCATTCCTTCCCTCCTCCCTCCCTTTCTTTCTTTCTTTCATTTCTTTCTTTCTTTCTCTTTCTTTTCTCTCTCTCTCACTCTTTCCTTGTTTCTTTGTTTCTCTCTCTCTCTCTGTCTCTCTCTCTTTCTTTCTTTCTTGGTACAGACATTCTGCAGAATTGTCTCATCAGATAGAAAACTCATGTGGAACGGAGCATAGTATATCGTTCAGTACTGGGCAGAGATGTGTGCCCATCCCATTACCTTTCATACTTTGACAGGCAATGACTTTGGTCATTTTTAACTTGTCCAGTAATTGTTTGCTTTACTTGTTGCTTTTATAATTAGGGCTATTAATAAAGTTCATTACTTAGTTTTAGATTCAATGGGACAACTTCACAAAATATATACTTCATATGTACATTTTTTTTTCAAATCGAAGAATTCTGGCTTCTTCTTATGTATCAGTTGAGACATATTCCCAAACATCATCCATTGTGTTTCACATTCTCCTTTTAATTCCCGTGCATCTGGTAAACCCAGGAAGGAAGGTCTAGAAATGCAACATTTAGTTTTATCACTAAAATCTCATGTTGCCACCCCAAATAAAACTATGGGCTAGTCATAGACACTCATTTTTTGGCTCATGTCCACTGAAAAATTGCCTGGCCTTCCCAGCAATAACTGGGTGAGACACCTATTTAGCAAAATGTGTCCCTCTGAGTAGATAAGCAGATGTATATGTCTAGACAATCAGTTCATCGAGAGCTCAACCTTCGTCTTATTTTATTTTCTGGCTCCTTTCTGTTGGTTGACCTCACCAACATGACAATGAGTATAGAATACAAAAATCTGCTTATCAGATGTGCCAATGCAATCTGCAAGCTTTATAACATAAATTCTATTCTGGGGAGCAGTCTCTGTATCATACATTTTCCTTTATGATGTGTTACTTCTGTCTTAAATAAGCAACTAAAGAAGCTATTGGATTTAATGGAGAGAGAAAAGGGTCTGACTTTATCTTTGAACACGGTCTTTGAATATACATTTCTATACTAGAGATGGCATCTGGATACCGTAAAATTTGCCCTATAAGGTATACAGAAGAGAAGCAGTATGGCTGCTTGTTCTACAGCATGGTCTCCGAGGTCAGACTGGATCCAAATCCTGGCACCGCCACTTGCTAACTATGTAAACCTGAGAAAATTCCTTAAGCACTGTATCTCTGTTTCTTCATTTCTAGGCAAAAGTAGTGCCTAGAAATGTGGGTTTGTTGCGAGGATCAAATGGCACAGGGCTAACCCTAGTTAAGCTTCAGGAAATACTATTCTCACAGTACATATTGGTATACATAACATATTTTAAGATTGCATATTTTTCCTTCATTGATTCAGGAAGTGCTTCTCAACACAGTAGAGCGAATGCTCTTGTTGAGATATAAATCAAATCATGTCACTCATCTGCTCTTAACCTTCTAAAAGCTTTCTATCTCACTCAGAGGAAAAGGGTTTATAAAAAGTACAGGTAGGGTAACCATATTTCTTGATATTTTTAGGACAATCTATGTTTATGCCTATCGTCCGGACGCAATTATTGACGACAGGGTCTCTTTTCACTCTCAGAGTATCCTGGTTTAAATGATAAAATATATGGTTACCCTATTATTAGGTCCTGTGTTGTCTGCTTCCCCTATCACCTAGCCTACTGCCTATCTCTGTGACCTCATGTTACTACTCTCTCCATTCCACTCACCACTATGGCTTCTTTGCTGGTCCTTTAACCCTCCAGGCACATTCCTGCCTCAGGGCCTTTGCATTTGCCATTTCCTCTTTTGGAATGCTCTTACCTTAGATAGTGGCATGGGAAGTTTTAGGTTTTTATTCAACTGTTACCTTGTATTGGGGCATTCTTTAGCTCCCTACTCTAAAATTAATATCTTCTCCCCCTTCTTTCTATTCCTCTTTCCCAGCTTACTTTTCTCCCTATCTCATATGCTGGATATTTATTAACTTGCTTAGTGTCTTATTCTTCTACTTGAAAGGATGCTCCATGAGGGCAAGGATGATCGTTTTTCTTTACTGCTATTTCCCCAGTGACTAGTATATAGAAGGAGCTCAGTAACTATCTATTGAATGGATAAAGGAAGAACATTAAGAGAGTAGTCACTGAGTAACAAAATGGCCAATCCATTGCCATCCCCATTACCTTCTAGTATAAAATGGGCTCGTATGTTTAGGATTCAGGTTATGAGAATTGTTTGACCAGCTTCCATTACTGATGCTCTTTTCTAAGTAAGTTGTTTTAAAAGTTGAGATGGCAAACAATGTCAGCAAACCTCATAGAGAGGTTTAAATTCTAAAAGTAACCTCTAAATGTGCACATGCAAAAACGGTATTAAATCTTCCCGAGGGCATACTTGGATCTTTGCTTCTGGAGTCAGGAACACCGGGGACTTCAAACCTTCCAAATTTAAGTAAACATTTTGAAGCACATGGTTTTGTAAACTTTTTGATGTTCAAATTTAAAAATAAGGCCACCAAAAATTAATATGGAGTGATGCTTACATTTAGTCCTGTTACTGAATTTAATTTCGACTATTAACTTTATCATGTAGGAAAGTTTTTCCAAGAAAAACTAGACATAGTTAAAAATAAAAGTGTAGCTATAGAAAGCAGTTATTTGAACTCCCAGGAGAATATGGTAGCTCCAGAAAGTAGTTGTAGACTTTCTGGCAGTATATCAAATTTATTTTGACAGAATTTCTTAGAACAGTCCATACTTAATCACTGTAGTCTTAGAATCAACATCAGATACAGAGAAGTTGATTCCCCATCCTCTTTCATTTTAGTTCGCACACCCTTCATACCAAATTTATACACTTGTATGATAATAAAGAAATAACACTCATATCCTAGCAACTCATAAGATGAAGACACCATAGAAATATTTCAGAATGAAACAGCCCAAACATCTGCTTGTACTGCGAGTGCTTGAAGCCGTGCAACATTTACAGCCCCTCCCCAGCCATCACTATTTTATGTTAAATTTAGAACACAGCAGCCTCTTCTATGAGCTGAACAGTTCGATGGAGGAATATCATCAGCCATGATGCTTTTTACATCTCAACACCTTCCTAATGAGAATGGGACTGAAACATCTCTCCCTCCTCAGCCATGGGAACAATCTTGCAGTTATGGATGGTTTCCATCCCCCTCCCCCTGAAATAGGAGTAACTGTGCTGTGAGCCAAATGCTGAGGGTTCGCAGAGTAACCTCACATGAGAATAATTACTTAACATGAGCATGAGAGAAGGCAATGAGGTTCCCAGACTCAGGAAACGAAAAGTCAAATTGGGAGGTAGAGTTGGAGAGGGTTCTGAAGCCTTTCCAGACAGCAACTTCCTTATAACAAACAGCAAATTGGGTAATAAATTTATCACTCTGTCATTTTATGTGTACAGATATTCTAAAATCAGCTAGTTAGCATAATGAATTTTTGCAATGCACATGTGTTTTAGCAAGGCCAGAAACTCAAACTCAACCTATTTCCTGTTCTCTAAAGAGCAAATAAAACCTTTAATGATATGAATGTTTATTTTGATATTCCAAATCACGTGTAGGTTTAATATTCCAGTCAAAACCACAATTCCAAGTATGCTCAAAGAATGCGTATTGCACAGAAAGACTGAAAAAAGACTCCTCAATTGATTATATGTGCCAGAGAGAGGAAGGTAAACAACACAGTGTCTGGACACAGGCAAAGGGGGAAAATGATCCCGTTATGTGCTGCTCTGCTTTGCACACTTTTCTCTCAGATTTATGGACCCTGAGACATTGCTCATTTGCAGGAAATCAGTAGAAATTCAATACATTCAAAAAGGAAGTCAGCTTTTAGATCTTGGATTGCATGGGAGGAAACACATTCTTATAGAAGCAAATACCAATACATTTCCTTGTTGTATTCATTCATCAAATATTTTTTTAAGTTGGGTACAATGCCAGATACAGGAGATACAATGATAAATGAGAATTATGGCAGCCTGCCTCAAGGAACTTGAAGTCTAGTAGGGCAGACAGGCAAGCGAATTGGCAAATACAATAGAGTATGTGTTAAATGCTATTTCAGGGTTAATAGAGGGTGTCATGGGAGCGCACAAGAAAGACACTAACCCAGTTTGAGTCATAGATATTGCCAGACAATGAGATGTTTAAACTGAGATCTGAAGAATAAAGCGGAATAAACCAGAGGAGGCATGAGGGGGAAATCTGCCAGGTAGAGAGACAATCTTGGTATTCTCAGACAGGCCAGGTTAGCTCGACGAAAGGGAGGTAGAGGAAAGTGTACAGAGAGAGGCCCAGGAGGGAAGGCAGAGGCAGAGTTACCCCATAGGAAACATTTAGCTGCGACGCACCAACAAGGGGCAGGCAGGGCTCTTGGTCAAGGGACACACTTTCCTTTCTCAAAATTCAGGGAATACAATTTTTATCCCTAATTTTATGATTATAGCACTACTACTGGAGTATGTAAGAAGGATCTGTTTTTATTTGCTTGATGAGTAAAAAGGAGACACCACCATTATCACATATGCAATAATCTGGTGGGTAATTTGATCAACTTGGGGGACTAGGATGTGCAGACCACAGATAATTTCCTGTGTCTTATACATAAATGAAGATTCCCTCTGATAAATTGTCATCATCATCATCACCATCAATATTTAAACTTGAAGATCTCAGAGAAATCTGATTAGAAGTCAATGTTAACAGTAAAGACCCTGAACAAATCAAATTATACCAATAAGCCCTTATTGAATGACAACTATGTTTGAGACACACAATCTATAAGTTGTGGCGATTTATTTTTTAGGCAGAAGTTGCCTTGGTGATTTGATGTGTCAAGAGACAACTTTGGTATGGCTGCCCCAACAACAGGATGGATTTCAGTTGCACAAGATGTCAAAGGCTGTGTGAATGCGGAGATAACTGGCTCCATGCGAACGTCTCTGGTTTCCACATTGCTCAGATCCTCTGCCAGAGCAACATATTGAGTCTTGACTTTCCATTGCAAAATATTTCTGATAATTTCAAACAGAATTATATCTGTTTATTTTTCATTGTTGTCCTCAATAAGAGGTGGACGCTTAGAGGGGACCAAATTAGTAACCAACAATCAGTTGCTGGATTCTGCCACTGGCTGGTTCACTGCTTCTCACAAACCTGCTTTGCCCTACATGCTGAATGGAGACATTATTCACCTACAGTATCATCTACGACATCGCTGGTTTTAACGCCTGGCTCTGCATGTGAGAGATTTCTATACTAAGTCATTGAACTCCACGTCTTCCCTCCTCCTTTGGCCACCATTTTAAACCTTTCCAACCTACTTTTCTCATATACATATTTCCCTACATTCCTGTTTCTCCTAATGGGGCTGAGATACAGTGTTTTACGGATATATCTGTGTGCAAGTATGGGTGAGCTGTTATACTGAAAGCCGCATGATGCCAAGCTTTGGCCGGTTACCCACGTAGAAACATCACTTTTAGAGATTCCACTCTATTCAAAATTATAACCCATCTCCCTTTAGACGGCACTCGATGGCATTAACATAATCTCATGAATCATTAAAGAGTACAATGATTAGATTCTGTACTTGTAACCTGTATTGGCATTTAGTAATTGGGGGTTATTTGTAGTCCCTAAACACAGGTACAAGGTTTTAATTGCTTTGCCATTGTAATGAATGTAAGCAATTTATACACAGATCAACGTACTGGCTAAATTTGTTCATTTCTCGAAAATTCAGGATATCAGATAACGTAATTTCTCGACACATCAAATCCATCCTAAACAAGCATGAGAATTTGAAAGGGTCTGTAACTCCTTTCCTTTCCTCTCTCCTGTTTTTGTCAGCCTTCTCTTGTAGTTAGTGATATTATGCTTTTTGCATAATTAAGAACTAGAGTAATCCTTTGATAAACTTAGTAACACCTTTTCTCCAACATTGCCATTTGCAAGGCCCTTGTATGCTTGAAAACCAAGAAGGTCACTGGGATTTATATGCTTCCTTTGGTTCCTTCTGCTTTGTATTTTACTGTCTCAGATTGTCTGATTTTATCACTAGGTAGTGTGTCTGTGTGTGTACGAGTACAAGCTAGGGCCAGAGGAGTCTCTCTCCACTTTTTGGCTTATTTCTTCTCTATGCAACATATGTAACTTTGGACTTATTTTTCAATTTAGGATCTGTAAATGTCTCAGCAGTAGTCATTCAGTGACTAGACCTAGCCTCTCTGAGAATGTTATTATTATTTTTTTAATATTGATTTATTTTGAGAGAGAGAAAGTGTGAGCAGGAGAGGGACAGAGAGAGAGAGAGAGAGAGAGAGAGAGAGAGAATCCCAAACAGGCTCCCCACTGTCAGCCTGTAGTCCAACACAGGGCTCAATCTCACAAGCCGTGAGATCATGACCTGAGCCAAAACCAACAGTCGGACACTTAACCACTGAGCCACCCAGGCGCCCCTCTGAGAATGTTATTTACTTAGCAGTAGTGATAGCATTTTGACAAGAGCTGTGCCTGCATGTTGGCAGCTGGTAAGAAGTAGGTAAAGTATGGTTGGAGTGGAGAGGACCTAGAATACTAAACATGGGAGCTCCCGGGTGATTTTTATTAAAATGACACTCAGTAAGTAGAAGTAAAGATCAGTATGGGCTAGAGGAAAGAAACCCTGAAAATAGGGCAATTAATGAGGAAACTTTTGGAAATCAGGTGTGGAGTGACTCCATCTTCCATGCTCACAGACCACTGAAAGCCACTCAGTATTAAACATAATGGTAAAGGGAGATGGACAGCTGCGACTCTGCCTTGCACTTGAGGGCAGCTTGCCATGGTCAGAGGAATCCACGGTCTGTTAAGTGAGACTCCAAAGCATCAGACTCTTACAACAGGAGGCAGCTGTGGACCAAAGGCATGAGGGCCCAGAGCTCACATCACTAGGAAGGATTTCTCCGGACTCTCCTGGGCAGAAATCAGGGCAACTACAACATCTTACAGTCTTCTAACTCAGAGAAAGGGACTGACAGAAGGAAGTAGAAATAACCCCTAAATACTGTGAGGCTTTTTAGCTTACTCAAATGTTTTCTTCTTTTCCTCTGGAAGAAGACTAAAATAACTAAAGCATGCATGTATTTTTTTTAACCCAAAAGGTTTACTTTCTAAGATTCATGTTGGCTAAATGACTCATTACATGAGTTTTAGAAAAACAGAAGTTACACAAATGTACTCCTGCGATGTAAAAGCTTGTCAAACACATATTGTGTAGAACTACAATAAGGTATATAAAGCATTACATTCCCAACAGGGAAGAACCATATGGTCAGATAAGGACGTGTAAATTATTATCCATTGTTATATGAATGTAAAACCAAGTTTTATTTGAATTTTCACCAACTGGAGATAGTCTAGACGGCCTGGCTTCACATGTTGCTCTGGACCAGAAATGATGTTTAGTCTAGTGACTGGCAGGTAGCACCTCAAAGGGATAAGTGAGTCTCCTTCCTAGCAGTTGCAAATAATGTTTCCCCAAAATTTTCTTTGCAAATGGTCAAATGGGAATAATTAATTCAGAGATAGTTAATTATTCTCCTGAGCCACGAGGGGTTGGTTAACTTGTGTATAAGTATGAATAATCCATGTTTTATACTCTATAATGTAAATACTGGAGTAAAATTTGAGTCATAGAAACATTTAAAATCTATTATTAAAGAAAGATGTCATGAGAAAGTCAAGTGTTTACAATATTATTTCAAAAAGAGAATAACCTTAAAAAATTTAAGTTCTATAGCATGTGCTAAACATTTTAAGTTAATTACACATTTTCAGTTTTGCATCATAGTTCAGTTCTAAAATCCCATTTTAAGTTCAAATAGAAAACATATGTTTTCATTCCATTCTATGAAAAGAGATGGCATATAATTTTTTTTTAATCATTTGTTGTCTAATTTCTCCAATTTGCCAACAGTGTACTGGAGTAATTTTGAAATGCTTTTTATTCATTAACATTCGAGGTTGTAATCATTGTTTTCATCTTTACTGTCAGTACTTCATTGTACCACCACTTTTCCTGGTAGGCGAGCATAATTTTGCCATAGTTTAAGTGTATTTATTAGAAACCAAGAGACTCTTAGTTAAAGTTTATCACATCTTCAAACAAAACTTGCCATTTAAAGTCATATTTCAGAATATTATTGCTCAGAATAGCTTTGGTTTTATGGATAATACATAGAAGAAAAAAATAAAGGCTGAGGAAAGTACTTTTCCTGGGCTTAGAATAAAGACATTCCATAACATCTGGCATAGACCACATAATTTTACTTGAATTTTAGTTCACTTGAATTCTTGCAGTAATTTTCCCCTCACAACCACTAGACCAAATACGAAACATCTAAGTCCTTTGGGCTTTCCTTTGTTTTGGTACCAACCAGTCCCTAAAGCAAGAGGATCCCAGTGACAGTGGGTGAGTTATTTTCCCCTCCCACTGAGGCATCACTTTTGTCACACTTGTCTTGGGATCCTTATTGCCTAGCTCAGGGGCAGGCACACAGTGGGCACTCCACAAATGAAAACTCCGTAAACCAAAGAAATAAAGGAGGCAACAGTAAACTGAGGCCTATTTTAAATGGCTTTAGTGACACTATTCAGTAAGGTCAGCACTGGGCTGCGATCACGTGGAATTATCTCTGAGTCACCAAGATAATTGAGGGAAGCCAGCATGCCCTTTGGCTTCTATCACCAATCCAGATAGTCAAAATAAATAGGTACTTTCATTTCAGGATATACTGTGGCTATCTGGCCACCGAATGGCACCACATTAAAAAGGTTACGGAAACTGAAAAGATACTTATTTTAAGTATCAATAGATCTTACCCTGAATGAATCTCAGAAAACCCAGTTTTTTTCCAAGATTGCCCATCCACTCAGCAAGCTCAGGGTTGGCATGAGAATTTGCTTCCTTAAAGACCATGACTTTGGGGGCACCTGGGTGTCTCAGTCAGGTGTCTCACTCAGTTAGCCTCCAACTTCAGCTCAGGTCATGATCTCACGGTTCGTGGGTTTGAGCCCCGCGTCGGGCTCTGTGTTGACAGCTCAGAGCCTGGAGCCTCCTTCGGACTCTGTGTCTCCCTCTCTCTCTGCCCCTCCCTTGCTTGCACTCTCTCTCTCTCTCTCTCTCTCTCTCTCAAAAATAAGCATTAAAAATTTTTTTTAAAAAAGACCCTGACTTTGAATAGTCTTCCCAGAAACACGATTTTGTTAACAATTAGGTTAGCAAATAAATGTAACATTTAACAAATAATAAAAATGTTAAAAGGCCACCAAAGTTGAAGGCTGCAGAAATTACTCTCAGTAAAAACACAGACTAAAATTCCAAAGGTCTGCAGCAACTCTCTTACTGTGGAATCAGACCATAGGTTCAAACCTGCAAATATAGTTGTGGTTACTTCCTACCTTAAACACATTGATAGGGAGATCAATGACCACATAGATAAGGTCTCCAAGGGCAAGGCTGGCTATCAGTGCGTTGGGGCCATTCCTCATGCACTTGTTCTGGTAAATGATCCTGAGGAGAGTTGCATTCCCCACCATTCCCACGATGAAAATAGTACAAGATATCACAGTGTTAATGTATTTGAAAGCTGAAGTAATCTTAGTCTGCTGTGGGCAATAGCTGTGCATTGAGCCATTGCTAGGTAGGGCCAAATTCGTAGGTCGATGAGTGGTAACGAGGAAGCTGAATTCTGTCCCATGAAAAGTGGTGAAATCATCCACCGGAGTACTTAGGTTTGTGCTGTAGCTCTCAGGATTACCACTGATCACACATCCAATGAGGGCTACCCAGAAGGACACCTTGAGGCAAAAGGTTTCCATCATGATGCAAAGTTGAGGAAATGTCTCTTACTATGTTGCCTTTATACACTCACTTTTTTTTTCACCTGGAAAAGAAAGGAGGGAAAATAATTGGTTATAAAATCCAGCTGCCAATAATTGCCAATGGTTATTTACTGCTTCAAGTAAAAAGTAGTATATATTTGGTAATTAGATAAGATCTGCGTCAGGTTATCCATGTCAGGAAAAGAAAGAGAAGATCGAAGCTCCATTATGGCAAATTCTCTATCTCTGTCTCTGTCTCTGTCTCTCTCTCTCTCTAAGCCCCTCTTGCTTCCTTCTCTTCCTCTCTCTCATCTCCATCTAGATTATAATATGGATGAGGATATATCAGTTTTTACTTTAGTAGATCAAAAATTACTTTTTTCTCTCCATTACACTGGTTGATAAGAACCTAAATTACAAAAATCTTCAAGAGTTGAGATACAAAATTTTATTAATGGAAGATGCCGAATAAAATTTACATGGTATCAAGACATAAAATTAGCAAATTCTGTCACTAACAATTCTATATTCCAAAATGTGTACTGTTTTGCACATGGTAAATAATGTACATGAGAATAAAATGTAGCACAGGTAGTTATTTTAAGTGTCATGAAATGCTCTTTTAAAATCAGAACTCTGGTTAACACCATCAATACATTTAACAATCTTAGTTTCAATTAAAAATTATATAATTGATACAAACAATATATTTATTTTATTGAAAATCTTGAGGACTAATGTGCACAATACACCTCTCTGGCAGGAATTTTTTTTTCTCTTTTTCATTCTTCGGAAGTTATTATCCTGACACTTGCCAATGAGTGAAACTGGGTAAAATGGCTTTCTAGGCCAGGCACAGAATTTGGCTTTCCAAGGGTTATCTGTCTCATGCTCTCTTTGGAACATCCTATGGAGTTACATTTATTATGTCAACTGTGCTGAGCACTTCACATGCATGGTGCCATCTACAGCATGCCATGCTCCTGTGAAGTAGATACACAGTTCCATTATAAACATAGGGGACCAGAGGCTCAGTAAAGGCAAGGAGTCTTCAAGTCCACAGGTGGTAGTGCAATGTTAAGTCTAAGGCGGGTTCATCAGACTCTGAGCCTGAGCTCTTATCCACTAGACGACACTATCTCTCTCTCATCTTCATGCCTTCTTATTAGCATGAGTCTCCCAGTGTTTCAACGGAGTCTCCCAGAGTTTCCATGAAACAATAGATTTGGGAGGATGATTACATGTTTTCAAAAGATCATTTGTTTTTGTTTATTTGTTTAAGTGACTTGCTGACAGCAAGGGGTCCTTCTTGCTCAGAAAGTCTAGGTTTCTACTTTAATCCTTCAAAGATTAAAGGAGGGGAACTTGGGTGGCTCATTTGGCTAAGTGTCTGACTCTAGATTTCAGCCAAGGTTATGATCTCGTGGGTTTGGGAGTTGGAGCCCTACCTCGGGCTCTGTGCAGACAGCGTGGAGCCTGCTTGGGATTCTCTCTTTCCCTCTGTTCCTCCCACACCTTCCACCCCTCACTTGCTCTGTTTCTCCAAATAAATAAATAATTTTTTTTTAAAGAAAAGATGTTGGGGGAAATGAGGGAGTTGGTGGTAACATAGTAATCAAGGGTAAATAAAAAATAGCTCCTCCCATTTAAATATTTTGTAAATTTTCTTCTTTGTGAGTTTTTAATAATTCTTTAAACAAAGACCATAACCTCATTAATGCAGTGGCATGTGTCAATGATTTATATGCCCAGGTCATAATGTAACTTTTTTTAATTGTGTCCTTTTTCTTGGTCTATTTATGGTTGGTGTTAACCGTTTTTAGCAATTTTGACAGTTATGTTGGGAAATCAATAGAGCTTAAGTTTGGACAATATGTTGATGAAATAAGATTTATTCAAGTTTTGCAGAAGGTCTAAAGTAAGTACACTGTGCAAATACCATATACTTTTGCCTTCCCCTGAGGTTTTTCCCAGGAACCTGAAACAATAACACTGTATGTATATTAATAATTTATTATGTATGCGTCTGTAATCTGACTTGAGCTTTACAAGTCTGGTAGGCAGGGGCAATATTCCCATTTTAATCATGAGGAAGGTGAGTCTTGAAGAAGTCTTTATGGCCAAAAAGTGGCAGAACAGGTATAATGTCTCACTTTGTTTTGCTTAATTATAAGTAGTTTGCAGTTTTTTCCCTGCTTCTTACAGTTTGGAGTGACTACTTGACCGAATATTGTAATCTACAAAATGCCACTACTTGCATTCTACAGTGGAGACCAAGACTCTAAGAACAAAGCATCTTGTCATTCTCCTCTTTAGATCATAGATATGGGGGAAAGAAATCCTTCAATATGTTGTACTACTTAATGACCACAGCCTCCTACTTTCCCAGTTGGAAAGGACGCTTCAGTAATGTTTTCTTAAAAATAAGAGAGAGAAGGCCTTTCCTGGAAGTGGAGTGGGTTTTTGCCCAGTAGAGTCCACTAGGAGGATATTTAGTGAACTGACCTCGGTATCATGGGTATTATGCCACTCGGGAAAGGTACCACTAGTGTTTGAACATTAGTATGTTGGATTGCTTGGTCAGCTGATTAGGCAGGAAGTATGGAGGCCAAGGCTGTAGGTTCTTATCAAAGTGTGAGCTAGCTACCATTAAAGCCACTTTTCTTGTTCCTCCCACAATGACACCACTACATCATTTCCGATGTCATCTCCATCAGCTCTCGACACATGTTAAGCTGCAGAGCTAAGGGATACTTGACAAAGATATGTGGGTACCATATTATCATTGGGTGAAAAATGCAAAACCAAACAAACAAAAGGCCTTTCAAATGCATGTTCCTCCAAGGATCAACCTGTAGCATATTTCCATGGATCTAAGTCATGCTGTGCTTAGAACCCTCGGGCATAATCAGACCTAGCTCTAGTGAAGCACCTCAGGGTCTAACCTGAAAAACATAGTTTATAGATCCAGCGTTCTTCATATTTGGTGGCTAAGAATTTGATGGAGTTTCAAAGCTATTATTAAGGTATAAGACTGAATCTTTAGGTTTACACTGCAAGCATTTAACATCTTGGATTCTTAGGATTAAAGTTCACCTGTAATTAGTAATTTGGAAATTCCAACGTTACCAAAATGGCATAAATTTAGAGCAGGTAATTTACTGAAATGATTGCCAAGATGTTTCTCAATTAGTTAACACAGAGGGGGCGGGAGGCCACGAACATCTACTAGAGGAGAGAAAAAAAAAACAAACCCCAAACAAATAAACTAGGAACTTATTAGTCTTCTGTGGGTTCTGCTTGCTGGGTAAGAAATCAGCAACTCTCCTTACTGACAACGCCTGACTTTAATATGCCTCCCACCCCACCCCCTCTGCCGCCAACTCTATCCGGGAACTCCATTAAGATGGTGTAAACAGTGGCTGATTATCTAGAAACAGCCCTTGTTTTCTGCACGTGAAAGGCAACAAGTGCCCTTTAAAGGAGAGCGCAGAACAAAACGCCCAGACCTCTACAGGCAGGTTTCCAAATTAGCTGCACTGGGGGTTTTCCAAAACCCATCAGTCCCTCACACCAGTGCTCTTGGCTACCCTTGGCATACCCCGGGGTGTGCAAGGAGGAGAAGCAGGCGAGTAAGAAGAGGCTGCGAGGCGAACTTCACAAGTAGGCTTTGGAGCCAACAACGAGGGCGTGATGTTCTACAAAGTTCTTATATGCTTGGGGGAAAAGGGAGACCAAGGAAAACTGATGGTTTTCCTCTGACTAAAAATCCGAATCCCACCTGGGGAGGCTGGGGGCTTTCGATCAGCCCCCCACCCCCCAAACGCTTCCGGAGCGCGCTCTTTCCCACAGAGCCGCCCGCCCCGCCACGCGCCCTTGGGCAGGTGGGTGCCAGCCCCTGTGCGGAGGGTCATCAAGCTGCAGGGCGTCGGGCGAAAATGCTCCCGACCCGCCAGTCCTCCCAGGTGGCGCCCCCACCCCCACCCCCGTTCGGGTCCCGGAGGAAAGAGTTGCACCGACCGTGGAGCTCGGCGGGCTCTTACAGCTGCCCGGTCCGCGCGCCGCGCCAGGGCGAGAGGAAGCGGAGCCGGCGAGGTTGGGTGGTGGCTGTCCCCGGCTCCCACGCCGCGGCAGCCCGGGAGGCACGGCTGCCTCCGCTTCGGAAAGCTTCCTGGGCACGGCTTCTTCGGGGAGGTCTTCCCGAGCCTCCAGCCTCCGGCCACCGAGTGGGACGGAGCCTCTCCACCTCCTGTCCGCAATCGCCAGACTAAAGGGATGACTGTACGCGCGCGCGCGCGAACGCTCGCAAGAAAAAGAAAACTCCAGGGGAACACGCCTCCCGCCTGTCCTCCCCTTCTCCTCGAAACACTCCCAGACCTTCGACTCCACTCTGGGACAGCAAGAACCTCCCAACCTTCCAGCCCTCCTAGGAGGCAGACACTATAAAGCACAAAGCTGCCGCCCCCCTCCCAGGCCCTGAAGGGCAACAACCTTTTAACCATTTCCTTCCAGAACTGAAGTGAGGGTTGGCAGGCGAAGGAGAATAGTTTAACAGACAAGACTCAGAACTGAGGAAGGCTTTGCTGAAAAACCCATCCCCGTCACAGGCAAATCTGATCCGTGAGGGAAGGACTGCAGTTAGAGCCAGGGTCCTAGCCGGATGTCTCATCTGCGTTCCCTGCCCCTTTGCTTGGCTTGTATGCCCCCTCTGAAGTTTACAGCAAGTTAAAGAACCAAACTTAGACAGCAGTTTACTGGATCAAGTTTTGCTTCTATCTTGTCTCTTGAAGCCTGCACCCGACGGCTGCATACAACTTCAGGGCAAGGCAGGAAGAGTCTGTGGAAGATTCTAGTGTGTAGCTCAGAGAAACCTGTACTTCCTCAAGAAATCCAAACACTGTGGGTACAGACACTGCAGAAAGTGGGTTTCAGCATCTTTCTGTGATGGAGATTTTTATCCTAAATTAGGGAGTAGGAGAGGATATGAAGGACAAAGGCCATTTCCTGTGACATATGAGAAAAAACTGAGCTCCTTAGAGAAGGCTCTCCCTTGGGGTCCTTCAGTGCACTACTGGTGTGGACATGTTGTGGAAATGTGAGTTTGGAGCACTGGTAACTATTTCAGACTGTTCTGGTTATCTATGGCAGCTAAAGAAAGTCACCCTAAAACAGTAGTGGCTTAAAACAACAGCAGTCATTTACTCATCAATCTGCAGTTTGAGCAGGGCTTGGCTGGGACAGCTCATCTTTGTTGGGGCTGGAGGCTCTACTTCCAAGACAGTTCACTCACTTGGTGAAGCGTGTTGGTTTTTCTCCATGTGTGTCTCTCTACAAAGTGGTTTAGACTTCCTCACAGCATGGTGGCTGGGTTCCAAGAAGGAGTGTCCAAAGAGTCAGGAAGTCGAAGCTGCCAGTTTCTTAAGGTCTGGGCCTGGAGACTGGTACAGTGTCACTTCTACAGAATTCTGTTCTCAAGCAGTCACGGATCTGAGATTAAAGGTGACGGGATTTTGCTGCCATCTGTCAATGGAAGGAGTTTCAAAAATTTTTAGGGGGCAACTTGTAAAACCATCAAAGAGATGCACAGAACATCACTGTTGAATGGGACCTTAATGGTCATCTAGTCCAATTGGACTAGGTATTACCCTGTGCATGAATCTATTCTATCTACAGCTGACAGAGAGTCAGCCAGACAGGATAACCAAGATCTTTTATAAATAAGTGCCTTAGTTTGCATTGAAAAAAAAGTGCCCTTTCAAGCACATGCCCTGGCAAGCTGGCAGTATTTTCTGGGAAGAAAACCTTATTGGTTCCTCCCAGAAAAGGCAGTTCTACATGAGGGTTCACACCTTGGAATGTGAAACATGTACTGGATTTTAGCTCCTGCTCACTCTATGATCAGACACACTTGGAGAGTGCACAACTTGTACAACTGAACATCTTACTCTAGCCAGTCTTTGGTAGAGCACATCCATCAGCCCCCACATCGTGACACAGGTTTGTTATTAAAAATTCCTCCTCTGCACCCTTTAGGATGGCTATTACCAAAAAGTAGAGAATGAGATGTGTTAACAAGGATGTCTAGAAATTGGCACCCTTGCACATTGCAGGTGGGAATGTAAAATAGTGCAGTAGCTGTGGAAAACGGTATGGTAGTTCCACAAACAATTCAACATTAAATTACTCTGTGATCCAACAATTCTATTTCTGAGTACATACCCAACATAATTGAGAACAGGGACTCAAACAGATATGTGTACACCATGTTCATAGCAACATTATTCACAATACCCAAAAGATGGAAATAACCCTAATGTCCATTTATGGAAGAATGGATAAAGAAAATGTAGCGTGTATATATACAACTAAATATTAGTTAGCCTTAAAAAGGAGTGAAATTCTGATACATGCTACAATATAGATGAAACTTGAAGACATCATGCTAAGTGAAATATGCCAGATGCAAAAGGACAGGTGTTGTATGATTCCACTTCTTTTTTTTTTTTAATTTTTACATTTATTTATTTTTGAGAGACAGAGAGCTAAGAGGGGAGGGACAGACAGTGAGTGAGACACAGAATCGGAAGCAGTCCCCAGGCTCTGAGCTAGCTGTCAGCACAGAGCCCAATGCAGGGCTCGAACCCACGAACTGTGAGATCATGACCTGAGCTGAAGTCGGATGCTCAACCGACTGAGCTACCCAGGCGCCCCTGTATGATTCCACTTCTATGCGGTGCTTAGAGTAGTAGTCAAAACCAGAGACAGCAAGTAGTATGGTGGTTACCGGAAACTAGGGGGGTGGGGGGAGGAGTGAGGAGGTATTATTTAATGTGCTTCTGAGCCTCAGTTTGGGATGAAACAGTTCTGGAGACAGATGGTGGTGATGGTTGCACAACAATGTACTTAATGCCACAACCTTACACTCAAAACTGGTTAAAATGATAAATTTATATTATGTATATTTTGCCACACACAAAAATTCTTCCTGCGTTAAGATGAAACCTGCCTCTGTATAATACCTACCCTATATGTTTATAAAATAAATTTACTGCTTCTTCGAAGAAAGATCTTCAAATATAAGTAAATATGTATTATGTGGATCACCAGCATAGATCTGCCTTTGTAACTGATTGGGATTGACTCATTCTAAGTGAGAACAACATGAACTTTCCTTCATTGTTGGAGATTTATATTCTTGTCTTCTCTGCCCTACTTTGGGGAAAATGACTTCAGTGGATTTAAATATGTTTTCCTTTAAATTAACTACTTCCACTAATCCCTCTCCCTATACACACGACATTATATACTCACCCCACTTCTTTTTTTTTAAGTTTATTATTTTGAGAGAGAGAGAGAGAGAGAGAGAGAGAGAGAGAGCATGAGCAAGGGGAGGGACAGAAAGAGGGAGAGAGAGGGAAAAATCTCAAGCAAGCTCTGCACTGTCAGCACAGAGCCTGACATGGGGCTCAGTCTTAGTAACCACAAGATCATGACCTGAGCTGAAATCAAGAATTGGACATACGCAACCAACTGAGCCACCCAGGTGCCCCTACCTACACACTTCTATATTCCCTGCTTTGTACTTTTAATAAACATATAATTAATATATTTGACTAAGTTTCTTAACTTGGCTTCCAAGGATTCTTTCTTTCCCCTGGAAGGTGCGTTGGATGCAGATTTGCAGGTCTTCTGAGTTTCAAGGAGACTTTCTTCTTCACACTTGACTTCTGGTTCAAGCAGCTCATAAGTGGAGCATTACTGTAATGGTAGTTACATTGACTTTTCTCAGCATCATATTATCATTATTGATTTCCTGAATAATAATTGCTGAAAATTAAGAAGTACTCAAGATAGCACTTAAGAGCCAAGTTTTCATGTGTCCTTGGGGTAAAAGTTCTTACGAATTTAAGTTTCTTGATTCAGATTTGCAGATCCATTTCACAATTGCTAATTCTTCAGATCCTCAAAGTTGAAATGCAATAAAGGATTTGAGTCTCACAGTGTTTGCTAAAAATGTTGTGTTCACTTTAGGGCCCCCTGAGGGAAAGGAAACATGAAGGGGTCAGAGAAGAACCACAAAGATAAAGAAAGGCTGGGAAGCTGTCTGTGAGAGGAGAGGGAGAGAAACCAGGGAGATGCACATCACTGCAGCCTTCACTCTGGGCAGTGCCATGGTCAAGACTCACTTGATGACAATGAACATCACTGGCCTGGAGAAGAAAAAGCAAGCCTGGTGAGTTTAAATTTCATTTTTAATTGAAATTCACTACAGGCAGTTTGCTTGTAAAAGGAAGTATTCCAGAATGCTAGCCTGTAATAGGTTGCTGAAGATTCTAAAGTGTTTTCTAACTGCAGTGATGTTGCACACGGCGGTCAAGACTGCAGATTACCTCATCAAAATATACTAAATGCGTAATGTAGCCCAATGTTCTGTAAATGGCTGTTGGCCTCATTGGAGGGCTAAAAAATCATTCAATTTTAGCATCACTGATGATTAGGTAAGCAGATATTAGTTGTCTTTTGACAACATATTCCATCCGGTCACAAGCGTTTAACTTAAATTAGGACTTTTGCTATTCCAGTTTCCAGGAAAGGTAGGAGATAGACCTTGTAAAAAATGACATGAGGAAACAAGTGGACAAATCCAGAAAGTGTGACATTTTACAGGACAACTAGCCATGTCTCTTCAACAAGTAGTCAATGAAAAAGGGATCTTTTAGGAGATCCCTTAAGTCCTAAAAGAGACTTAAAGGAGCATGACAACCAGCTGCACTGTCCTGGGTTGGATTCTGGTTTGGAGAAGTAAACTGCAAGGGACATTTGTTGGACAACTGGGAAAATTTAGATTTGGACTAGATATTAGATGTTGTGAAGAACTTATTCATTTCATCAAATGTGAAATGAACTTTATTCAATGTGATTATTTGTGGCATATAGAAGAATGGTCTTATATTTTAGAGATTCTTTCAGGGGATATATAATTTACTTTTAACTACCAAGGCAGAAACAAAAATGACATGAGTTAGGGAAAAAAAATAGAATGTAAAGTACCTAGCCTTGGCACATCATGGGAGCTCAATAGGTGATAGCTCTTTTTACTTTCATTTGTTCCTTCCTTGTTTGTCCATGAAGGGAATGATATGGCAGAAGAAGCAGCTTCACATGGCAACAAACTCCTCATGGCTTTTGGAAGGTGACATAGTAGTAGTGACTAAGGCCAAGGAGATCAGTGGCCTCTAAGGAGCTACAAAGTAAATGCTGGAAGGGGGGGTCTGATACCTTCAAGTAGCTCTGAGAACAATCATCTGCAGCAGAGCTTATGCAACACGGCCCCAGGGATCCCTTTAATGACACAAGAGGGGCCTGAGGGTTCCAGATTTTGCTAGTGAGGACTAGAGGCCAAGATGGGTGCTGTGAGGACATCATTGTGACTTTGACTCTTGGACGTTCCTTAAGGTTGGTATGGGTTCAGGAACTGTGGTTTGCACGTGTAATAAAAGAAGACAAACAAAATATGCCCAAAGCTTGAATATAGAGACTTAATCAAAAGAGGTGAAAGCAGGTGTACTGTGTGTGAAATAACATCAGAGCAGGAGAGATAAGGAAAATTAGCTTATAGTTTGGTCTTTAGAAGTGTCAGGGCAATTAATGATAGATTTTGAAATTGGCAAAAAAGATCACTAGGTGTCCTGTCTACTGCATTTTTCTGTGTTATCTGTGCCTTCCATCACCTTTGAGTTCTTTTACAACTCTGTAAGCTGTAGAAAACTGATAGCGATACAGGTGATTCTTAAACATAGAAATAACAATTAATTTTGATTGGTAGAGATGCAAGTGGATGTTGACCAATTATCTGCATCAGCTCAGGCTGCCACAGTAAAATACCACAGACTGGGTGGTTTAGACAACAAAAATTTATTTTCTCACAGTTTTGGAGGCTGGAAGTCCAAGATCAGGGCACCAGCATGCTCAATTTCTAGTGAGAGCGCTCTTCCTGGCTTCTTGCCATGTCCTCACATGGCAGAGGTAAAGAAAGTGAGAGAGAGAGAGACCACCCTCATGACCTTATCTAATCCTAATTACCTCCCAAGGCCCCATCTTCAAATACCATCACATTGGAGGTTAAGGCTTAATGGGTTCTGATCAATAATTTTAATGTGTGGAGGGGTGTGATGGAGTGTGAATTTTTCCACACCACCAAGCAGATATCTCACACCAGCTAGATGTTCTATAGTTCAACTCAATTCTGACACTATCCTCCTAGAAATAGCATCAGGTTCCCCAGGTTAAGGGCTCAGTACTAAGAGATAGCACTCCATTTAGGATACCAATCACAATCACCCAGGTTGTCTCCTGTGCTTCTGACTGACTGCCTATAAATCAGAGGTTCACACACCCTCCTACTTGGGTTTGATTAATTTGCTAGAGTAGCTCACAGAACTCAGGAAAGTTGTTTACTCACCAGATTACTGATCTATGGCAAAGGACATTAAAGGCTACTAATCAATAGCCCAATAAAGAAATACATATGGTGAGGTCCTACACAAATAAACTTGTCTTTGTGGAGTTTGGGGCCCAGCATGGTGGTATGAGGAAGCCATCTGATTCCCTAACCTAGAAGCTCTCCAAGCTCTCTCCTTTTTTGTTTTTATGGAGGCTTCATTATATAGGCATCATTGATTAAATTATTGGCCATTGAAAATTGATTCAGTCTCAGGAAATCAGGGCATGAACTGAAAGTTCCCCTTTCATGGTTGGTTCCCCTGGCAACTAGCCCCCATCCTTAGTTGCTTTCCAAAACCCACCTCATTAACATAAACCCAGTTGTGTTGGAAAGGGGCTTGTCACCAATAACAAGGCACTCATTTCATCTTTATGGATCTGAAGTGTTTTTTTGGCACTGAGGTCAAGAGGCCAAATACTATAACAAAAGATGCTTTTAATGCCCAGGAAATTCTAAGGGTCTGGGGAGCTGTGAGCCAGGGATGGTTGACGAAGCTGAAATATATGTGAGATATATACTTTGGTCATCTGAATGACCAGATTATATTTCTTATAAATCACAATATCACAAGACTTCAATATATGAATTTGAGAGAGAAACAAACACTCAGTTTAGAACATTTGCCCCTAGACTCCCTAAATTCATGTCCTTTATGCATGCAGAACACATTCATTCTATCTCAACATCCCCCAAAAGTCTTAACTCGTTCCAACATTAACTCTAAAGCCAAAAGTCTCATGTAAATATCATCTAAATCAGATATGGGTGAAACTAGAGATACGATTCATCCTAAGGCAAAATTCCTCTCCAGGTGTGAACCTACAAAAACTGTGCTTCCAAAATGCAGTGGTGGGACATGCATAGAGGAGACAATTTTCTCATAAGTAAGAGGAAGTTGTGAGATTACAGCATCTATAGGCTTTTTATGCTTTATGATTCTGTAATTCATTTCTCATGGAGCTTACAATCTATATACCTGAATAGAAACTAGGAGCAAGAAGACAGGTTAGTATTGAAGGAGTTTGGAACAAGTCTCCCCAAAATGTGCTACTTTGGCATGTAGACTATTTTGAGTTCAAGGCAATTAAAACCCAGCAGACTTAAGAAAAAATTTTAACTCTCCCTTAAACTGCCTTAAAAAATTTAGATAGGGGCCTGGCCTAGAAAGAGAGCTACTATGGAGAGAGAACTTTTTTCTTTTCTTCTTCTTCTTCTTTTTTTCTTTTTTAAATCAGAATGACCTATCTGAATGGCAGGACAAACATAATTACCAAACATCTGCTTTTCTTATCCTCATGTGAATCACCCTCCTCCTCACTGAAGCCCCAGGCCCCTATCCCATTCCTCAGCTCAAGATGGCAAATGAGCCTCAATTGTCTGGTTTGTCCTGGAGTCTCATTGTCTTTGTGAGGCCCCCATACGTATATAATTCAAATTGTTTTTCTTTAGTTAATCTGTCTATTGTTAATTTGATTATTAACCTGCTAAAAAACTTAGAAAGGTAGATGGAAAATGTTCTCCTTCCTCACCTATGGTGTGTTATCTCAGTTTGAAGTGTGAGGGTAGAGAATAAAGTGGTGGTAGATAACGCTTTGGTGGTATAGTGGTCAAGTCTCAGTAAGGCACAAATCCTAGAGATATTTAAAATGAAGGAGACAAAAATAGCAGCCAGCTTATGCTGTTTAACAGCCCCCTCCCCCAAATAACATATTGGCTTAAAAACCACAATAGTTTATGAGCTCATGTTTTTGTAGGTCAGCAGTTGTGGTTCTTTTGCTGGTCTTGGCTAGGCTCATTCATGCAGTAGAGTTTTCTCATGTATATGCAGTCAGAAAGCATTTGATGGCCTCACTCACATATCTGGCTCTTGGCTGGAGCAAGGGATTCACAGGACCATGTGTCTTCCATCATCCAGCAGGCTAGCCTGGCTCATTCATCTGGTTGGACTGGGGCTCTAAGTGCAGGAAGAAAAGGCAAGCTCCAGTAACCAAGTATTCTTCAAATGTCCTCTTGCACCATGTTTTGCTATCATCCCATTGGCCAAAGCAAGTAACACGGTCAAGCCCAGAGCCAGTATTGGAGAAGACTAACCAAGGACATAGAAATAGAGAGATAACTATTGCAGCCATTTTTATAAACAATCTAATGAAACCAAGAATGTTTTGGGGGAAAGGGTGCAGAGTGGATCTAGAGGATGAAGCAGGAAAAGATGAAAAAAAAAAGACTCTAAATTTTCCTATTGGGAGTTCAAAACAGTTCACCAGTACTTATTGAGTAAATACTGTGTACCAGCTTCTGTGCTAAGGAATAGAGATTTTTAAAAACCAATAATGAATAAGACATGACCCTATTCTAAAGAAGTCTAGGGTGTAATGGGGGAAAAGATATGTAAACAGCTTTAAAGCAACCCACTAAGGTTTAGGATAGAGCTCTCTGCTAGATAGAGGGTCAGAGAACATTTTCTGTTAAGGGCTACTTAGTGAATAATTTGGCTTTGTGGACCATAAAGTCTCTGTCACAATTACTGGACTCTGCTTTTATCACAAAAAAAGAACCATACACAGTATGTGAACAAAGTGGCCAGGAGAGGAAGATTGACAGTGAATCCATTAGGGTACCAGGAAAGGGAAGCCAGGTTTTAGGGGCAAGAGAGGTTTGTTTAAGTGGGAAGAAGATGAGTTCAGTTTTTAGAGTTTGAAAACATTCTAGTGGATATGATTTATATCAAAGGGTGTATGAAACTGTAGGCCTGGGTCTAGGTGAGGCCTTCAGGATTGAATGAGAATAGTAAGCAGTTACTGTAACCATGAGTTGGAAGCATTTCATTTGGAGACTGAATGTGAAAAAGAAAAGGGCAAAGAAACCAGGATGAGCCTTGTACAAAGCATTCAGTTAGGGTAAGTAATAACCAGATGCTTGTCAAACAGAGGGAGAAGCATCAAAGAAAGAAGCAGGGAAGGGCAGTGTCTCTGACGCAAGGAAAGAAGAGAGTTACAGGAAAGAGGGGGTGGTCAAGAAAGGTCAAAGGGAATGAAGAGTGAGAATGGGTCAGGGAGATGGACAATAAGGGAGATATTGTTCTAAGGATGTCAAGCTGAGCCTTTAGGCAAAGTCTTCTGCTTTACACACATTCAAAATAACTTAGTAATTAGAAACAGTACAAAAAGACATGCAGGAACATTGCTAAGTAGTAAGTATAAATCTTTCTGCTAAATTTATTTCTGTAATATGTGGAAGAAAAGTCAACACCATCTACAATTACCATGTACTATGTTGGTCTTTTTTTCAAGACTTCTTGGTAAGTTTGGAAACGGAATTTTATTGGGAAACAATTCCACTTATATTTTTTTATAGAGAGGTGAACAAGAGACCAGGAAGCTTGCATGTAAGGTAAAGGTTGAAGCAAAGCCTCTTCCTGATTTCTAATTTATGTTTTTAGAATGCTGCCAAGGTGTTTTTCATTACCTCATCTAAATTCTGAATTAAAGAGAAAAATGATGCAGACTCCCAGCTTTTCATGTCTTTTTGCTTCTTAAATTGAGGTAGTGTTTAATACTGTGTGTTCAGTAGAAAAGGTTTTTCATCCTAATTTGTCAGCCAGAGCTTTGAGACCACTCTTCTGAAATAGATATCCAAAACTGGGTGACAGGTGTTGTAAAGAATTTAGAATTGAGATTCCAAGATTCCATCCTCAGGGTGCATCACCAACAGTCACCTCTCACGGATATCAGGTTATTTCCCCAGACGCTCTTCTTATCCCTCACCTCGAAGACTTAGAGGTGGTTCTGCCTGAAGGATGATGGACAGATTAGGCAGCATCCCAAGGACCTTTGTTTACAGCTTCCTGATTTGAATACATTTAGGAGGACATCTGTGTTTGTTTGCCAGGACTGTCATAACAAAATACCACAAATGGGTGGCTTAAACAACAGAAATTTACTGTTCACAGTTCTGGAAGCCAGAAGCCTGAGCTCAAGGTGTCTGCAGGCTTGATTTCTTCCGATGCCTCTCTTTGCCTTGCAGATGGCAGCCTTCCTGTGACATCACATGGTCTCTCCTCTGTGTGAGGGGGTATGTGTGTGTCCTAATCTTTTCTTGTTAAAAGGTCATATTGAATTAGGGCCCACCATATGATCTCATTTTACCTTAATCTTAATTACCTTTCTAAAAGCCCTATTTCCAAATATAGTTACATTCTCAGGTATTGGGGGTTAGAATTTCAGCATATGAATTTTAGGGGAAACATAATTCATCCCATAACAACATTTAATATTTTGTACTCTGTGGCATGAAATGCCTTGGTTTTGTGGACATATTTAGCACACACCACTACACTCCAGGCTCCACAGCTCTGCTCCAACTTGCTGCTTAATGTACTGACCTTTGGGTTTGCATGACTTAAAGAAAATGTTCACAGTTGGCTTTATAAAGGTGTGTATTTCTGTGAAAGTATTTTAAAGTAAGTTATGGACATAACATTCATATCTAAATATTTGATTATCTCTAAAATATGAGAACATTTTCCTATTAAATTTATTTGTGATTTCATTAAATGTTTATTTTCTTATTGAATTTATTTGTGATCTCACTAAATGTTTCTTTCTCCTCAAACATATGAATACAATTTTGATGTTTTCCTGAAGTACTTACTTTTTGCTGTCCTCTTCTAATCCAGTGTGCATAATATCTTCTATCAGAATGTTGATGCTAAATCAACATTTTATAATTCCTAAATCATTCTGTGGTTAAGTAACATTAGGAAATGCTGATGTAGGTGAGTCGTAAGGATGTGGTTATATGTCATTATTCCTCATTTTAGTCATACTATGTTGATATTAGTCACTACAGGTGAAGTTCATTCATGCTATAGTTTTGTAATTTCTAAGTGAGACTTACAAAGAAATCATGCCTTGAGGATATTAAGTTTTAGACATTGTTTTTAATGACATTTTAAGCTCTTTTACTTTGAGCCCTTACCTTCTTTATTCTTGGAAATGTTCTTTTCTTCATTTCTGGTATGTGGTAATATTTCCTTAGGACATTTCTTTTCTTTATCCTTGATAGCTAGTGGGAACTAACTTGAGTTCTTATAAAAGACTCCGCCTCATCCCCTCATTTCTCTCTTTATTCAGAGCCAGTTCTAGAATGCAGAGAACCACTGTGTCATTAGCTTTTATCCACATCCACATTCCAGGACCCTGCAAGGATTTTGATGGTCTCCTACCCTGAACTACAGGAAACTAAAACTCCTGTCTTCTCTCTCCAACAGCATTGCTAATGGGATCTTACTAGTCTGTATTTATGATCTGTTCTGGGCAAGGCCCTATTTTTGAGCCTATGTGCTTTCTGAGTGTAGTCAAATACATTTGACCACTCTCAAGCTAATGCTATACAGTTTTACCTGTCTGCCATCTGGTGTGCCCCTCACTCTGACCAGAGTAAGCTCCCAGTTCCTTTTCAGAAACACCTGCTCATCCTTCCATGCTAGCGGCTGATGCATCTTATGGGTGAGCGCCTTCCAGACTTGGCTAGCTGAGTCCACTTACACTTACCGCTCCAGCAGTTAGAATGCATTCATAGTCTCCATCTTCTAGATTACTTAAATGCTTGTTTAATTATATTCCTTTCATTAAGTTTTTCTTATTTAGGCTTTAAAATGGAAAAGAATATAGTATGGTCCCTGGTCCCACAAATTTTAGCAGTTAAAAGGATGACCATATACAGTAATCATGCTGCTTACCATAGGATTAAATATCCATGATAAAAACTGCATTTTTTGATAATAGTTTGCGTTTAATTCACTTAATTTTTTCAAATTGCATTTAGAGCCAACATTTTTTATAAGCTTCATAGTGTTCCTGTGAGATAAGTAAGGCAGGTATAGGCAAATCTCATCTTCTTACCAGTTTCTCTGGAAATTGCACCATAAGGTAAATATCATTGTAAAGAGATCCTATTTTCCCCAAAGTAAAAATGGTAAATTTGGACATTACATCCCTTATTAAAGACTTCCACTCATCTTAGAGCTATTCTAAAAATCGTAGTAGGTGCTCAATGAAAATACCTGACAAAATGCTTTCACATTTTTTTCCTCACTGGAAATGTTCTTAAAAAATAAAAACGAAGTTTCATCTTCACTCTCTTCAACATCCTCGATTTGTCCAAAGTTATGAATGTGTTTGCTTGATACCAGATGTTTGAAAGTTTCCATCCTTCAAGGACATTGGACCTTCAAACACTTTGTTGACAGATATTAGATATCAGGATTCCTCACACTTTATTGGTATCAATAAATATTGTTATCAGGCTATAAGATCAGAATTTAAAAATGGAGCATTGTCACAGTAGTGCTATAACTGGAATAAGGTGGGATTTAATGTAAGCACATATACTTTGGATTGTGAGAAATATGAATGACTAAAGGCTATAAAATTAATGTACGTATTAATTATCATTACATGAATATAGCTAGGAGCAGGTAGGGATCGCCTACTGTAACAGAAAGAAACATTGAATATAGAGGTACAGTAGTTTCCTCTTACCTGTGGTTTTGCTTTCCCAGAATTTTCAGTTACAACAGTCAAGAGAAAACAGCTGACCCTCCTTCTGGCGAATCATCAGAAGGTCAATAGTAGCCTCATGCTACGTCACAATGCGCCTGCGCCTTTCACTTCATTTCACCTCATCACACAGGCATTTTATCATCTAACATCATCACAGGAAGAGTAAGGGTAAGTACAGTTCAATAAGATATTTTGAGAAAGAGACAGAGACCGCATTCACATATCTTTTATTACAGGATACTGTTATAATTGTATATTTTATTAGTAGTTATTGTTAATTTCTTACTGTGTATAGTTTAGAAGTTAAACTTTATGTAGGTTTGTATGTATAGGAAAAACAGTATGTATATACAGGGTTTGGTACTATCCATGGTTTCAGGTGGATACTGGGGGTCTTGGATAATATCCCTGAAGATAAGAGGGAGACTAATGTGTGAATGCTGGTAGAATTGGTGGTGAAAAGGTGAGAAAGCTATTTTCAGATTGCTTCAATTTTCTCAGTGAAATAAGACCTGAAGCCATTGGTTAAAAGTGACAATGGAGAGAATACAATGGAGTAAGCATTGCTAAGACGTTTATTTAAAATGGAGCTGGGAGGACATTGAGGAGATGGGGCTTATGCATGTCTTCTGTCTGAAATTCTAGGAATTTTTGCTGAACTCAGTTGAAAGCCAAAGCATCTGTTATGTGTTAAAATGGACATAAATGAACTTTCTGCCTAACACTAGCCCTAGCAACCAATCCTGTATAGATTAGTGTAACTGAACCAGCACCAGTCACGTTTTGATAGAAACAATTTATGTAAATTTCTTCTTTCCTCCTTAAAAGCTCTAACCTTCTTTTGTCTCTCTGGAGTCCTCTTTTGATATCGGTGGAATCTGTGTCTCCCAATTGCAGTCTTTAAGACCCTCAGTAAATGCACATATTTTATTTTGCAGCTTGCAGTTTTGTCTTTTGGTGGTTGACAGAAGTGAGGATTGAGGGTGAATTGACAGAGATTTGGGAAAAATGGAAGGGATAAAATTATTGTCTTTTTTCCTAGACTCTGGGGGAGTGATTAACTAGGTGTAATACAGGAATGCCAGGGCAATATAGAGGGCCCATCAGAACTTCGTGTTAGCAGTATTGAAATGAGGCTGCACATTACTGAGTAGTCTCCAGGCCCAGAGGAGGCAGATAATGCACAGGGAAATGCTCCACAGCAGAGTATTAGATACCCCCAAATTATAAAAGTTCAAATGAGACATTCTGGTCCACAGGTTCATAGTATAAGCATTTTCTTTGGCCCTTGATACTGGGTCATAATACTTGTGTTTCCGAAGAATAAAGCCAACTGTGACCCAGGATGAAAAATAACTAACATGACTAACACATGGGGCACCTGGGTAGTTCAGCTGGTTAACCATCTGACTCTTGGTTTTGGCTCAGATCATGATCTCATGGTTCATGGGTTCCAGCTCCAGATTGAGCCCCATGTCACATCAAGCCCTGCATCAGGTTCCATGCTGATGGTGCAGAGCCTTCTTGGGATTCACTCTCTCCCTCTCTCTCTGCCCCTCTCCCACATGTATACATATGTGCTTGTATACAAGCACAAGAGGGTGCTTGCTCTTACTCAAAATAAACAAATAAACTTAAAAAAAAGATTCTCACTCCTTCTGCCCCTCTGCCTCACTCCCAACATGCTCTCTCTTGCTCTCTCTCAAAACCCAGCAAAACAAACTAAAATGCTCACCCTTAACCGGATTATCACTCTTAGGTTTATATGTAAAATTACTTACCAGTTACAGGCATTTGGTCTTAATACTCCACGGTGCATTTTAAGTGTCTGCGAACTGCACAATTTCATAGACTTTTAGCTTCTATTGGTTACTCTTGCTGATTGTGGTACGCTAAGGATGCAGAACTCAGGAAGACTCATTTACTTCCTTGTTTCATATATTTCCTTCACTATTGTGAATTTTGGATGTATTTTGGAGAGTGTGTGTGTGTGTCTACATGGATCTATATCTATATATGTGTCTATGTGTCTATATTTTTAACATGAATTCTCTTTTAATTAATATGGCTTTATAGTTTGTTTTGCTATTGGCAGGGAAAAGTATTATTTTTCAATTTTTAAGCTCTTTTTCTGGGCATATTTACTAGTACAATAAACTTAAGAATCAACTTTTCAAATTCCATTGAAAATAGTTTGGATTTTTGTCAGAATCACATTAAATTTGCAGCTATTGGTTTGGCAAAAACTGATACCTTTACCAATGGAAACTTCTGATATTAAAAAAATATATTTTGATACTTAGATTTTTAAAAAGCATTTTCTAAAATATTTAATAATTTCTTATATTTTTCTGGTTTGATTATTTTAAAATGTATTTACATATAAAATGTTAATTGTAATTATAAATATGAATTTTTATTGCATTTAATGGGTTATTGTTGATTTATAGTAATGTCATTATTTTGGTATACTTGTATCTTGATCTCTCAGAAAATTCAGTTCTAATAATTTCCATTCATTATTTTGAACTATGACTATGCAAAACATTGTCTACTTTCATTATGATATTTATGCTTCATTTGGTTTCTTGTCTTATTACATTATCTAGGAACTCAATAATTTTTAATAATAGTGATTATTGTCTTTTTCTTAATTCTCTCTTACCTTTTAACCTTAAGAATGTTGTTGTTCTTAGCGTACTAAGAGTTACAAAAGAATCAGGAATGGATACAGAATTTTCAGGTGTATGTGTGTGTGTGTCCATCTAACAAATGGTTCTTTAATATATTAATATAGTGAATTCTCTGAATTAATTTTCTGATGATAAACCCTGTATAAGCTCTATTTAGTTATAATGCTTTGTTCTTTTACTCTATGCTAGATTTGATTGGCTAATATTTAGGTAAGAATTTAAAATTCACATTCACAAGTGAAACTGGTCTATGGTAAGAATTGTGAACTCACATGCCTGAAGGAGAAAAATTTGTTAAAAAAATTTTTAGGTAGAGTAGATGAGGCTCATAAAGAGAAAAGCGCAGACTGTGGTAACAGAGAATGGATGTTGGGTCTCATTTATATTCAATATTAAAAAATGCTATGTATGGGGTGCCTGGGTCACTCAGTCTGTTAAGTGGCCGGCTCTTGATTTTAGCTTGGGTCATGTCTCCCTGGTTCATGGGATCAAGCCCCACATCAGGCTCTGCGCTGACAGCCTGGAGCCTGCTTGACATTTTCTCTTTCTGCCCCTCCCCTGCTCATGCTCTCTCTCTCTCTCTCTCTCTCTCTAAATAAATAAACTTTAAAAAATACTATTTTTTACATAATCATTGGCAAGATAGATGTGGCCCATAGAACCCAGCTAGTAGCATTTGGTATGTGTGTATATGTCTGTGCTAGCCTTGTGGAAGAAGTAGGGAGATTTTTTTTGTCTTTTTTTAATATCTAGGAACAATTTAAAATACATAAAGATTACTGGTTTTCTTGAGACAAATTTACCCATAAAACAGTCTGGGTCCATTGTCTTTTGGGTGTACATTTATTGCCCCTGCTGTGTATTTAATTTATCTAATGGTTATTATGCAGTTTTGGCTTATACCTTTCTTTTGGAACTGTGAATATTTATGTCTTCTAGGAACATAAAATTTCATCTAGAATTTAAAAATTTCTGTGTAAGCAGACATGCTTTCTTTTAGAGTATGTTAGCTGAGCATTTGTGAAGAGACCCCAAAGATTGCCAGTACAAGAAATGTTTGGTTGTGAAAGTTGGTCCCTTTCCTGTGTGTGTGTGTGTGTGTGTGTGTGTGTGCGCGCGCGTGCATTATGAATGTCTGTAATGACCTCAGACTCTGCTGTGCTTCCATTTCTTCCCCTGTCCTAGGAGCCCTGACTAGTTAGACCCTATGGAAGTAAATACTCCCGCAAGAAAATTCCCATAGACAGGAAGAAGAGACATAGCTGACTCAGCTGTTTTGTAGGTATTTCCTTAATTTATTATCTTCCACTCTGTCCTCCACGTTTGAAGATTCAGAGCTTACAGTTTCTCTCTTATGGAGTCCTTGGAGATGAATGAATGTCTCTCATGGCCGTCTTTCCCACACCTATTGTGTGTTGCAGTTTTCTCTGGTTTGGATTTTCCATCCATCTGATTTCATCTGATTTTTATTTCCTCAAGATTTCTGGTCTACTGATTATGCTTTTTCTTGTTTCCAGTGTTGTTAGGGATTTATTCTGTATACATACATATATAAAGTATATATATACAATATATATAAATGTATATATATGTATAAAGTATATGTATACATATATGTGTATATATGTAACATATAAATATGTTTATATTATATATTTATATATAAAGAATATATATTTAAAATATGTAAATATATATATATTTATTTCAAATGGCGTTTGGGAAAGAATGAAAAGTAAACATATTGTTAGTCTGACCTTGAAGTGAAAGCTCTATGGGCTCTGCATAGCAATTGCTATTACTTTGTTAGAGTATTGATCAGTCTCTTTTCTAACAAGCATACCTTTTTCCTCTCTGTGGATGAGTTAATATTGGAGTTTTTTAAAATTTTTTTGTTTTTTGTTGTTTAACATTATGGTATGAATTCAGTTTAACATTATGGTATGAATTTAGTATTGGCTAGAAATAGTTTTTAAACATTTCTAAATCTTTAGACTCCTTAATATGTTTGAACCATGAATTTATTTGAACATTGAAAGGTTTGTTGTTGTTGTTTTTGTTGTTGTTGTTTTAGTAAAAATTCAGTGGTGCTTGTGGGGGTCCATTCAGTAAGGCTAGCCTGGAATTTAGTCACTAAATCAACTGAGAAAGGATTGATATATAACCTCTTGGAAATGGACAGTACTGGTAGATCCACTGTCTTCTGCTTAGATACTCAAATGGAACCTAAGTAAAGTCATGAGAGGACCACTGGGTTTGGAGCTTGGAGTCCTGTATTTGGGTTTTGCCTTTAGCACTTAATAGCTGTGGGACCTTGAGCAAGTCCCTTAAGTTTTTGATCCTCAGTTTCCTTATATGTAAAATGGCAGTGATAACACCTACCCATCCCTGTCTCACAGATGCTGAGAGAATGAATATGAAGATCTTTTAAGAAACCAAAGTTAGGTAAATACAAGTCAGCATTAAGTATTCTCATACTTTGCCAATGACTATCTTCAAAGATTGTATTTAAAGAATGAATAGAATTCTTTAAAGAGATGACAACTTGAATTCAAACATTTATTTTTTATTATTAAAATGAGGATTTTTTGTATGAGGAAAAGACAAATGAAGAATAATAAGTTGTTTGTTTAATAAAGTAGAACAATTCATTAGATCTGATGAAAAATAGAGGTTTGTTTTCATCAATGTTTTAAAATTATGCATCCCAAAAGGAACCAATTTGGAGATGTTTTCATAGAAACATCTGGACAGTGGGTTAGAAATGTTTAGAATGTCCTGGTCTAAGTATTTAATTTATTTTGGCTGCCTAAGCCTTTACTCTAGAATAGATACTTAGGACTCACCTTTCCTTGGTTAGTTCCTTACAGTAACTAGTGTCAGCTGAAGAGACTCATTTTTTTAAATTCAGAATGTCAATCCAGCAGTTGTGTGAGTCAGTCTTCAGTTTAAGAATTCTGCCAGGCAGGGAATTGTAAATGAAAACATTTTGAAGTCAGGCCATGAAAACTCAGAATTCATTTGTGCCCAGCTAATTCACCAGGGAAAATAACCTGGGGTATATTTATTGCAGAAGAAAATCAAGCATTCTAATGATCATAATTAAGCCTTTGGAGAAAAAGGATTCATTAACAAACAGTCATTCTCTCTTATCCAACCTTCCTGTGACCTGAAGTTATGGAAAAAAAATACTCCAAAGAACAAATACTGTTGAAAGTTTATTTGTGGTGGTTGCAGGGGAATGGCATTCCACAGAAGTGGAATAGAATAAGGGGTACTGAATGGAAGGCCCACAAATCTTCTGTTTTTTTGTGACTAAAACATTAAAAATTTAAAAACTGATTTTATTAGTCTAAATATACTTCCTAATATGCCAGACTTTTTGGGATGCTAAATAGATTACATATGTGCACATTCAAATGTAGACTGTAACAGATTAAAAATGTGGATTAATTTAAAATACCTTAAGAGTTTTTTTGAGCATCACCAGCTTTCAATTTTTTTCTTGGTGAAACTTCCCATGCATTGGGGGAATATGTTCTTAAAAAGGAAAAAAGAGGGATACCTGGGTGTCTCAGTCAGTTAAGCATCTGACTTTGGCCCAGGTCCTGATCTCACAGTTCGTAGGTTAGAGCCCCACGTTGGACTCTTGTGCTGACAGCTCAGAGCTTGGAGCCTGCTTCAAATTCTGTGTCTCCCTCTCTCTCTGCCCTTCCCCACTCATTCTCTCTCTCTCTCTCTTTCTCAAAGATAAACACTAAAATTTTTTTAAAGGGAAAAAAGATAGGAATATTATTTTACTGACTATTCAGAACAAATGCAATAATCCTTCTTGACTTCACCCCGCCCCCCCCACACACACGTACACCAGTCATACCCTTAAATTTCTGTTCCCATTTATAAAATTACTTGGAAGGATTGTTTATACTCATTGACTCCAATTTCTCTTTTCCCATTCTCATTTAAATCCACTTAATGTGAACTAGCCCAGACTAATTGGTCATGTAGAACCATTAGATTCTTTTTGGTAGATAATGGTAGCTGCCAAGACAGACAAGGTCAGATTTGCTATTCCTCCACCATCTCACTACCAGGTTACAATGAAAGCTTGTTTCAGAGCAAATTCTCATACATGTACAACATTTATTAGCAAGCAGGCACCAAAAGTATTATAAAAACATCAAATCTTTGTCTTTTCAGATGTTCTGATCACAGCCCCTGAGTGTAAAGCTGGACATGGGACAAATTAGGGATCTTGGCTACGGTGCCTCTCTGAACTGTACAGGCTACAGGGCATACCAGACTTCATACCATCTTCATGCTTTCAAAATGGGAATGAAATGTTTTAGACAATCCACACTGTCATGACTCTCACTAATTTCACCTATGAAAATCTGTTCAAATCTTCAAAATGATTGTAAGCAAGTTCTCTGGTGTTTCAGTGATAGAAGTCACTGAAATGATTTTGGTAGCTTCCTTTGTAGAGTAGGCTTTGTTATTTTAGTTGCACCAGAATCACAGAGAGGATTTATTAAAATACACATTGCTAAGCCCCACCCCTGGAGGTATGAGGGGGGCTTGAGAACTTGCATTTATAACAAGCACCCAAGTGATGTTATTTCTGGTCTGGGGTTCTCAATTGGAGAACCCATTATAATATATTTTTAAAATTTTTAAATTTTATTTGAGAGAGACAGAGACAGTACGAGTGGGGGAGGGGCAGAGAAAGAGGGAGAGAATCCCAAGCAGGCTCTGTTCCACCAGTGCAGACAGAGCCTGATGCGGGGCTTCAAACCATGAAACCGGGAGATCATGACCTGAGCCAAAACCAAGAGTAGGACACTTAACCGACTGAGCCACCCAGGCACCCCAAGAACCCTTTATACTATGATTGCAAGCCTATTTCTTCTCAAGTTAAATTTGGTAAATTTAGAAAATGGCATATTTTATCTATGTTTGAAAACCTAATTCATTCATTTTTAATTCTGATCTTTTCTAATGTATATATTTAAGATTATAATTGCCCCCTTAAGTCTCACTCTATTGGTGTTGTGCAAGTTTTACACGTAGTATTTTTGTTGACATTCACTTCTAAGGATTTCATAATTTCCAGTATACTATTTATTTCTTAAATGAATTATTTAGCACTGTGGTGTTTATTTTCTAATCATGTTTATTTTTTTACACACTTTGTTATTGGTTTCTAATTTTGTTGCATTGCTGTCAGTGAATACTATCTGTATAATATCATTCCTTTAGTAGTAGATGAAACTTCCCTTTGTAGTATAGGGCATGGTTAATTAATAAGGTTTCAATAGAATGGCTGGAAACATTTTAAGGCCTCCAGATATCCTCTTCTCTACTCATGTCCTCTCTTTCTGTCCATTCTGTGAGATTCTTGACCAGTGGTTCTCAGATTTTATGGTGCTTCACCACCACCTGGAAGACTTGTTAGAACACACGTTGCTGGGCCCTCCTACACGTATATTAGATTCAGTAGGCCAGGTGTGGTTGAGGGATTTCCATTTTTAAATTTCCAGGTGATGCTGAAGCAGTTGGTTTAGGGAATCGCACTCACAGAACTGCTGGTGCAACTCACAATGTCTCTTCTATTTCTCATGACTTTGTTGTCCAATGCCCCTGGTTTTGACGTAAGAGTCATTTCTGATCTTTGCTATCCTAACACCTCTACAGGTTTGCTGGGGTTGTTTCATGCAAGATACTGAACTCTGTTCTATAACCCGACTCCAACTTCTAATTGTTCCATTTTGTTTTTTCCAGACATTGAGCTGTACCTCTACTGATCAATCACATTATTGGTTAGTAATTTCCAAAACTTACTTCACAAGGGGATGACTGGTGGAGGTTTTCAGACATCGATGTTCATGACCCTCTGCTGGAGATTCTTGGGTATGAAGTGGTCATGTGTGGATTTTAAATCCTTCATAATTGTTTCTAATGTATAGCAAGGATCAAGGATCAAGATCTATTGACCATATAGGTTGGCAGTAAAGGTTGCCTTTTTAGGCAACATTACTTCACTTATTTGAGAACATGTTCATATGAGATGTGTTTCCAAGTAGAAGCCTTAGCACAATAGAGTAGAAACTGAACTCAGGAGATAGGTTACAGCTGGATATAGATATGGATAAAAAATTATGAACTTACAAATGACTATTGAAGCTACAAGAATGGGTGCACTGTCCATAGGGGAAAGATTGGGAAAGAAGAAAAGAGCATCAAGGAGTAAGTCTTGGGAAATACAAAAATGCATTGTCAGAGAAAGAAGTACAGTGAAGAATCATTTGTGTCAGAAAACCAATGACTTGGAGAAAAACAATCAATTTAACTTATTGTTGTCTTTGTAAAATCATCTCCAATTTCTGTCAATAGTGATATCATATTTCTATTTGTCCAGGTCCTGAGCCATCTTTGATTCTTCGTCTTTTCTGACCCCTCAGGCAAATTCAATGGCAAGACGATACTTCTTTTTGTAATGTTTCTCATTCATCTCTTCCTCCCCCTTGAAAATCTCATTTATCATGAAGGTCTGTAACTAGTCCTCTAGCTTTTTGAGTTCATCATGCACGTTATTGTCAGATTTATCTTACTGAAGTGTCATTTTGATATGTACATTAGTTGCTTAAGAGTCTTCATGATTTTGCTATTGTTGTTACCAAGAGCCAGTCTTTCTAATCTTGTATTTCTCTACTCCAGGCAAACTGACTTTTCTCACCATTTTGCTTCTGCTCATACCTTTTCCTACTAATCTCCCCCTCATTTAGTGAACTCTTATCTATCCTTCGAGACCCAGATTAAATCTTATTTCTTTGGACCTCCTTTGGGTTCATACACTGAAACCAGAATGTGTGGATTCAAATTTCAGCTCTGCTACTCTTACTAATTGTGTGGTCTTCAATAGATCGCTTAACCTTTCTGAGCTTAATTTACTCCTCTGTAAATAAAAACACTCTTACCTGTCTCACAGGTTATTGTAAAAATTAAATTAGTTAATGGATATACAGTACTTAAATTATCCTGTGGCGTATGATAAGCACTTTATACACATTAGATATAATGATGGTAGTAGTGATGGTGGTGGTAGTGGTGATGATGACGATGATGGTGATGTGGATGATAATGGTCTTCCCTGACCATCTTACATCCTTCCTCTCAACTCAGCATTTATTCCCTAAATTTCTCATTTAGTAATTGGCAGAATGATGTCTTTCCTTCTGTTGGTAATTATCTTTTAAACAATTTAAGTATCATCTTGTCTTTTAGATGCTAAACTTCTTAAGGATAGGTAAATCTGTCTGACACTTCTCTGTAAGGATTTAGAAGAGCCTGAAAACATCTTATAGTTAGTGTTTGCAGATTGGAGTTAGATTGATAGTGGTAACCATGTGAGAAGTTAAGAAATCTAATTAAAAAATAGAACCAAGTACCTCTGTCATTTTCCTAAGATGAAGTCACTTCAGTAGATGTTGTGCCATATGCTAATGTAAAAAATAAACATAACCCAAAATCCCATTCCAAGTATTTTTTAGTTATTTGGACACTGAAACAATGAAAAGAAGAGCTGAAACATATTCTTATACTCTCTATAAATGTTCAACAATAGCTTCATTGGCTGGAACACATAATCTTTGCCTCATATTTTTTTTCCTTTGAGAAATACTCTTTCTGGCTACAATTTTAAAATAATAACACAGTTATAGGTCACTGAAAAGGATCTCTGTGATTATAGCTTCTAGAATTTGGCTAGAATAAGAGAAAAGGTATCAAGAAGCACTGGCTGCCAAGAACTAATGATTCTGGAATTAATTGACATGTCTGGGCTAAATTGTTTTCAGAGACAGTGGTTAAAGTAACAAAGAGGTAATAATTATTTACTCCAAAGAGCTACATGCTCAGTCTTGGCAGTCTTATAATGAATAAAATATTCAGTAGATTCTTTAGGTTTATATTTAAGTAGAATATGAAACAGTATTCATTAAATTTAGGAGAAAATCTTCAAATGACTAAGCCAAAACCAAGTAAAATATTCAGGTTGTAAATTTTGGGAATTCAGGCTAGCCAAGGCTAATGCTCATCCCCTGTTTAAGGCCATAAGTACATCAGCCAACCTTGTCTGACATTAATTTTCTTTTCAAAAATAACGGTAACATATATACATTTTTTCCCCAGAGAAGAGATCTGTTGCAAACTTGCAGTGTGACCTTGAGTTAATATGATTTCGGGCTTTAGTTTAGTTGCCTATAAATTGGATTTGAAATCCATAATCTCTAAGGGATATTTCTACTCTAATACGTCTAATAGTATATAACAATATGGGCTTCTTCCCCTAATTTATTTGGCTATTTATGTTTCTTTGAAGTCTCTCTAAGTAGGGATTTCTTTTTTACTTCCTTCCTTTCTTCCTTCTTTCCTCCCTCCCTCCTTCCCTCCCTCCCTTCCTTCTCTCACTCAGTGTCTACCCTCAACCACCCACCCAATCCCTATAAATGCATTGATCTTTGTAGAAGGCACTGTGCTATGTGTTTTTCATATTATTCCATTTACTTTTCCTCATAATTCTGTTGTTATTATCATTTTACAAACAAGGAAACCACAGCTTGGAGAAATTTTGTAACTTGTCCCATATCACAGAACCAGTGAGTGGTGAAAAGGGATTCACATCCACATGAGCCCACCTCCAAATCAATGCTCTTACCCTCTGTGCCACTGCTTTTCATCTTGTCTCTCTCTTTTCTTTCTTATTTCTTATACTGAATCACCTGTAGTATCTCTATTCTTTCCACTTTTTTATGGCTATGGCAGCAATAGTTACAATGCTTGAAATTTATGTGGATGTAATTATTCTGGTACTCCATAACATATACTTTATATGTGATATATTCCAGAATCCTAGACATTAAATTCTAAGGGACCCCTTGGATCTCCAGAATTTCTGTTGTCTCTATAAGTTGTTTTTCCTATTGCTTATTGAGTTCTGCTTTTAAAGCAGGATTTTCAGCAATTGTCAACAATTTCTTCCTAAAATTCACCTTTTCCTGGAAAATTCACCTGGATCTCTTTCTTGTGTTCTTCATAAGTGCCTCTTGGCACCCTTTCCCTTGGTATCTGCATTCCCTTGTTTTGTCTCTTGGGATGATCCTTTATCATTCACTTCTTAATCTTTTCTGTAGCTTTTTTTTTCAGGTGCCCATGTTACACTTTTATGGAGACGCTTCTCTCCATCATTCCAAGGAAGAAGGATAAATCCATTCTCCCACATCTGACATTAAAATAGAAATAGGGGTGACTGGGTGACTCAGTTGGTTAAGCCTCTGACTCTTGATTTTGGCTCAGCTCATGATCTCATGGGTGTGAGATTGAGCCCTGAATTGAGCTGTGCACTGGGCATGGAACCTGTTGGGATTCTTTTTCTACCCTCTCCCTTTGCCCCTCCCCCACTCATGCTCTCTGTCTCTGTCTCTCTTTCTTGATAAATAAATAAATAAATAAAAAGTAAAATGGAAACAAACACACTGCACTCCACAAAGCTCTGACTACAGTAAAATATCCAAGCTCTTTTAAAATCCCATTGGCTCTATTTCTTATTCCATCCTCCCATTCTTTGGAGAACGCTCACTTACTTATGAAGATACAGTTCTTTATACCCTTTAGTAGATTTGAGGATGAAAACCAATTCTACTGGATGCCACCATGGACTGGCATCTGGCTTTGATTAAAATGGTAAAATTTGCTTATGAATAATTAACAGAAAGTAAGACTTTAACATATTGTCCATGTTCTTCTACATTTTACTATAACAGTACAAATGTAGAGCATCACCAGCATACATATTAACCTCCCATAGGTAAGAATTGAATAATACATTTATGCCAAGATAAAAAAAATAGCAACCTTTAAGAAATAAAAATGCAAGCTCCTTCCATGAGAGCTCAACTGTTATCAATTATTGTTTAATCTAGTGATGAATGCTTTTTGGAAAATTTATTACCAGAAACAAAGGTTTTTCTCCCTTGAAGCATTTGTATGCTTTCTTTCATTGGCATTATATAACTCACTGTGTTTTCCTTTTGGTCTTGACTGCCAAGAAGCTTGAGGCCAAGCATGGAGCTCAATCACAGTAACTGTATTATCCTTTGTGATTAAGCATTTGTTTCTTTCTTCTTTTCTGGTTTTAATTTCTATTCCAACAGCATTTATGCCCAACTTTAACAAAGAACTACATCAAATTCCCTCTTTGTCTCTCTTTCAAATAGGCACAAGGTAATAATAAATAATAATGGATTTATTACTTCAGATAAAATATAATTCATTTTGACTTTTTTTCAAAGTCAAAAATTTGTGTCTAGGTTCAACCTGTCTAACAGTAATTTAGAACTTGATTTAACTTTGCATTAAAGCACACATGCACACACACTCTGTACAGCAACCCTGTAACTAAGTCTTTAATTTCTTCCTCTTTATCAGAAAGGAGGTAGTGGTTTTTCTGTTTGGCTCTTTTAATGAGCTGTGGCCTACAGCTTTCCAAAGACTCCTCTTCCAGATCAAAGGGTTTGGCTCTTTCCTGCTTCCCTTCCTAATGGCTGACATGTGGGGTTGGTGGGTACGGGGGTGTGGCAGGACAAGGTACCACTTCCATTTTTTTCCCTGCATCTGTCTTCTTGGACCAGCCAGGAGAAAATTCGCATAGGCAACCTAGTCATTTATTCTTCTCATCAATTTGTCTTGTTAGCTGAATTATTATTTTATTTTGCCCAGTGAACCCAAACGAGTTCATTCACAAACTACTTAAGATCTCTCTTTACCAGTGTTCTTAAAGAAAAGAATATTATATTTATATTTTTTATATTTTATTGTATATAATATATAAAAATATATAATAGATGTGTATTTTTGTATATTATATATTACCCACATACATATATATATAGTCACAAACACATATTCCAAACAATATTAGAATTGTCTAACCAGGTCTGCCATAAGCTGTCTAGGGGACCTTAGGAATATTATTTAATCTCTGACCTTCCTTTTCTTCATCTATAAAATGAGATAAAGCTAACCTGCCTACCTCACAGGATACATATGAATGGAATGTGGTAATATATATGGAAGAGCTTTAAACACAACTTATTCTTTTATTATAGTTTGTGGCGGGGGTGGGGGGTAGTCCTAGTTTACCACTTTGCACGTGGCTAGGAAAGATGCAGTGGTGGAGATCCATGGATTTATAACTTAATTTCTTCTTGCTCAGATAACACCACTGTAGGCTACATATTCATCAGTTATGAATGTAAAATCAGGAATAGTTAAGGGCAGAATGAACTTTCTAGTGGAAGTATAAACTTCTATCTCTCATAGACCATGAAGCCCGTGATCTGGAAGAATTACTATTATTTTTTTTCTAGAAAGCAAACAAATCTCCTTCTCTTCCATGTAGCAAACCCACAAAAAATTTAAGCTGGGTTTAGAAGCCTGGAAAGACTCTTTTAATGAAAACGGTTTTCCCCTCTAGCCGTGCTTGTTTTTTGAGATGCTCAAAGTAGTTGACAACCGTCTCGTCTATTTTCCAGATTTCCCAAGTGGTCATATAATCTGCAAAATGTAACTCAAATTTTGAAATTGGGTAGGCTTTGGCAGGGGACAGTTTGGGGAAAGGAGAAAGGCTAGTGCTTCTGCTACCCCAGTGTCCTAGAGCGATCCTTAGTGTTGACATCTGGCATCCTGTTCTGAAAGCTCCTGAAGACTGCTGTTGTCAACAAACTGCTGTGGGACAGGTGACAGGTGGCCACCACAGCCAAGTCTGCCTTTATTAACAGCATCACTAACATTACAGTCTCCACTGGTGATGCTATTGGGTTTGAAGAAAGTAGCCAGAGAGGAAGCTAGTAGGGAGGCCCCAAAAACTAGAGACCTGGAGCTAAAGATTTCAGTCTATATCCCCTTGTGATGGTTACTGTGTCAATTTGGCTAGTCTGTAGTACCCAGTTGTCTGGTCAAATACCAGTCGAGATATTGCCATGGAGGTATTTTTCTTAAGATATGATTAACATCTAAGCCAACAGACTTTGAGTAAAGCAGAATACTTTTCATAGTGTCGCTGAGCCTCAACAAATCAGTTGAAGGTCTTAGAGGCCTTAGGCTTCCAAGAGAAGAAGGAATTTTGCCTCTAGACTGCCTTCATATTCAAAACTATATCAGCTCTTCCTTGAATTGTGGGCATGAGGGACATGCCAGCCCTCACAATCATGTGAGCCAATTCCTTGAATAAATCTCCATTTATCTATCTATCTATCTATCTATCTATCTAATCCCTGAAATACGTCCTTTTGTTTTCTTGTTTTGTTTTGTTTTGTTTTTGGTTATTGTTGCTTTCATTGAACAGTCAGAGTTGAGTATTCCAGATAGAGTTGAGCAAAAAATGTGCTTCACACCCCTACACTTTTGTCTCACTCGTATTAGTTTCCCCATCAGGTCAAGAGATTGACTGATAAAAGCTAAGGGTAATGAACATGGCTTTGGAATGAAGCGTGCAGAGCATGGGACCCGTTCTGGTTATCGTCAGCAACTCTGTTACCGTCTTTCCCTTTTAGCCCCTTAATGTCACGTTCCATTTGAGGTTAAGCTGTGCTGCCCTTTGCTGGGAAGAAGGAATGTAAGCTGCTTTTATTAATGGGTATCATGTTGTCCTGACCTATTCTTAGTTTTTTGTGTTTTGTTTTTTTTGGAGCAGAGATGGCTGGGGTTTTACCAATAGCAGTTCAAGATTTCACTTTTTGATTTGTTTTTAAGTAGAGTAAACCTTATATTCTCTACATTTTTGTATGGTAACTGAACCATATCCAGTTCAGCACTGTTCAATAGAACGTTCTATGATAATAAAAATATTCTCTCATGCCATCCTTATGGAAACCACTAGCCACATACGGCTTTTGAACACTTAAGTATGGCTAATGTAGCTGAGGAATTTAAATTTAAATTGAAAATTTTAATTTTATTTAGTCATTTAAATTTAAATAGCCATGCAAGGCTAGAAGTTATCATATCACACATTATGAATTGAATTGAGTCTCCAAATATCAATTTATAGTTGGTTTTTACTCAAGTGTATTAGTTAGGGTTCTCCAGAGAAACAGAACCAATAGGATATATATACACACACATATATATATACACATATATATATATGGAGATTTTTGTATTTAAAAAAATTTCTGAGAGTTTATTTATTTTTGAGAGAGAAACAGACAGAGCATGAGCAGGGGAGGGGCAGAGAGGGAGACAGAATCTGAAGCAGGCTCCAAGCTCTGAGCAGGCACAGAGCCTGATGTGGGACTCAAACTCAGGAATGGCGAGATCGTGACCTGAGCCAAAGTTGGATGTTTAGCCAACTGAGCCACCCAGGTGCCCCAACAGGGGGAGATTTTTTATAGGAATTGGCTTAATTGGTTATGGACATTGAGGAGTCTCATCCGCTCTCTGCAAGCTGAAGAACTAGGAAAGCCAGTGGTGTAATTCAGGCCAAGTCCAAAGGCCTGAGAATTGGGGCGGGGGGCAGTGGTATAGTCCCCATCTGAGTCTAAAAACCTGAGGCCCAGGAGAGCTGATGTCTGAGGGAAGGAGAAGATGGGTGTCTGAGCTTATGCAGGGAGAGATAATTTGCTCTTCCTCCACTTCTTTGTTCTGTTTAGCCCCTTAAGGGATAGATGATGCCCACCTGTGGTGGTGAGGATGCTCTTCACTCAGCCTACTCCTGATTGACACGATCATCTCTTCTGGAAACCCCCCCACAGCCACACCCAGAGGTAATGTTTCACTAGTTATCAGGACATCTCTCGGTCTAGTCAAGTTGACACAGAACCACTGTACCAAGTAAAAGCAAATATCTCTTCATATATCGATTTAGTGGTAAAAAACACATAATAAAAACTTGTACTACTTGTAACTGAGGTCCTCAGACCAGCAGCATCCATATCATGTATGATCTTCTTACACATATAACAAGTCTTGGACCCCACCCCAGACTTACTGAATTAGAACCTACATTTTAAAGAGATTCTTAGTTCATGTACTCCTTAAAATTTAAAAATTACTGATATAAACCAACCATACAATCTTAATTCATGGATGGAAGGAGGAGAAAGAAGGGAGGATTTTGTTAAAATTGTTTGTGTGACTTTTTCTGAGTACCCTCCCTACACACCTCCATTCATGTTTCTGGAATAACCTTTTTAGAAGTATTAGAATCCCTCAATGTGTGTTTTTGATGTTTCGAGATGCTATACTTGCTCACAAATGTCTGATTTTTTTTTTCATTCTTGGTGTCAGGGGTAGCATGTCTGAATATTAGGACTTTCTTAGAGCGAAAAATCATTGTTCCTGAATAAGTATGTAGTTGAGCTTTGTGATAACATATGTGATGTAGGTCATTGACCAAATATCTCCAAAGTAGAAACCATCATCTACATTGGTTTCCTGTTTATTATCAATCAAATCAGTTATATCATATTAATAGCATTAAATATAATAAATTTTTAATGCTGTACACTATTTGTGACTACCATGGACCTAGTACTGTTCCAGCATTACTTGGGGGACTGAAAATTGCAGCATATTATAGAGACTGAAGGTGGGGAGTTTAGCATTTCCTTGATTTTAAATTACATCTTTATCCTCTATAGGCATTGGTAATTACAACCAGTATGATAGAAGAGTCAGATAACTGCTGTTATGTGTCTCAAGGTTTTTTTAGTTCACAACCCATGGTCACATGTTTATCAGGTTCTAAAAACAGTTCTAAAGTACTGACTGTTTCTGCTACTATGGTGGGTGTCATGCAAAGCAGCATATAGAAGAGCTGTCCTGTCTTTCTAGGACATCACCAGGTAATACGTAGTAAATCATACTGTCTTAGAGTTTTACTGGCACAACTCTAAAATGCTGTTTAAGTTTATAAAAGAGCTAATACCAAGTGCTTAGAGGAATGTGATATTGTGTGATTTTGTATTAGCCTTGATGCTAGCGCTTTTTGCATCCCTACCATTGTGTTTGCTTTTCTCTCTTATCTACTTAAAAATTTTTTTGTTGTTGTTTTCTATTTATTTTTGAGAGACAGACAGAGTACATGTTGGGGAGGGCAGAGAAAGAAGGAGACAGAATCTGAAGCAAGCTCCAGGCTCTGAGCTGTCAGCACAGCCCGACACAGGGCTTGAACTCGTTAACCGCGAGATCATGACCTAAGCTGAAGTCAGATGTTTTGCCAACTGAGCCACACAGGTGCCCCCTTTCTCTCCTACTTTTAATTCATATTATCTTATGCTTTATGCATCTGTGTAAGCTACCTTTCTGTAAAAAAGTAATAAAGTAGGGCTGTAAATTAAAAACTAATAGTTTGTATTAAAAGTCAAGATTTAGTTAATTTGGATCAAAATTAGGACCTGCCATCAGACCCATGGATTCATCCATTCTGTTACTCAGTTAAGCACTCTTTATAGCAAATATTGGTACAATGCTTTCCCCACCATAGGGAGTAGATGGGGGAGACAGAATTCTTCACATTCATAGGCCACAGGTTAAAATTTACCTTAGGCTTTGCAGTCCAACAGGTTTGAATCCTGGCTTGGTCATGATGAGAAAATGATACTTAACTTGGAGGTAGCCCAGACTCTCTATGAAAGTATATGAGGCCTCTTGTGCTCCTTCTAGAAGGTGGCCTTGGCAGGTTAGAAGTACCTGGAGTGGGGTCGGGGGGAGGAGGAAGAAGTATCTAGAATGTAAGATTCTGGTTACTGAAACCACATTCAAAGTGTGATATTGTGATTTGGGGTGATCTGGCCCCAGATGTTTTATATGTTTCATATAAACATATATTAGTGGTAGGTGCTGTGGTTGCTATTCTTCAATAGGTTCAATTTCAAAATGAATTATATGCTGAAGAAGCTTAGAAAGACTCTTCCATGTTTTGGCTGAAGAACCAGTTTGTATCTGACTCCCCCGGAGTACCTGCAGCTTTGTGAGGTCCTTCCCTTGAGAACTGCAGGAATATCATTCTTCATCTGAACTGTGGTTCTGATCATACTCAGAGAAACTCCTGGTGCTTGCCACTGTAATGGCCTTCAGTGAGCCATGATTCACAGGTGCAATAGCTGTCCAGACCAAGAACTGGGATAGAGATCCTGACTTTGAATGCTACTAACTATGCCTCTTAGGATCAACTGATTTGAACATGGACTTGTCCTAGGCACTTGATAACCATTCAGTAGAAAATTAAAGTTACCTAAAATGCCACTGCTCAGAGGTAATGGTTTAAATGTTTGTGTATTTAACTTCAGGGTTTTTTTGGGGGAGGGCACATTTACACATTCATTTGCGCCTATTTACTTGCATATGGATTTTATTTACCAATATTCTGCTTTTTGAGTAATAGGAAAAAGAAATAGGGGTTAATGAATATTATTAAATGTTTTATGAAAACAGGATTTTTAATGTCTATATTCTTTCCTATTATATGGATGCTGCATTACCCACTGAACCATTTTCTTATTGTTGGAGTTTAGGTTTTTTTAATTTGTTGGATTATAAATAGGATGTCATTGCCTCTGTTTCATATAATATTCTTTTTTATGTGTAATTTTATTTTATTTGCTCTTTTATTTTATTTTATTATTTTTTAATCATGATAAGTGTATTCTTTAATTCCCATCACCTATTTCATCCATTTCTCCACCCACCTCCTCTCTGGTAACCATCATTTTATTTCCTATAGTTAAGAGTCTGTTTCTTGGTTTGTCTGTCTCTCTCGCTCTCTCTTTTTTCTTTCTTGTCTCATTTGTTTGGTTTCTTAAATTCCACATAGAGTGAGATCATATGGTATTTGTCTTTCTCTGAATGACTTATTTAGTTTAGCATTATACTCTCTAGCTCCATTCATGTTGTTGCAAATGGCAAGAATTCATTCTTTTTATTGCTGAATAATATTCCATCATATATATTTATCTTCTTTACCCATTCATCCATCTATCTATCTATCTATCTATCTATCTGAACTTCTTTTTTTTTTTTTCACTATATTTCCCCAAACTTTTTTTTTTTTTTATAAACTTTATAGTTTATTGTCAGGTTGGTTTCCATATAACACCCAGTGCTCTTCCCCACAAGTGACCTCCACCAAGACCATCACCCCGCTTTACCTTTTCCCCTTCCCCTTCCCCCCTCAGTTTGTTTTCAGGAATCAAGAGTCTCTCGTGTTTTTTTCTCCCTCCCTCTCCCTAACTCTTTTTCCTCCTTCCCCTCCC
>CM053567.1:74401044-74472832 GCA_028646485.1 Cryptoprocta ferox
TTTTGTGCCAGTACCATACTGTCTTGGTGATGACAGCTTTGTAGTAGAGTCTAAAGTCTGGGATTGTGATGCCTCCCGTTTTGGTTTTCTTCTTCAGTATTACTTTGGCTATTCGGGTTTTTTTGTGGTTCCATACGAATTTAATTTAAAATATGTCATTTATCTTATCACATTCTTCCTTGAATTGATATCATAATTAACTAATCATTATACTGAAAATAATTCTCATTTCACTCCCACAATCTGTTCTAATGCTGTCACAAATTTAGTTCTACATATAGTATATACCCCACAAGGGACTGAAATAGACAAGCCATAGAATGAGTGAAGATATTTGCAACATCTATAACCAATAAAAGACTTGTTTCCAGTGCACTTAAAAAAATACAAATCAATAAAAATTCAGACAACTTAGTATAAAAAGATTTGAAAGGAGAATTTAAAAAAAGAAATTCAAATATCAAATAAACATCTAAAAAAGTGACTCACCTCATTAATAATCAGGAAAATGCCTGTTAAAATCACAATGAGATAGCACTGCAAACCCAACAGAATATTTAAAATGAAACAAAACAAAACCTCTTACACATAACTGTTGGGTATGTAATTAGTACAATGATTCTGCAAAATAGATAGGCAATATTTTCTAAAACTGAAGATATCTCCATGACTTAGGAGTTATGCTTCTATTGAAATGCAGGTACATATGTTGCTGCATGTCCAAGAATGCTCATAGTAGCTGGATTCATTATGGCCTCAACAAGAGGAAGCATCCCAAATTCCTGTTAAGAGAAGAGAGGACACGTAAATAGTACATACTTATACATTGTAACACTATTGATTGAAGAAAGTGAAAGAACTATAGCTGAATGGAACATAATGAACAAATCACACCAATAGTAAGCTGCTGAAAACATACTTGCAAAAAAATACATAGTGTATGATGCCATCTTTATGAAGTTCAAAAACTATGGTATTTAGGGATGTATAGTGGTTGATAAGACTCTAAAGAAAAGCAAGGAAATGATAACCATAAAAAATAGGAAAATGTTTCATTTAGCTGAGTGATGGAATTGATTTGGAATATTTTTTGACCTGTGTGGTAGACACATGGGTGTTTGTTATATAATGATTTAAGTTTTTGTTTTATGCATGTTTCTTTATGTGTATTATACTTTACAATAATAAAGTTATAAAAAACATGGTTAGGCTCTTCTCTGAAGGATAACAGTGAAATTTCCCATCCCCTATTGAATAGATCCCTTCATAAACTCTTTAGCCAATAGATATAAATATAGGCTTCTTCCCAGTGTATATTAAAGAGATATATTTTAAAACCCAAACAATGGACCTTTTCTTTTTTTTTAATTAAAAAAATTTTATTATTTATTTTTTTAGAGAGAAAGAGAGGCAGAGCACAAGTAGGGAAGTAACAGAGAGAGAGGGAGACACAGAATCAGAAGCAAGCTCCAGGCTCCAGGCTGTCAGCACAGAGCCCAACGTGGGGCTAGAGCTCACAAACTGTGAGATCATGACCTGAGCCGAAGTCGGACACAACCAACTGAGCTACCCATGCGCCCCTGAACCTTTTGTAAGACATAAATTCTTCATTTGAAGAATTTTTGGGTTTGGCCCAGTGCTAAAAATTTTATTGTCTGAATAAATGAATTAATGAATGGAAAAGTGACCAAGTAAAAATTATAGAATGAAGAGAAAGAAGAGAGTAGAATGTGTGATGAGTTGCTAATACTTTGTTTCTTTCAGTTGGGCTAATTCCATGCTGTCTACTTTAATTTTCCCTACTCTGTTTTTAGAAAAGTAGTTACAATTTCAGAAAGGGTTGACTGGTACCTTAAAAGTCACTCAGTTACAACTGTCAAACAGTTAATGACTGACAATCCAAATCACATGGCGGTAAACCTTATAAGCACTATGTTTGAGGCAGTTCATTTCTTCTCTGGAAAGCTTTAGATATTTCCATATTCTTTTTGACAAATAGCTACTGTCTATCCTTGGATTTTCAACCAAAAGCGGATTTGAAGATATAAAGAAGAAATACCCTTATAATGAAAATATATTTAGGAAAAGGTATAAGACTTCTCTTTTAGCATTATTTTTTATAAGCCCTGTGAACACAAGGACCCTGAATAGTTTGCTCATCAGCATGTGTATCATGAATATCACCGTATCAAATACTCAAGAGTCAAATGACAGAATTTTTTTTAATGTTTATTTATTTTTGAGAGAGAGAGAGAGAGAGAGAGAGAGAGTGTGTGTGTGTGTGTGTGTGTGTGTGTGCGCGCAAGTGAGGGAGGGGCAGAGAGAGAAGGGGACAGAGGATCTGAATCAGGCTCAGTGCTGACAGCAGATAGCCTGATGTGGGGCTTGAATTCATGAACCCCAAGATCATGACCTGAGCTGAAGTCAGATGCTCAACTGACTGAGCCACCAAGGTGCCCAACTGACCAAATTCTTAAATGGAAATATAGATTGTAGCATTGATATGTACCTTCCAATTGTCCTAATTATCCTAATTTTAGTAAAAATCCCTAAGATTTAGTGGAGTGGCTTACCTGAGAGGCAGAATAGGTTTTGTACACAGACACACATACATGTAAAGAGGTGGCAAGAAACCAAACACATTCTTCTAGGTTGAGTGGAGGTCCTTCCTACACAAAAATGCATCCAGGGGTACAGAGGCTTCCATCCTATTGCTTGGTCAGACTAAATTCAAGACTGAAAATCCCCAACACACACATAAACACATTCATATCCACCCCTTCCAAGCCAGTATGCCATCTAAACCCATAACACAATGAGTGGTGATCTAAATTAATGGGCATTTTTGTGATGACTGGTCATGAGGTTGGCCTGTAAGAGAGGAAGAACGGCTATCAGTTATTGTTTTCTTTCTTAGCACTAAATTAAGTAAACTTGGATTAAATTCCAAAGAACAAACTTTCATGAAGTATTGAAAAGATTTTGCGTATCATCCCTATAAACTATATAAATTTTCACTTGGTCATTTATTTATAGCACAGTGGTTCTACAGTTCTTTTTACTATGTGTTCTCTCCCTTGTCAGAAAGGTAAACTTCTAGTAAACTCTGAGTCCTGGCATTAATTAAGAGACAGTTTACTTGGCAAAATATCACTGACTTGAAATGTGTTCACTTGAAACATGTTAGGTTAATGCATTTCTTAAAGTGATGGCTAGGAAGCTTTGCATTATTGTTAACCTCGTTGAAACAAACTAAGAAAATTTATTCTACTTTCAGAAAAATAACCTTTGTTGTCTATCTTTAGAGGCTAGTCAACAATAGAAGTTAATATCTTAGAAATTATTCCTAGACTAGAGCCAAAAGCAGTTACTAGAATTTTGACTCTCTGTTTTTTCTTTCTAGTGTCTTACTTTATGCAAATTCCCAGATACGCGTATGCCATCTGTTAGTCTATACAGTAGTCCCTCCCTTATCTGTGGTTTCTCTTTCCCTGGTTACAGTCACCCATGATCAATCCGTCCCAAAATGGATGTTCCTCCTTCTCAAGTGTCCTCAAGTCTTTCTGAAGTGAATAGTGGCCTAATGTTATGTCCCAATGCCTACATCATTCACCTCACTTCAACTCATCACATGTGCATTTTATGTTCTCACATCATTACAAGAAGAATGATGAATACAGTACATAAGATATTTTGAGAGAGAAATCACAGTCACGTAACTTTTATGACAGGGTATTGTTATAATTGTTCTATTTTATTAGTATTGTTATTCATCTCTTCTGTGCCTAATTTGTTAATTAAACATTATCATGGGTACATATGTGTGAGAAAACAAATAGTATATATAGGGTTGGTACTATCCATGGTTTCAGGCATCCATCCACTGGGAGTCTTAGAACAGATCCCCCATGAATAAGGGGGAACAACTGTATAAAAGAAAAGACACATTATGAGCTTACATGGGATGGGAATCTCATTAGTGCCACAACTAGGCACTATCCAATATCTTGTTAGACTAATATTATAATGACTGACCCAGTCTTAAAATATCTTTGTGATAGTTGTACTTTTTGAGTGAAAATAAGCATAGATGTTCTTGTGGTGAGGGGGAGGGTCATCATGTTATTTTTGCAATACAATTTTTAAGCAACAAAAACTCAGCTACATGCATTTGAGATTAGGTTGAAAAGATCAGTCAGCACACTTAAGCTTTCAGGGTTTTGGAAGATGAATTTGAGTTATCAGTTGCTTCATTTTATCTGAATATTAGCTTAGGGGCAGGTTATGATGTTAGCTAAAAATAGGGCATAAAGCATGTTGAAGCTGGAGAAATTCATTCTGTAGAGGAAATGCTAGGTAATTAAAATGTTGACTCCTTGCCCATGGTGCTTATATATGTATACATATATACATATGTTTTTTATCAATGTACTGGATAAACTTTTTCCATGTGATAATTTGTCAAAATTGCCTAAATGTGAAGACTTTTACATTGGTACAAATTATTTCTCTTTTATTTATTTTATCACTGTTATTACTACTTGTTAAATGTTGGTCATTAAATCTTGAATGTTCTAAATTCTAAATAAAGAGAAATTTTAATTTTTATGTTGCTATTTTTATGTATTTTTAATGTAGGTGAACAGGCATTTTAGATAAGTGATAAAGATTAAAATTTTTCTCTTCATAAAACAGTAAAATATGTTATGTATATGAATATAACAGTTTGAATAACAAAAATGATAACCAACTTTTAATTATTGAATTATTAAATTTCTATATACGGTACTAAATAGAAAAAATATTTTTGCCTCCATAAATTAAAAAAAATGTCAGACAGTCACTATGAATGGCTTTTCTTTAGGCAAAAGAGACATCTTTCTAGTTATGTTCCAACATTTTTTAATGTAACCTGCTTATTTTCTTTGTCTTTCCAACTGTAGAGATGACTCAGGATATGCCTATGCTTAATTTATGCCCATAAATCATTTTTATCTTTAATATAGGCATATATTGTCAGAGAGAGAGAGAGAAAAAAAAAGAGAGGAAAGGTTGGGGTAGAGGTAGAAGACAGAGGAGAGAGAGAGAGAGAGAGAGAGAACATGCAAATGGAAATTTCCAGAAATTAATCAAGAACCAAAAAATGTTAACTATGTACATTCAAATTTTATACCTATATGAACTGCAAAAATAGTGTTTGGAATGCATTAAATTGAGAAAACCAAAAATTGTTTGCTTATGGAAAAATCCCTTTAATTATGAAGAAAGAAAGTACATAGCTACTACATGATGGGTTTCTATTTGTTGGCTTCTATTTAGGAATATCATCTTTTGGCACAAGGAGAGAAATCTAGATATGATTTCTTCTAGAATTTTCTTTTTTTCATTGTTTGGAGTTTGGCTAAACATAAGGATGAATATCAAGGATAGAATCTAGTTGCCAAAGTTACTCATCTCCGCTGTAGGAGACTGCTGATTTGCCATAACTCCTGAAATATGTTTAGTGTTAGTGGCTTTGCTACAACTTTCATAGAAACCATTCGTCCATTCATATGTTTATTCATTTGTTAATTCATTCATACAGCAAATATTCATTGAGTACTCTCTTAAGCAAATGTCCTATTCTCTGGAGATATATTGGTAAGCCAAACAGAGAAGGACCTTGCTCTTAGGCTGCTTATATTAGATGGGGAGACAGCAGAAAACAGCTAAACAAACAAAGGAAAAAACTACATCAGATAGTGAATAGTGAGTGCTATGAAGAAAGCTGAGCTGCAACAAGAGAGGAATCACCTCGTTTTGTGTGTGGGGGCGTGACCTGGGAAAGCAGGTCTGAGGGTGATGCATAAGCTGAGTCATGAGTGACAAGTAGAAGCAAACCATACATCTAACCTGGGAGCAGGATGTTTTAGACAGAGGGAGGAGCAAGATGCCGAGGCCCCAACAGGAACAAACTCGATTTCTTTGAGGAACAGAAAGGTTGGTGTGGTTGGGGAAGAACGATCATATATAGGAGTGCTGGGGGCAAGGTTAAAAGAAGGCATGGTCTTATCACATAGAGTGTTGGAGGCTATGCTTTATTTTATTTTGGATCTACACAATGCTTTGTGTTTTGTCATTATAGCATCAACATCAACAGCTGTAGCATGAAAAATCTGCTGTTTTGGTAGTCCTATTCAATGAAAAAATAATCAATTTAATTAACTTTTCTCTTATTGAATTGATTTAAAAAAACAATTATTAAATTATTTATCAGGTAGGCAAAATCCTTGGTATTGTCTTTATGTTGAAGAGCATAAGACAAATAAATGAAGAATGTTAAGTATTTTAAAGCTTAATGCATCACCACAAGGAAACTATAAGGCTAGATGGCGGCTCTTCTTTAGATCCACTGAACATAAGGCATGACCTTTAGCCAAGTCTGCCTGGGCCAAATAAAACATAAAGCCTAGCTTGCTCAAGAATATTGGAGAATCTGTAACTTCAACATGTGTGATTCATATTCTCATGATGGAATTGTCCTTAAATTTTGAGGCTAGTGAAACATGAACAAGAGCCCAAGAAAGATCGAGTATGGGCATGTCCTAAGAAAGCAGGTTCTCACTAGTCACATAGAGGGAAGTTCAGAGGAGGAGCTGAGGGCAACCTACTATATGCTTATCAGTTATCAGCATAAGCTGAGCGCTGGTTGAGGGACAGGCTTTTGGGGATAAACAGAGTACCTCATTTTTATGTAGAATCTTTCTGACTGCAGAAGCTTAGAGAGCAACCTGTGACTTTATTCAAGTGTCATGTGGTTTCATCTTCATTTTCCTCAAAGTAGCTTAGACTCATCTTTTTTCTTTCTTGTTGACAATTCATGAAAAATACAGGGAATGTGTAGGGGTTAGTAAAAGGAGGTATTTCAAACTTTGAGACAGGCAAAAGTAATCTTTTCCTAATAACCTTTTACTTATTCCATTTAACTTTCCAATCACTTGATCAACAAATACTTAAAGTGAAAAGCTTCCATAGCAAAATCTACCTCTATACTTCTTCTGTGAAGCATTGCTGTATAATGTAGGGGGTGGAGAATGTTCTGAATTACAGTCCAACACAGCACACTGATGGCCATGTTCCACTGGACACATTTTGGTGGATTCCATATGGAGGAATGACGAGGAATGGTAGCTATCTGTGTGGGCTCAAACAAGTTCCTCACGTTGGCTGAGGAGCCTCTGTTTTGACATTGGTAAAATGGCGATAATACCTATTCAAAAGGTTTTGTGAATTTAAAATAGGTTGTGTGTGCTAGTGCCTATAAATGGAAACTGCTTGAAAAAGGGTAGCCGTTATTATGATTTCATATGAACTTAATTAGTTACCAATATTACTGTCTAAAATATTGAGGTCTTTGGTAGGGAAAAATAGCTTTCTTCCTTTATGATCTCCTTTTTTCTTTTTAAGGTAACATCTCTGTGCTTCTGTACTCTGTAAAAAATAATTTCACATTTTAAATGGGGAGCCTAAGGCATATCTAACTTCTCACTATGGTGAGTTTTCTAATCTAGTGCAAATCAGTCAAGACATTCTTTCTTTCTTTCTTTCTTTCTTTCTTTCTTTCTTTCTTTCTTTCTTTCTTTTCTTTCTTTCTTTCTTTCTTTTCTTTCTTTCTTTCTTTCTTTCTTTCTTTTTCTTTTTAAGTTTATTTATTTTGCGAGAGAGAGAGAGAAAGTATGGAAGTGAGGGAGGGGCAGAGAGAGAGGGACAGAGAGAGAATCCCAAGCGGGTTAAAATTCATGAACCTCAAGATCATGACCTGAGCAGAAGTTGGATGCTTAACCAACTCAGCCACCCAGGTGCCCTAGTCAAGACATTTCTTAAAAATTGATCATGTAATTGACTAGTACTTAGTTTTCTAAATTTGGTATCTCAGAGGTAGATATGAAATTAGTACACATGGTTTTCGGAAGAATCACATAAACAATTCATTTAAAAAAATATATCTCGCAGGTAAAAGTGATGCAGAAGGATCTGGAAACACTTTACTCTGTAGGCCTGGGCCTAATTTTGTCAAGTGTATGAGGTTCTTCCTCCTTCACTTTGAAAGATTACAGTGGTTCTATATGTTAAACTTGTCTGATAAACAACCAAGTCTATGATCCTAGGAGAAATGAGTGAATATCTGCTGAACATAATCCAATTCACTACACTGGTTAAAAAGCATGCAGTAAAAGACATGTGTCCACTGGCCTTGTCCTAAGGATAAAGCCCAAATGTCAAACAGTGACACCCCTAGACCAGGCCTGCCTTTCTAGTCTCATATTTCAGCACTGCTCTTCATATACACTCTAATATTAGGTGTCCAAGCTAGTTGGGTGCTTTCCTCCAAATGTGCTATGAGAGTTTCCACCTGTGCCTTTTATGGACAATGGAGAGGAGGTGTTCAAGTCATCACATACTTGGTTTGTAGCAAGAAGTAGTATGGGCTAGGCTGGAATCTGAACACAGGAGGTCAATTTGGCCTGAAATAGTAATGAGGGATATTTTAGGGGGGATGGTTTTGGTTTCAATAAGTTTGGGATTATTGATAAAGAAGTCCAGGGGGTCCATGCAAAGGATTCCAAAGTGAATCTAGCCCCTGGGTTAGATATAGTACCTGCTGTCTGGTAGGTACTCAAAAGATGATTGTTGAGAAATTTAAGTATTAATCTATGACCCCTTCAGACCTCTACTGCTGTCACCCTGGTCAGAGCCAATATCACCTGCAGTCCAGAGTTTTGAGATAGTTGCCTAACTGGTCTTCCAGTTTTCATCTTTGCTTCTCCTGAGTGTTCTCATATTGTGTTACTTCTCTGCTCAAAACTTCTTTTAAAAAGTTGAGTTTTTAGGGGCGCCTGGGTGGCTCAATCAGTTAAGCATCCAACTACGGCTCAGGTCATGATCTCCTGGTTTATGAGTTCGAGCCCCGAGTCGGGCTCTGTGCTGACAGCTTGGAGCCTGGAGCGTCTTCAGATTCTGTGTCTCCCTCTCTCTACCCCTCCCTTGCTCATCCTCTGTCTCCCTCTCTCTCAAAAATAAATGATAAAACATTAAGAAAAAGATTTTTATCTTACAGAGAGAAAGAGAGAAGGAGAGAGCATGTGCAGGGGCAGGGAAGGGCAGTGATAGAGAGAAAGAAAATTTCAAGCAGGCTCTATGCTCAGGGCAGAGCCTGACATGGGGCTTGATCCCACAATGGTGGGATCATGACCTGAGCCAAATTCAAGAGTCAGATGCTTAGCCCACTGAGCCACCCAGGTGCCTCTCTGCTCAAAACTTCTAATTGTTTCCCTTCTCACTGGGAGGAAAGCCTTCATAGTGGTCCACAATGCCCTACATGATCTGTCCCTTGTTTTTAATCTCTCCATACAATTTGGCTTCCCTTCCACCCTAGCCATACTGGCCTTCAGGCTGTGCCTTGATTATGTCATTCCTCCAACTCACCATTCATACTCTAGCACAAGCGCTTCCCTCTTCCAAGACAGAGAGTTTCAGAGCTGGAAAAAAGGTCAGATATCATTAAATCCAGATGTTTTGAAGCTTAGAGCCCTGGGCATGTACTACAGGGTGGCCTTGTCCTTTTGTGAATTTTTTTAAAACCCTCAAAAATTGTAAATTTACCTTAACCTGCATGATAGCCACAAGACTCACATGACTTATTCCTTTGCCTCCTCCAGGGCTTCACCAAAACTTTGCTTTCCCTAGGGGGCTTTCCTGAATATCCTATCTAAAATTGCACTTTTCTAGCACATGCCTGTCTTCTGCTGCTGCTGTTCTTCATAGCACTTTGTGCTGTTTGAAAGATACTTCAGTTCTTATTTGCTTGTGGTCTGCTTCCTTCAGTAGAGTGTAAGCTTCATGAGGGTGATTGTCTTTGCTGCTTTGTTGCCTTTAGCACTAAAAACAGTTCCTGCATACTGTAGGTCCTCTGTAAGTATTTGGTTAAGTAATTAATAAAATTTTCACCATCCTCCCTAGTCAAAATGGTTTCTTTCTCCTTTATTTTTCCATAGCACCCTCTCTATTTCATTGTATATGTCATATCCAGCAGTGTAGGCTCAATTTGTGTGTTGCTTATCTCTCCTCCTAGGATGAGTACCCAGTGCTGAATATTGCCTATGCTTAATACATTCTTTTATGAATTGCATTTATGCTTTTGGAGACATCTTATCTCTTTACTTTTTTTTCTGACCTTCTATTAAAAATCAATCACTTCATATATTCCTAGAGTTGTATTCTCACTGTTTATGTGGGCAACCCATCTGAATATAGAGTTATTCGCATTTACTCAATCTTCCATATTTTTAATTTCTTTTTTTAGATTGATATATAGTTGACACCTAATACTACATTAGTTTCAATGTACATCATAGTGACTCAACAAGTTTATATGTTATGCTATGATAACATAAGTATAGCTACCATATGTCACCATACAATTGACTAGCCAATCTTCCATATTTTTAAGTTATTCTTTGCTTGGGCTTGGCTCATTATCTTGTTGAGAGGCATAAAATGCTTGATATTGCCCAGAACAATCTCAACTTTCAGCAGTGATATAAGTTTAATGAAGAAGTTTCAGGCTCCAAGGTCTGTGCCATAGCATTTAAAGTTGACTTTACAATAAAAATGAAACAAAAATGGGTAAGAGGATGGAGATGAGAAAGAAAATAAAAAGGAATGCTCAAATTATGAGCTACGTGCTACTCGTTCAACAAATATTTATTTATCTCCTTCGTCAATAGAAACTGAGGAATATTTCTAGATTTCTTTGTATAGATAGCTGTTCACATTGATCAGATTCTATGCTACATAAGGGTGTGATAGCAATAGGGGTTCCACTTACATATAGACATCCTTCTATTGAAAATTTAAAATTATTTTATCCTAATTGTTCACTCCATAGTGGTGATCCACATATTTTATGACAATTTTCTGTCTTATGACAGCAAGGAGTTTTGCTCTATTAAAGTCAGCATTAGGGCACCTGGGTGGCTCAGTTGGTTAAGCATCCACCTTTGGCTCAGGTCATGATCTCACGGTTCATGAGTTCAAGCCCCGTGTTGAACTCTGTACTGACAGCTCTGAGTCTGGAGCTGCTTCAGATTCTGTGTCCCCTTCTCTCTCTGCACCTCCCCGGCTTGCTCTCTATATTTCTCTCTCTCAAAAATAAACATAAAAAGAAAAAATTTTTAAAAATTAAAAAATAAAGTCAGCATAGTGTGACAAATTTCCAATGGATGGAAGTACATTATCGTATTACAACAGAAAGATATGTATAATTATGCTTTACCTTATAAAAGAGGAATGAGCCTAATAATAAAAAAAAAACCTTTTTGATCCAATAATCTTGGGCTGTAAACAAGGAACTTCTTGTTGAATATCATGGTGAAAATCTTTTTTTTTTTTTAAACTCTCCTATTGGTTTTAGTATACTGGCTTAATTGGGTATCATATGCTATAGTTTATACCATCTGTTATTTGTTTCCTGGACCAAAATTGTACTGCTGAATTTCCAATTAATCTACAAGTTCTCATATTATGACACAAATTACTATGTAATGATTCAGTTTCCATTAATAATCTACAACGTATGTTTTGCATAGATACCAATTAGAGATTACCATGTAACAATTTGTTAATTATGTTCCGCTATTGGTTTTTTTGTTACTATAGAAATGTTGTTACAAAAATTAACCTCTAAAAATCCGGAGACATGTTATATAATATTTTTAAATGTTACAAATTTTTGAAAAAGGATGCTATATCCCCTTAGATGTTGAAAATAAAATTTAAACAAATTATTAGTATCATAAAATCAATAATTGGGAAATTTTTAGGAAAGAAAATTAAAGAGAAATTTTGGTTGGTTAAATAAATGTTCTAGAAAAATAGATGGAATGACAGAATAAAAAAGAAAAGGATTTCAGAACCATAATTTTCAGCAAAATGGAGCATAGATATGTTATTAATGGAGCAGAATGTTAAATTTACTTAGTGTCAATTCTAAATGAAAAAAATTTCAAGAACATTTTGAAGAGGAAAAAACACAAAAGAGTTTATTATACTGAATATTGTATTTGGAGATCAGGTTCATGGTCATCTAATTTGAATCTGAAACCAAAGGACAAGCCACTCTTGTTGAAAAGTATTCAATTCTTGCAAGAAAATATAACAGTCCAAAAGAATCTATAGGTAAAAATATTTCAGAAAGGACTGTATGCAGGTTCTTCCAAATGCTGAAAGTGATTAGAATATGTTATTCTACCTCAAAAAATTTTATCTTTTGTCTCTATTATAAATGCTTTGGGATACAAAAAAATCCACTAATGAAAGAAAGTATGAAATGACTGTCAGCTTTTATTATATATTCTTTGTAAACATGAAGAAAGTAACGTGCCAATAAACAGTAATGAAAGTATTAAAAATTGAAAACTTATAAAAAATTTTATAATTCTTGGTGCTAAACAGAGATTACTTGGAAAGGAAAAATATTGACATTCTATGATTGACCTCTTAAAAGGTATGGTTCAGGTTTCGGCAAGGCTAAGTCTAGCATTAAGAATTAGTCAAGAAACTGATTCTACCTTTGTATGTTAAGGCCTGTTTATCCCTAGCTGCGTTCAGAATTCTCTCTTTATCCTTGTATTTTGCCAGCTTCACTATGATATGTCATGCAGAAGATCAATTCAAGTTACATCTGAAGGGAGTTCTCTGTGCCTCTTGGATTTCAATGTCTGTTTCCTTCCCTAGATTAAGGAAATTCTCAGCTATGATTTGTTCAAGTATACTTTCAGCCCCTTTCTCTCTCTCCTTCTTCTTATGGAATTCCTATGATATGGATATTGTTCCACTTGATTGCATCACTCAGTTCTTGAATTCTCCTTTAGTGCTCCTGGATTTTTTTTATCTTTTAATCAGCTTCTTCTTTTTCCATAATTTTATCTTCTAATTCACCTATTTTCCCCTCTGCCTCTTGAATCTGCGCTGTGGCCACCTCCATTTTGTTTTGTGCCTCATTTATAGAATTTTTAAATTCATCATGACTATTTTTTAGTTCCTTGATCTCTGCAGAAATAGATTCTCTGCTGTCTTCTATGCTTTTCTCAAGCCCGGTGATTAATTTTTTGACTATTATTCTAAATTCTTGTTCAGTTATGTTGCTTGTATCTGTTTTGATCAATTCCTTAGCTGTCACTTCTTCCTGGAATTTCTTTTGAGGAGAATTCTTCCGTTTTGTCATTTTGGCTAGTTTTCTGTCCCTTATAAGTTCTAAAAGCTTGTTATGCACTCTGCACCTGTGAGCACTGCTATATTACAGGGGGGGTCATATGCTATCCAGTGCCTGGCCCTTCAGAAGGTGTTTTTTGGAGAGTGTTACTTGCTCTCTATTGTTGTGACTTTGGTTATTTTATTTCCCTACCTATAGTGATGTTTTGGATACTCCACCAGGTGTGCTTTGATTTGTTCCTCGAAGTAGCCCTGGAAAGGAAAACAAACAGACAAACAGGAAACAAAAACATACAAACACACAAATAAACAAACGAAAACAAAAAAACAATCCAAAAGCAAAAAACCAGAAACACCAGCTACAAGTAAAGAACAGGGTGGTGGTGGTGCGGATGGAAGAGCACATACAAAGAGAAATGACAGGGGCAGGGAAAAGAAAAAATAAACATTGACCAGCCAGAGAGACTAAAAGGCTTAATCCAGAGAGAGAGAGACAGAGAGAGAGAGAGGAAAATAAGGAAGTAGGAGGGGAAAAAGAAACAAAGGTAAAGTTACTCAGACAGAGAAACTATATGGCTTGATTATCCCAGAGAGAGAGAAAGTAAAGAAGGAGGTGTAGAACATGTATCAAGAGAATGGATTAAATATGTCTGTTTGAACAAACCAATACCTGGAGTAACCAGTCTAGAGGAGGGAAGAGATAAGAAGGAGAAATGGAAGGGAGAATATATCTAAATAAAAGGAATTGTCCTAGAATTAATCCAGGCAATGCAGCAGTGCTGGTCTGGAGGAGGGGGCCATCTGGTTCCACAGTGTCTGTCCTGCTCCAGTAGATACGAAATTACCTGACAAGGAGGGGTGTGGTTTGCTGTAGGCTGGTCCTGCCTCTTCTGTGGGACAGATCCCTGAGGCCCCACCTTAGTGGTGGTGGGGGGAAAAGTGGTGACCCCCCAGTCTCTTCTCCACGGACCAGTGGACTCTGCTGGCGCCATCCTCACTGTGCCTTGGGCACAGATGGGCAGTTTTTCTCGTTCCAACGACTCCCGTGCCCCAGCACTTGGCTGGGATTTAAACTCTTGCTCCATGCGCCCTGGCAATGGGGAAGCGCCTCTCTATGCCGCCCAGTATGTGGTCCCGGCTGGTTTTTGTCCCATCCTGCAGCACTTCAGGGGAGGGGGCCGATTTCTCCTGCTTCAGACAGGGCCCCCTGACCTACCACTGAACCCGGAAGTGGCTCCCCTCCTCCCCTGCCCTGTTCGTGAAATGGGCAGCTGGCCCCAGTCTGATGAAAGCCCTGCAGTTAGAGATGGGATCCCTCTCCATCCCAGTCCGAGGTTTTTCTCTTGTCCAGATACAGTCTTAAGCTTCCCCAGCTGCTCTTTCTCTTCCCTTTGTCTCACCACAGAAGGGGATCCCTCCCCTCCGTGCCTACGTGGCCCATTTTATCTCCCTCAGTTCGTAATCACCCACCTATGGCCCGTCAGGTTGTCTCAGTTTCTCCCTGGTAGACTCAGTCTCTTTTCCTCCCAGACTCTAGGTTCAAAGCCCTTTGGCTTCAGCCCTTCCTTGTTTGAGAGAGGCAGGAAGTATGGATCGCCCTACTTCTCCACCATGTTGGCCTCCCCCTACCAAGAAACTTAATGAGTTGGTGATTTGCTGTATTTTTTAGAAACTATAGCAGAATTTTAAAATACCATGGGAGACATATGTGCAGAATACAAACATTGGCAACATATCATAGTTCTTAGGGGGTGGAATACAAAGCTAAAATTATAAAATTATAGCAGAATTGTTTGGATAACAAGAATTGTAAAACACAATTTATTATTTTAGATACAATCCCTGATGTATGCCAAATAGAATAAAGAGTAATTATTATTAGATTTGTGGAATCTAGAGATGTATATATTTCCATATGTGAATTCTTGGTTTGGAATTTTGTCATGTAAGTTAAATAACTAAAGAATTATGTGCATTTCTTGTGGACTAAACAACTTAAAAAAATTTTAAAGACAAAAATAATTTGAGAATCTTCATAGACCCCTCTGGGATTAGCCTCATGTCTTAAGGACAAATAATATGAAAAGTATATATAAAAAAACAACAGATGGCACAAAAGAGCCTTTAATTCTTTTATCTGTGCATTCTTTAAACCTGATAGTTAACAATATAGTTAAAAAATATTTTTGACACCACTAAATTTTAATTATCTTTCAAGAACTAAACAACTACTTTTTGACTTCAACCCAACATTGAATTGTACTTAAAACCCATTTACTAAATGTAAAAAAAACTTGAAAACCTTTGTGAAATATGTGAAGGAGAATCAGCTGATACATTGTGTTCCTAAAAACTATGTTAGAAGCAGCATGTGATGCTCTTTTGGAAACTGCTGCTAATGTAATTAGAAATACCTAAATATGTAGATAGATATAATTGTGTACAGACTTACAAAGAATAATAACATGCAATATTAATGCAGTAAATATGGATCATAATAATACAAAATAATAACATATAGCAATAATGTCATAATATAACCATTACTACTAGTATATAATAATGATACAATAAGATGATCACTTTAAAAAGTTTTCAGTATTAAAAGACTATCACAGATGAGCACTGAGTAATCTATAGACTTGTTGAATCACTATATTACACATCTGAAACTAATATAACACTGCATGATAATTGTACTAGAATTAAAATTTTTAAAAAGCTAAAAAAAGGAAAAAAGACTATCACAGCCTTTTTAGAGTTCTAGGTCAGGGGTTTGCGAAAGGATTAGATAATAAATATTTTAGGCTTTGTGGACTACATGGTCTCTGTTCAATTCGTCAGCTCCACCGTTGTAGTAATAAAAGCAGCCATACACCCCACATAAGCAAATGAGCATGGCTGTGTTCCAGCAAAATTTTATTTACAGATGCTGAAGTTTTAGTTTCATAAAGTTTTCATGTGTCATGCAATACTATTCTTTTAATGTTTTTCTAATCATTCGAAAATGCAAAAGCCATTCTTAGCTCATGGGCTGTACAAAAACAGATGGGGGGTCAGATTCAGCTTGTGAGCCATTGTTTGCTAACTTCTGTTCTAGATGACATATATACTTTGAAAAATTGTAGAAATGAATTACTACAAGTACATACAAATTTGTAATTGAAACTGACTGATGAACATAGTAATGAATAACAGATGGGACATGATCGTGCAGCCTTAATTCACTGCACATCAAATACTTACCTGGTTCTTGGTTTATATTTAAGTCAGTTGGTGGCACTGGAGAATTTATTTTCAAATTGAAAATTTATTAAACATGGCTTAAGGTCTACATATCACAAAAAATGTAGTTGCACCAAGTGGCCATTTTTATAATGAGACCCAGTTACAAATAAATATTAGAATTGCTGTAATCAATGTATTTGCCAAGAAAGCATGTTCTGTAATTATTTAAACAAAGTACTAAATTGAAATTAGTTGGCATTCTTAAACGTTTTTAAATTTATTTATTTATTTGGGGAAGGAGAGAGAGAGAGAGAGAGAGAGAGAGAGAGAGATCCCAAGCAGGCTCTGTGCTGTCAGCAGAGCTGGACATGGGACTTGAACTCACAAACTGCGAGGTCATGACCTGAGCTGAAATCACGAGTTGGACTTTCAACCTACTGAGCCACCCAGGTACCTCTTCTTCTAATGTTTATGGAGACCCTGTGTGGACTAGTAGCAACCATTCCTTGTTAGTAAGAGAGAAGAACCACATCTATGACCGTCCTAAGGGAGAGAAATTACAAATATGAGCAAAGCTTGGCTTCTGCCCTTCAGGGGCTTCTAGACAGTTTGGAGCTGGATGTTTTGCAGTTCTAATATTTATCTAAAAGCAATACTCTGGTTATTATTTTCTTCCCATTGTTTTGAGGCAGTCTGGGATTTTACTTTAAAAAACAACAATGTAAAAGAGAATGAAAAATAGAAGCTACTCAGTGTGCTGTTATGTGTACATGCAACATTTTGAGGTTTTTTAAATATTCCTTTTTTTAAAAGGTTATTCACTTTTGAGAGAGAAAGAGAGAGAGCGAGCACGCGCAAGCAGGGGAAGGGAAGAGAGAGAATGTGACAGTCTCAAGCAGGCTCTGCACCATCAACACGGAGCCCATTGTGGGGGCTCGAACCCACAAACTGTGAGATGATGGCCTGAGCTGAAGTCTAGAATCAGACGCTTAACTGACTGAACCACCCAGATATTCTACTATTGTGACATTTGATTGTTTATTCTATCTCCCATCTTTAGCAGCATAAGGGTAAAGTTAAGAAGCTTCATAGAACCTATTTGGATTAGTCTCATGTTTTAAGGACAAAACTTAGGTTGACAACTTGATATTTGTGATAAGACTAGTCGGCTCTATGATCAGCAAAAATATAAACTGAAGATGTCTTTAGGTACAAAAAGATATTCCTCAAAGCCTTTTTAGACAAAAATAGAAAATCCTCTAGATTGTATAGTCAAACAAAGCTTTTTTTAAAATAAGTTTTGAAACTCATGTAGACTGTTTGAAGATAAAAGAAGAGTTGTTTATGAGCCAATGATAAAAGTGTGCAAAGGGCCACAGGTATTTTGCAACAGACTTCTGGAGATCTCATTAGAATTTGAAAGCACTGTAACGAAAGGAAGTTCTTTAAAGTAAGAAAGGTTGGCTGAGCCTTAGGGAGGTGAGTCACATCTGGAAGCAAGGATCTGAGAGAAGTTCTTGCCCTGGTAGTGTTGTGTAGACAGACTTACAGGAGTCAGTACTGAATGTCAATCTGGTTATTGGTTCTTCTTAGAAACCTTTCAAAAGCATGGCTATATAAAAGGCAGAGAACCAATGCAACCATCGCTTCTCCATCTTTCACATGACCTTGGCATTTTTCTGTATATTTGAAAGATTTTTTTTTTCTGTTTCAGAAAATAGATAGAATGTCTAGTCTGACAAGTGTTTATTTGTAAGTGTCTTAGCTCCACCTTGGTCAATTCATTTTCATGTAAAATGATGGATTTAATGACTGTTACAGGAGTAAAGACCAATCTGTGCTAAGCAAATTGGATGTTATTTGGTTTTCTTCCTATAGAAATGGCATAAGCTATTCTTCAAATACATTCTTCTAGGGGTGCCTGGGTGGCTCAGTTGGTTAGCTCCCAACTTCAGCTCAGGTCATGATCTCATGGTTTGTGAGTTTGAGCCCCACATTGGGCTCAGTGCTGTCAGTGTGGAGCCTGCTTGGGATCCTGTCTCCCTCTCTCTCTGCTCCTCGCCTGCTCTCTCTCACTCTCAAAATAGATAAATAAACTTAAAAAAATTCTTTTATAGAATTCTTCTACAAAAACTCCATGTACTTGTAAAAGAGGTGGCTGAAATAAAACTAGATAGAATAAAATGGAAAATGAGTAAACCTTTAAGATCAAACTTGGTTCTTCAAAATAATGAGTAAGTTGAGTAAATTACTGATAAGATTTATTTAAAAACTTGTTTTAAATGATAAGAAAAGAGAGAAAATATTAGTTAAGATGAGGAATGCAAATGATCATCTGAGGACATGTTTTAAACAATTTTTATATTATCATTCCCAGTTTATAATAATAAATTTAGTATCAAGTTAAATGATTATAAAATTTATACAAACCAAATAAGCACAAGAAACAAGGAACACAAACTGACTATAAAAGAGAAAGAAAGTTGATAGTTGTTCCTGAATATTGTAAAACTGTGAAATCCCGAATTTCCAGAATTTTCAAATATATGTTCTTTGGAAAATACACTTCTCTAAAATATGTTACTTGATATATTTTTTGAAGTAAAACACATAGCTTTGAAAATAAAATATAGGTTTAAATTGAAACACATGAACAGTATCAAATTATAAAAGAAACAGGAAACCATAGACTGGGAAGCTAAAACAACAGGAGTTTATTTTCTCACAGTTCTAGAGGCTGGAAGTCTGAGATCAGGACACTAGCTTGGTCAGGTTCTGGGAGAGCCCTCTTCCTGGCTTGCAGATGGGGCTTTCTTGTGTCTTCACATAGCGGAGAGAGGCATTTGTTGTCTCTTCCTATTCCTATCGGACTGTCAGCCCAAACAGATTAGAACTCCCACTTTACGACCTCATTTAACTTTTATCGGTTCCTTACAGGCTCTGTCTCCAAATACAGTCATACTGAGGGTTAGGACTTCAACATATGAATTTTGGCAAGGCATAATTCAGTTCCTAGTAAGGGTCTCTCTGTAACTTGCCTGACCAATACTCCTCAAAATTATTGAGGTTATCAGAAACAAGGAAGTCTGAGAAACAATTACAGCCAAAGAAGAGCCTAAGGAGATATGATGACTGGATGTAATCTGGTATCCCAGATGGCATCCTGGAATGGAAAAAGGACATTAGGGAAAAACTTGAGAAATCTAAAATAAGCACAGATTTTGGTTAATAATGATGGATCTATACTGGTTCATTAATTATAACAAATGTACCTTACTAATGTGATGTTTTCGTAATAGGAGAAACTGGATAGGGGTATATAGCAATTTTGTACCATCTCTTGTAATTTTCTGTACATCTAAAACTATTCTAGCAAATAAGCCATGTTATAAACAAGCTATGTCATTCGACTAAAATGAAAACATAATTACATTGAAATCTCAGAAGAATTTATAAACTATTTTAAGAGAATGAAAGATGACAGATCAGAAACACTAGAACAAGAGAGAATGGCATCATGCTCATCACTAAATATAGCAGGGACAACTGGCAATGGGTATAGAGAAGAATTGAATTACTGACAAATGTACCATGTATTACAATAAAAAATTCCAAATTTATCAAAAAGTAAAGTACTGAACGAAAAGGATACCAGACACGTATCAAACTTTAAGTGTTCTTTAGGAGACCTTGATGTTATACAACCATTTACATTTTCCCTTGGACTAATTTCCTAATTCTATTTCTATTTCGACATCATCATATTGTGTGTATTCCTCTGTAAACTTTTTCTACAACCTTTTGGAACCAGATAGGAAATTTATAATGAAAAAATAAATTCCTAACTATTGAAGAAACCCAAGGATATTATAATAAATGGAAGATTCTGACGTAGTCCTCCTTTTTTTTTCTGACCTATTCCAAGCTTTTTTTTCCCCCTGACGAACCACACAATTGCCCAAACAGAGATAAGAACTAGATACAGTACAGTTCATCTCAGGCTGGCCCAGACTGCTCCCAATTTGATCCATCTCTGAACCCTCAACAACAGAATAACAAAATAACAGATTAAATTTGTTACAAAATATATATGCTATGTATAATAAAAAATGAAGTAATTTAGAATAATGCAAGAATTATACACATGCTAAATAAATTTATATAAGTGTGTCATATAATTTTTTAATACAAATTAAAAAATAAATTAAAAGCCAATTCAATATGGAGATAAGAAGATAGGATACATCCTCACAAGAAAATAAAAATAAAGAGAAAACTAATCAGCTTGTGACAAAATTGAGAGTATGGATTTGCTCAAAATTGAGTGCATAGATTCTAAAACAGTATTTAGGTACCATTTTATACCTTTTTAAATATAATAAATCAATAATTATAGCAAACCACAATGGGGGTTGGTAGGCTTGAGAAATGCACGCTTATACAGAGCTACCAGCACTGTAAACTTCTTTAGTCCTTTTGAGAGTAGTCTGGCAAAGTTGAAGAAAAAAAAAAGAAAAAGCTTTAACCCTGTTTCTCCATTTTGATGTGGTCATTTCATTCCTGGGACTACCCATGGCATTGATGTTCCCACCAGGCTCTAAGGAGTCCTAAAGGAAAAGAGAGTGAGGGTAAGGTTAGAGTTTGGAGTTTTTTCTTTGCACTGCAAAGAGTTCAGAAGAACCTAAAACTTAATTGAAGCCAGTGCTCTGTGGAGGTATTCCTAAAGAGAAAAATGTAAATTATATGACGACATTAAAAATAGCTCAGGGGCCCTGGGTGGCTCAGTCTGTTAAGTGTGGGACTCTTGGTTTCAGCTTAGGTCATGATCTCACAGTTAAGAGATGGAGCCCCACACTGGGGTCTGCGCTGGTAGCATGGAGCCTGCTTGGGATTCTCTCTCCCTCTCTCTGCTTCTCCCCTGCTCATTCTCTCTCTCTCTCTCAAAATAAATAAACATTAAAAAAAAGTTTAAAAAATAGCTCAGTTTAAAATAGGAGAAAATAAAACACAACTCCCAAAACCAAGAAAAGGGGGGAGGCGGTAAACAGAAATAGCATCTCAAAGGCGCACCATATAACTCTCTATTACACAAAAAAAGGCAAGGATGAAGTTTACTTAGATACAAGGAAAAGCAGAATACAAAACAATTGAATGCACGATACAATGACATAAAAGTGTATTTATGTATGTACAGAGACAACAATAGGAAGATAATTTAGAGAAATATAACTTAATGTTCTGTAGTCCCTTTTTTCTATAAAAATGATTAAGGATAAATTTGAAAAAAGAATTATTAACATATATAGGAGAATTTGGGCTATTTGGACCAAACTTTCTTATATGAGTGATCCAATTAAAACGATCAATTTATTTGTGAACAAGGGCAATATTCTAGTTTCTGTAAATTTGTATAAAATGAATTAAAAGCCTCTGAGCATGTTGACAGAATTAGGTGGCATTGTAAGCCAGGTTCTCCAGGCATTCCCGAGCATATGTTTGTGTATCCAGATGCATAAACTATAAAACAATGAATCTTTTCCATGTGGCAGTGTTTTAGCATTTCAAAGTCAACATGCAAAGAAACACACAGATGTATATGCAGCTGGAGAGCAGATTTTTTCCTCCCTGCTCTGGTAATGACATTTTAATTCTCAGTTTTTGTCTGGATTGGGTTGTGGATTCTGGCATGGTCTTGATGAACCATGATGTTAAGGTCTCCAAAAGGGTATATATACATGGTGACAAATTAATCTGACATTTGAAAATGATGAAATACAGTGGAGGAAAAAGCTCTCAAGATAAAATAGTGAAAGTTCTGGTAAGATGACAGAATAATGGTGGTAGAGGGTAAGGTTAAGAGGGCCTTTATTTTTTTTTAATGAAAACATCTAAAAGCTGCAGAGGCCAAGAGAATTTGGCAAGTGCCCGTGTTAGGAGACAAATCTAGGTTCCTTCATAGAAACTGAGGACTTGATTCCCAGATCCAGCACAGTACCCTGCTGGAGAGGAAAGAATCAGATAAAAGCTGCCGATACAGACTATGGACTCTTGGTGAAGAAGGGAGAGAGAAATATTCATTCATTCGCTTACTTTCTAGCTCTATGATTTATGGCTAATTACTTCACTGTGCCTTGGTTTCCTTATTTGTGAATGGACACAATGATTGTACCAGTCTCATGGAGTTGTGAGGATTAAATGAAATTGTACATGCCAGTTAGAACAGAGTATGTTCTAACAAATGTTAGCTGTTATTATTGGCAGAAATGGGGATTGTGGGACTTTGCTAAAGACTGGAAAATTCCATCATAAAACTGAGAGCTCTCCAAATAATCTGGGTTACAGAAAATCTTGCAGCCGGCTGAGTGGGTGCTACATTTCTACTTATTAGGGCATGAGAGAGATTTGTGGAACACACTAGAACTCTTTAACGGAATTGCTGAAGTCATGTTCACTGAGATGCAAAGCCTGGCTACAGGCTTATTTCACCTCGTGTAGCATTTAAACATTTCCTTTGATGTGGTTTATGAGGGTCCTGGTTTTTTGTTTCTGACTCCAGTGACTTGAAATAAAAATTAATACAAAGCACAAGGCTGGTCTTTAGATCTAGATGGTACTGTCTTCCTAAAGCTGGGAAAGAGGTATGCAGGAGATGAGGAAAAGAAGATTGCTATCATTTCTTCCTTGACTTTGGATAGAAAGCAAAGCAACAGAGAGAAATAAGCATCCAAAGATAAAGAAATCTTACATGAAAAAGAAATTAAAATAGGAATTTTTTTTGGCTGGCATTTAAAATTTTACCTCCAAGTTTCTGCCTACATTCTAATCTTGGACAGTGAATTTGACAGTTGAGAAATTCACAGCCAGCTCAGTGGTCAATGCCGAGGCTGTGGATAGTAGAACAGTTCTCTGATAACTGGATTCTCATCAGCATTTATTTATTCTCATAATGATCTTTATACAGAGTCCTCACCTGGCAATGTTAGGACTATTGATTTTCCTCCCCTTATTTCCCATAATTTCCATTTTTCCTCTTCCCATGTGCTATACTCCAGTGACTCTTCAGAAATTATTGTTTCTCTTATACACTGAAATGTTCTACCCAGGTGCTTAAAAAAATGTTTTTTTTTTTCCACTTCCAGGAATATCCAGGCCTTCTGCCTCAGCTTGAAACATCCAAATATAAACAGTCCCACAGATGTCACTTCCTCCATGAAGCTTTTCACATAGCACCTCCTGGTCCTCCCCCGGCTGAAAGAAATAGCTGCTGTCCTCAGAACTCCCTAGGGCAATTAAACCCTAGGCATACTTCTCTGGCATTAACTTTTCTTAGGTGTCCTAAGTTTTGTATTTGTCTACTCTCCCTCATTACACTCTTAAGTAATCTGAGGTGAAGTTTCATGCCTTATTTAACAATATTCCATGAATAAATAAATCTTCACTTAAGCAGTATCTAAATTATACTTACTGTATAAGGTAGTGTGCAAAATAAGAGAAATTAACATGGTATCATTGTTATAAATGGTAAGGCCCCTTTAAATCCCAGATGTTTACATTGTATACAAATGTCAAGAGCAGCAGAATAACAGAGATTTTATGATTGGGGGGGGGGGAATGTATCCCTTACAGATTTTGTTATGGTATGTAGCAAGGACAAAATAATACTATATTTCAATTTAGATTTCCCATTTATAGTTTTTCTTTATTCAGAAAACTATTGTAGCATGCTTCCTATTTCTGTCATTAATTTGTAATTGATAATAAGAGCTAAATCTATTCAGTACAGGAAATCAGTCACTTCTCTCCAGCTCTGCTTGTTTGAGCCACCACCAGCTAATGGAACACTGCAGGCACCTCTAACTGGTCTCCCAGCTTCCACCATTGCCCACCTATGCTCCGTTCTTAGCACGGCAGCTAGAGTGATTTTTGTCTTGGTGAATCAGATCATGTCATACTGCTCAGGTCCCTGCAAGGGCTCTTGGTTTCACTCTACATAAAGCCACAAAGTCCTGCTCATGTTTTCAAGGCTCTTCATGATCTCACTGGTTCTGTTTCCTCTTTGACCTCATCTCCTGCTAGTCTCCCTTCACGGCTCCATCCACATCTGCCTTCCCTAATATGCAATGCATGTGCCTACTCACATAGTTGGAGCTGGCTGTTACTCTGCCTTCAAATGCTTTTCCCCAAATATATGAAAGGTTTACCTTTTGACTCCTTCAAGTCTTTGCTCAAAAGTCTTGAGGACTCATGGGGCCTTTCTTGACCAACTTATTTAAAATTGCAGACACTACCCGTCCTGCAGTCTGGAGGCCCTCTTTCCTATATTATTTTATTCCATAGCACGTGTCACCTGTCATATTTTCGTGCAGTATATAATTTATTTAGTAGTATTTTATTGTTTCTTGTCTGTATCTCCCCACTAATTCTAGTAAGCTCCTCCAGGGCAAGGGATCTTTTATATTCACTGATGTATCCCAAATCTCTACAACTGTGCTTGATACATAGTAGATCTTCTACATTGTGTTCAGTGAACAGAAGAATACTTAATGTGTGCCAGGCACTGCTAATCACTATAACCCCCATTTTAATTTGGAGGGCTGAAGTTCATAGGGTTAAAGTGCCCAAGGTCACATAATTAGCCAGGGGGCCTTAACTAGGATGTGAATCAAGGTGTTGTAACTTCAGATTCTGTCCTGTCACTTTCCATATCAGGGCTGGCCCTCAGCCTCTTCCATGTTTATTTTAATCAACACTACCTTACTTTTAAGAGTCAAAAAGCCCTATAAAATGAGTGATGAAAAACGATTTCCTTATTCCCTCACCCTCCAATTCTACTTCCCTAGAAGAAAACACTTCAGCTGATTTTTGATTTTGGTATTTCCTCCCATATTTCCGAATAAATGTTACTATTTCTATTCCTTGATTTTATTCTATTTGGACATTATCTATTGACTTCCCACATTGAAAAATGAGGATTTTAGCCCCCTTTCCTCCACTCTCTGCACAGACACACACTCAGGGACACAGACACACCAAGACACACATACACACACACACACACACACACACACACACACACACACCCTACTCGCGTCCTTTCTGCCTATCCCCCTGACCTCCCAATATAGTTAAATTATACTTTTGGCTAGGTCAGTAGAAAGGCTTGTATTGTTATTATCTCTTTACTTTGTTAACAAATGCATGATGCACAGGTACTACTTTTTACCTTCGCTGCAAAACTTTCTGTATTCCTTGGAGATGTCTTGTTTTTAAATTTGCTTATTTATTATTGTACTTATCACTATTGATGCCTAAGGCCTTCACCATGTTCCTAAAATTTTGGGGGTCTTTGAATATCTGAAAATACCTGCACTTTGCTGACACTTGAATGATGGGTTGTTACTTATAGAAATTTTAGGTGGAAATAATTTTCTGTCAGAGTTTTGAAGGCATTATTCCATTAATTTATAGTTTCCAGTTTCTTTTGTGTCATTTGAGGCTGTTTTACTTTCTACTTCTTCCATTTATGACTCTTTTTTCCCCTCTGGGGTGGTGTTTGCTCTTCTCTCTATACCCAAGGCTCTGATATTTCCCAGTGATGTGCCTGGGTGTGGCTCTATTTTCATCCATCATGCTGAACACTCACACTCATGGTCTTCAGTTCTAGGACATTCTTTTGAATTTTTAAATTGATTTCCTCCTATTTTCTCTGTCCCTTTTTTCCAGAAAAGTATGTATTTAAATTTTCAGAACTAGTACTAGTATTAGAGAAACTAGTATTTTCTTATCCTTTCCCCTTGTATTTTCTATCCTCTTGTTTTTTTCTATTTTGCTCTGCTTTTTAGAAGATTTCCTCAACCTTATCTTCTAATCTTTCTATTGAGATTTTAATTTTCTCTCTGGCCAGAATACATATTCTTCTACTTACCTGAGAAAGAAGGTTAAAACTTTTTTTTAAAGAAAAAGTGGATGGTTAGCTTCCTGAAGGAAGGGCTCAGATTTTAGCTGTAAGGTAGACATATTGTAGATATACAATAAAACATAGGGCGAGAGCAGCCCACAAGAGCAGGGCCAAGGCAAAGTTAATATAACTGGAACTATAAGCCAGGCTAGGAATAAGCTTACCTAGAAGGCATATCTTTTTGAGATACTCAATGGACCTCCCTCAGTTTCTTCTGATTGATTATTATATTGGATCCAGATTCTGGGGAAGGGTTCAACCTGGAAATAGAGTTAAGTGGCCTTCATGTTGGGTAGAGAAAGTTGCAGGAGGCTGGGAGCCTAGTGGATCATTATTATAACATTAAATTTCTCTAACATGGACATAACCATTTCGGAATGCTCTTCTCCACCACTGCTGCCCCCACCCCACCCTCACCCTCCCCTGCTGCCAAGTGTTAGAGGCACTAGCGGGACTGTTTCTAAATATCTGTTATATATTTTTCCCAGTTGCTTCAAGTTTTGTCCCCCATCCTTCCCATATTTCTAGTAAAACAGAGCAGCTCACTAAAATGATCGAGTTCAGCTGCCAATAATAAAATGGAACAGGTCTGTAGACCCCAAGAAAGTAGCTGGTAAATATTTACATGTGGAACTGAATCTTCTAAGTGTCATGTGCCCTTGATCTTCGTGGAATGCTACAACTTTTTGCTAACAGTTTAGCGTGTTGTGGAGATGTGAAAGCAGACATATGTTTTGTTCCTAAGAAGGGGCCTTGCTGCTGGGCCTCTTGCCAGTTATGACTGATGGGTTGTCTCTCAGCCCTGATTTCAGTCCCATGGCTCACTCTTTTTGTTTGTTTGTTTTGTTTTGTTTTTTTCTCTTTAAAGCCCTAGAGATTTAAATTGGTTCTTTTCCTCCCAGGACTGACTGCTGAGTAAGATGGTATCTTCCCATCTTTCCACTTGTCACCAAAAATAAGCACTCATGCTCTTTCTATTTAAGGTGTTTTTTTTTTTAAGTTGATTCCTTCTTGTCTTGGGGATCGACCTACCAAGCCAGTTAGTAACAAACTCAGTGGCTCATTTTTAAGATTAATAAGCACCATGTGGATTCATGTTTGTTAAGTAAATGAAAGCATTTATAAAATTCATAATTGTTATGATATCTAAAGATTTCCTCCAGAGGCTCCATACCAGTTGTCTCTTTCATCTTTCCTTAATATCTCCTTGACTTGAACCCCTAAATAATGGATTGTTTCTTCAGTTTCTATCTTCTCAGCCTTTTAGGTTTGCTGGTAACACTTTCTCTAGGGCAATGCTTCTCAAACTTGAGCATGTAGAAGAATTATGTGAAGAGTTGGTAGAATCACAGCTTCCTGGGCCCCACCCCCCAGCAATCCAGATTTAGAAGGTCTGGGCTTATACCGATGGCATTGGCCCCAGGTTCACACTTAAAAATTTTTTAAATGTTTATTTATTTTTGGGAGAGAGAGAGAGGAGAGAGAGAGAGAGAGCAGATGAGGGGCAGAGAGAGAGGGAGACACAGAATCCCAAGCAGGCTCCAGGCTCTGAGCTGTCAGCACAGAGTCTGATGTGGGGGTTGAACTCACAAACTGTGAGATCATGACCTGAGCTGAAATGGGACGTTTAACTGACTGAGCCACCCAGGAACCCCCTTTCCCACCCCCACCCAAAGTCCACACTTGTGATTGCATTGGTCTGGACTGTTAAAAATATTGGTTCTAATGTTGGATAGACTTGAGCTCCTTCACTAGTTTTCTAAGCTACTGTTTGGGTCCAATCTTCCCAAAGTCCTTGTGGCCCCAGTGTAACTTGTTTGTGGTACAATCTTCTCTCCAACAGTACAGCAAGAACTTTGATTCCCTTAATGAAGGGAAAGGAAGAAAATGATTTGTTATGGAGAATACAATGTGTACAGGCACCCAGCTAGGTACAATCATGTATTCACTTCACTGAATGTTTGCAACAACCTAATGGCATTAGGACAGCTGGTCTCATTTCATAGAGAGGTTCAATAACTTATCCAGTGTCATCAAGCTAGTCATCATAGAACCAAAGTATAACCCCGTCACTGTACTTATCACCACAAGGTACCACCCTCCTGCTCCAAAACCACTTGCTTTGGGGTGAAACTCCCTAAAGGTTCTTATTCAAATCAGAGGAACATCTCCAAGGAGATCAATAACTGATATGCCCTGAAACTATTGAATGACTAACCTCTTGTTCAGACAAAGAGCTCTACCATCCTGCTAAGAGTCTCTATGATTACTCAGTTGTCCTTCTCACCATGCAAGTGCTCCACAAAATTATAGATTAGCAAGGCCAGACAGCTCATTATAAAAAAATATAGTTCTAGATAATTTCTACTAAAGAAAATGTTGATTTTCTAATAGACCTGCAAGAGAAATTAGGTTAAATCTAAGAAGAATCAGGAAGTAGGTCTAATGAAATGTGGTATATTTTACTTTTTCCTAGTAATTTTGTTTTTACTTCCTTTATATTAGATTGCTATTGTTATTTTGGTATTAGAAAGTAATATTCCAATAAGTACAAGAGATTATTACAACTGCTTAAGGCTGGCATGAGTCATAGTTCATTTTTGGACTTGTCTGGGTCCTGACACAGGAAGCAGTGGTCTGCTAGTGTCCAGAAATTGAGTGTGGGGCAATGGGGTGGCCTTCTGTTTCCCAACTTCTTTAGTTTCCAGGTAGATAGATAATAGTCTTCACAATATTCTCTGTTTCAATTATTGCAAGGGCCCTGAAAAAGATGCTATTCTATCCTTGTTTTCCATTCCTTCCAAATCTTCTCCTTGCCCTTGAGACAAGTGTAAATTTCAGAAGACATCATCAGAAATTATTGCCACATCATGGAGATGTGGAGAAGGTCCTATTCCGGGAGTATGAGGACTGGGGGTTTCTGGTCCTATTTGTGTCATAATATTTTGCTAAGGAACTTGGCAAGGAACTTCTCTTCACTAGGTCTTACTTTTGTTAGCTAGAAGGCAAGGGAGTTGTGCTATAACTATTTCTTAGATTTAAATTCCGTGAAACCAAAATTGCTATTGAGAAATTTAAATTTCATTTTCAATAAGCTATTCATTCAAATTGTGACAACTTTCAGGTAAATGCCTAAAAGAATTTTTCTTAGACTATTGGCAGCTTGTCAACTTCAAAATCTATTTTAAAAAAAGCTTTTTAAGTAGTTAACTGAGGTTCTGGCCTGTTCATTAATTATTAAGTGTTTAGGCAGAATAATGGAATGATGGACAAATTGATTCATATTTCTCACTTAGAAAGCATTGCTTTTAGGATGTGAAAACTTGCCATTTGCCAGTGGTGAGAAAAAAAAAATGTCAAGCAATTTCTTCAAATCAAAACCTAAAGTGTCAGGGAGTCAGACCACAGGACAACTCAGTGACTCAGCCGGGCCTACAGGCACCACTTCCTGAAGAGAATCTACAGATGAAGGCAAAAGGAGCTCTGAATTTGGGGTAGAAAAGGTTGGGAAAAGGAAAAGAAACCACATGCCTGATTTCTATCTTTCTATGAGATCAGATACGCTCTTAGGACTTTTCCTTTTTCTAAGTCATTCCAAACGTGGACAGTAAGTTAAGGATTGTTATTTAGAGAGGTGCGGATATGGTTGGTGGATGGGGGTACCCTTGATGCTGGGGACCAGACAGTGTTGCTGTGAACTTCCCAGCATTCTGTTCTATAACCTACATCCTCATGGGGGACAGGGTGTTCCAATCTGCAGGGAAAACTCACTAGTACCTAGGGTCAGTTTAATGGCTGAAAAAAGGGTTAGGTGCTCTCTAATGTGAGTCTCTATATATTTCACAGCATCTCATGTAGATACAAGTAACTGCCACAGATCAAGGAAGAGCTTCTTGAGGAGCCTGCCTGGTATCCATCAGAGACCCAACCTTGGTTCTAACTGAACATATCTGGGAAAAGACTCAGGTTTGGATGAGAAACAATGGAAACTTGGCAGAGTCCCGGAGTATGTTCGTCAAGAATGGCAGAACGTGCTCCGGTGTTAGACTTTGTATGAGGTCCAAGAGGCAGGGTTTTTGATCAGTCAGTGGACATTCTAAAAGGAACACTTAACATTATTTTAAGAAGGGCCAGAAATTCAAAGCCAAGTTAGAAAACAGATGGGGAAGTGCAACTCCAAGTCAATGGGATGAAAACAGAGAAGGAAACAGAAATTACTCCAAGATCACTGACAGAGAAAAAGAGGAAGGCAAAGGAGATGCACCCAAAGGTTTGTGTTCTCTCAGTTGGATTATACTGACCTCCCCACACATCGGGCATCTCTGGGAAACTACCTCTGAGAGAGTGCTTAAAAAAACAAAAGCTTTATGGAGATATAATTCACATGCTATACATTTCACTTATTTAAAGCATATGATTGAGTGATTTTTATTATATTCACAGAATTGTGCAACCATTACCACAATCTAAATTTAGAATATTTTTATTACTGGGGTACCTGGGTGGCTCAGTTGGTTAAACATCTGACTTGGACTCAGGTCATGATCTCATGGTTTGTGGGTTTGAGCCCTGCGTCAGGCTTTGTGCTGACAGCTGGAGCCTGGAGCCTGCTTAGGATTCTGTGTCTCCCTCTCTCTCTGCCCCTCCCCCCTCTCATTCTCTCTCTCTCTCTCTCTCTCTCCCTCCCTCTCTCTCTCTCTCTCTCTGTGTCTCTCTGTGTGTCTCTCTCTGTGTCTCTCTCGCTCTCAAAAATAAATAAACATTAAAAAAATCAAAATATTTTAATCAAAATATTTTCATCACCCGGAAAAGAAACACCATACCTATTAGCAGTGACTTGCCTCTACACTTCCCATCCCCTATGCCCCTGGCCTTAGGTAACCACTAATCTACTTTTTGTCTCTGTAGATTTGCCTACCCTGAACATTTTATATAAATGGAAATATATGGTCTTTTGTGATGGTTTTTTTCACTGATAGATAGGGTCATTGAATTAATATTTTCTTTGCAGAATTTACCTTGTTATTAAAACTAATGTGCATGTATGTGTGTGTGTTAGTACTGAATTAAGACTACTTTCCCCACTTATACAGTATGTATATACATTGACGTGTCCTGGTTAAAAAATGTTTGGGCTAACTGAGAGTTTGATGTCCAGTTTAAAAAATTTTTGGGGCACCTGGGTGGCTCAGTTGGTTAGGCATCCAAATCTTGATATTGGCTTAGGTTATGATCTCACAGTTTGTGGGATCGAGCTCTGCATTGGGTTCTGCGCTGACGGTGTGGAGCCTGCTTGGGATTCTCTCTCTCCTCTCTCTCTGCCCTGCCCCCTGCTCATGTGCTCTTTGTGTCTCTCAAAAAATAAAGAAAGAAAAAAAATTAAAAGTTTTCAAATAAATTATAGTAAAGACATTATTAAAATGAATTTTTTCTTCCTTTACTGGATCACTCCATGCAGAGCCTCAATATAATTATGATTGAACATACATGCCATTCTTGAGCATCATTGGTGTATAAGAAGTAAGCAATTAGTCTAAGATATACTTACCTCATGATCTACTCTAATAGGTAGAAAAACAACAATAAATAAAACAGCAATAATAAAACCCCAAGTCTTGTATATGCAATTATTTTTTTTGACTCTTTCTATGAAGGTAAAATGTAGGGAAAAATTCCAGTTATCTGAATTTTGGTTGTTTGAATTCAGGAAAGAAAGAGGCATTATAGTGACTTGTGGAAAAGGAATCTGAAAATAATTTGTAAAAGAAAAGATAAAAATATTGGCCTTTCTATCAGCTGGATCTTTGGGTGCGGATGAATACTATTTCCTTTTTCCTGTATCTATCTGTCTCCTCAAGCAGAAATTGTATCTCAAGTTGAATCTCTTTTTTTTTTTTTTCATTTAGAAAAGTACAAGGAAGGGAAAGTCAGACTAGGAATTATGCTTCAGAAAAATTATTCAGTGTGTTGAGAAACATGGCTTAATTCATGCCAATTAATACATGTATAAGACAACAAATACACAATCAAACAAAATGAATCTTGCTCTGGCAAAAAAAAAGGTTACTTTGTAAATTAAAGCAATTTCACTAATGAATTTCTAGCTACAGGAAACACTAGCATAAAAAAAAGTACAATGTCAGGATAGTGATGAAGTATTAATTACCCAAATGATCCTGAGAAGTGGCTTGGTCCCAGAATGTATAAAAGAGAAAATGTAAATGGTGAGAAAGTCATTGTCCCCTGATGTCCCCAGTGTCATCCAATCTTATACCATTACTTTCTTGGTAAGTCTTTCATTCCTTTACATCCTTGAGAGATAAATCATGCCTGTGTTGTTAACAAGAGCAGCTTGACTCCTGTGACTAAGGGGTCAGCCTGTAGGAAACTTTGTTGATATTGGACTATCATTTCCTGCAGAGAGAAGAGAGTTTATGTGGTGAATCTTCTTTCCTATATACATTTGTTAAAATGCTGCCTGTTCATGCATTTTGCAAATAATTCCCACGAGAATTGCTTAATTTGGCATTTTGTTTTTTTCTGCAGATTCTCACCATGAACGTTTGCATTTGATCATATTTTACCGATAAATGCCAAGGGCGAGCTGATTGACATGGAGAAAAATAACAAGTTCAGAATGGGTCAAGAATGACAACACAATCTGGAATATACTGTTTTGTAGTCTCATTAGCTAAATTTCCCAGAAGAGTTTTTAGCTCTTTTATGAACAATGTTTATAACCTAGCCTCCACGGTCCGGGATGGAATCTTTCATTTCTTAATTGAAGATTTAGCTGTGTAGCACCTCTTGCAATTTCAGTGATGCTGAAACAGGAAATGCCTGCCCTAAACCCTCTCCAGTTCTCAATCAATCCACTGTTTTCTAGATGTAATTTGTTCACATCACCATACATACAAGTCAGCTGCCAGATGCTGACTTGCTCGGAGTCCTGGGAATATACCCCCACCCCTTGTTTTGATCTCCCTTTATTAACTGTATGTATAATATCAAACTCGAGTTTCACAAACTTTCTCTTTCCTGGCTCTTTAATGCCACTTATTCTTCCTTCTCCCTCTCCCACCATTCTTGTCCTTCACCCTGACTGCTTATCTAGCTGGAATTTATTTGATTTCTCTTTCTCTTCCCCTTGTTCCATGGGAAAGCTCAAGGTGAGACTCCCTGAAGCATTTATCAACTTAGTTCACGCACTTGAGTCCCTTTGGATAATTTTAGCTTGATACTATCACATATATTCAATAATGCTTGCTCTGAGTGTTTTAGTATCGAGCATGTAACATACTCTTCAGGTTATAGGGCTGTGAATTATTCTCAAGTTGCAGAACAGAGACATTGACATAAATACTACCCTTTCCACGTTCAGAGTCTAATGGGAAAAAGCATCAGGATATTTTAGGTGAAGACTATACCCCAACTTTTACCATGAATGTGACTTTGACTATAATCCATATCATCATTACTGTTCTCACCACTCCTTACCCTGCAACCCAGAGAATAGGAAGGGAGAAAAAAGTGAAAGAAAAGAAAAAAACAAGGGGAAACAGCTTGTGGTGTTTGCTACTGAAATGCTGTATGAACTCTAGTTTGGGGCTTAAACAATAACTCTTAAGACACCTTCTGCCTTTAGTATTGTACACCTGATTCTGTATTTCTAGGTATATACTATATTTACTTGGTCACACATTTTGGTTTTCCCTACAACTGCTGATACTCACTCTCTTGGAATATGTACTGATATTTGTGACCGATCATAGTGTATCTTGGCAGTGGTAGGAAGCTCTTTGTTATGGACTTAATTTTTTTTTAACAGTTCAGGCAATGAAGAATGAGTCTCTGTTACTGCTAAGCATTTTAGGGGTGGGGTGGGGAGTGAAGAGGGGGGTTAATAAAAGGGCAGCTAGCACTAGACTTGCAGAATGCAGAGTCAAGAAAGGAGAAAAGTTTCCTATTTCATAGAGAAATTTTGGACAGAGTTTGAACAGGGAATAAGCAAAAATACCCAAATGTAATTTTATAGCCAACTTCCCATGTCTTCATGTCTGCAGGATAACTTAAAATCTTTTCATTATATTTCCCTTGCAATTCAGTTTGCTGATGTTCCAAGAGAAATAAGAGGAGGGGTGGGAAAATTCCTTTTTCATGCTTGGAATACACAAAGTTTATTGTGCCTTTTAAAATTGTAATCCATTTACAAAATGGCAATACCTATTGAGATATTGATCTGTGTCCTTATCTGGGTGAATGGAACATGAACATCACAAGCAGAATTTCTGGGTGTGTATGTGATGGTGTATCCAGCAAAGAGCTCTGCATATAGTAGGTCACCAGAAAGGCATAGTTCAGTGATATAAACTCCCGAAGTCAGGCTTACCTTCTCTGCCACTTTACTGCTCCAAGACACAGAGTGAGATAGCAGTGGGCAGAGTGAATTAAAAGTCAATTGTCTGGGCTATTGAAAGTGAGTGGATAAGGACAGCCTAAGAGGTGCAAAGTGGCACCTTCTCACCTGCATGCCACCTCATATCCTGCTGTCCCTGTGTTCTGGCCCCTCTTCTGCTTCCCCAAAATAGGATTCTAATGGATTCAGGATGCCCTTTGGCATGTTTTCCCTTCCATTCCACGATAAGACTCCCAGGTCTGCCCAACACCCAGGACCCACATTGATGGTGACCAAGCTTTACTAAGGACAAATCAGTACTTAAACTGTGACAGATGAAAATGTGCTTGTTGGCAGCCAAAGATGGGAGCGAGGCCATACAGAAACAAGATTAAACGAAAAGCTACCTTTTGACTGTAGGATTCCCCTGACCTCATTCTCTGGTCTGCTCCTAGGACACTGGCAGGAAAGTAGGAGAAAGGGCTGCTGGCACTGAACGGCCAGGCATCTGCCAGGCAGCCTACAGTGGATCCCATCACTTGATAAACGATTCACTGGAGCTTCCAGTGAGGATTTTGTGACTGGCTTTTAAATATAAAACGTTAGGGACATCTGGGTGGCTCAGTTGGTTGAGTGTCCAACTTCAGCTCAGGTCATGATCTCATGGTTCTTAGGTTCAAACCCCACATCAGCTTGGAGCCTGGAGCCTGCTTTGGATTGGATTCTGTGTCTCCCTCTCTGTCTGCCCCTCCCCTACTCTCTCTCTCTCATAAATAAATCAATAAACATTAAAAAAAATACAGAGTTAAACGAAAGGGGAGAATGTAATTTAAAAACAGGAACCAAAACAAACGGAAAAAAATCAGAGGAAAAAATTCAGTGCAGAGATCACAAAAAATGTAAAAGAGAGAATTAATATCCTCAGAAAGGTAAGACAATTTATATAAATAGAAGGAAAATAAGAGTCTTTAAGAAAACACTTATGGGACTAAAATCACTTACCAAGAAGCCATGACTCATGGAAAATAATACAGCAGATAAGAATAGTTCAAGAGAAGATTTAGGTGATAAGTTAGAGGACTTTTAGAAGGTAGAACAAAGGTCAGGAGTGAAAAGTGAGAGTAAAGATAAAGAAATTAGAAGGTAATGGGAATCTAACATCCAAATAATAGGCATTCCAGAAAGAGCAAGAAAATGGAGGGGATATATTATCAAAGATTTATACAAAAATTTTTGGACTTGAAAGACATGAGTTTTTATATACAAAAAACCACTGAATACTGAATATGATGATTGGAAAAAAGAATTATTCAGGGGCATATGATCATTAAATTTCATAAATATGGATATATAAAGAGCACATTCTAAAAGCTTCCAGTGGGGGAGGAGGGGAAACAACAGAGACAAGTCAAATACAAGGATCTGAAATAAACATGGCATACCAGCCTTTTAACTACAATACAGGAAGCTAGGAGGTACTGGTGCAATGCTGCACATTTCTGAGAAGAATGAATTCCATTCTTGAAGTCTATACCTCATGAAATGACCAATCCTGTGTGACTGTAATCTAAAGACATTTTCAAACAACCTAGGTCTTTTTATTATTCTTAGATCTGCCGTACACTTTCATAGCAAGCTTACAGAAGGATATTTTCCTATTAAATAAGGGATTAAATCAAGAGAAAGGAAGATCTGGCATCCAGGATAGAGGGGATCCAGCACAAGAAAGAGCAAAAGGGAAATCCCACAGGTCTGGAGCATCTTATACAGGATGATATTCGGGGAGAAATATTTTCCCCAAAAAAGGGAATGATAGACATATATGATAGTTTTGACCACATAGAAAATTGAAGGAAGAGTTATTGAAGAATATGGAAACATTTAGCCAAAGCCTCAAAAAGAGAAATATAAGTGAAGAAGAAGCAGTTTGTTCCAAGAATAACATTCAATTACTCAAGAGAGGGAAATACAGTCATAATACACTACTTGACTCAGTGATGAATAATTGTTGTAGAGTCATAATAAAAACATGAAATATTGATTTGTCTAAAAGTAATAAGACTGTATTCTGGAAATGGGAAGGAAAATATCTGTATGGGATGTGGTATAAGGAGCTAAATTTATATTACCTATAGTAGGAAAAAATATCAAAAATAGAAAAAAAAGAAATACAGTATATCATGTTTTTTTAGAAATATAAAAGCAAATACCCTAAGAAATAGCTCATGTAGTAAAATGTAGATGCTTCACCAGGCATGGAAGAGATGGGGCAGGTGACTGATGACTTCACTATGAACCTTGCAGTCATGCAGCAAGTGTGAGGCTGACTGAGGGTATAAGGTTGCTGAGGAAGCTTGTCTGGGAGGGTCCTCTGGAACCACCTTAGTCCATCGACATTTCCTGGCTGCCTACACTATTGCGGGCCCATCTGGCCATAAGTAGTATTTGTGCTCACCTGTGGGAATCTGGGAGAGGTCATTAGACTAGGTGATGGGCAGGAAGAGGCAATACAAAATGCGCTTCCAGAGGCTGGACCCTGTAGAAGGACATCCTTGGCAGATGACAGGGATTCTTTCTTTTCCTTCCTCCTTCCCTTCCTCTCTTCTTCCTTCCCTCCTTTCTTTCCTTTCTCCCTGCTCCTTCTTTTTTCCTTCTCTGTTCTTCTCCAATGAGTGTTCTTCCTACCTATCTCTGTATCATCTATCATCTATTTGTATTATCTAGATCTTTGTATCTATCTGTCTATCATCTATTTGTATTAGTCATGGTTTTCCCAAGGAACACACAAATAAGATACATGCATGTATATATATGAAGGGATTTATTATAGAAATTGGCTCACTCGGTTATGGAGGCTGAGAAGTTCCACAATCTGCCATCAGCAAGCTGGAGAACCAAGAAAGCTGGTAGTATAATTCAGCTGGAGTCTAAAAGCCTGAGAACTGGGAGAACTGAAAGGGAAGGGCCTTGATGATATAAATCCTGGTCTGAGTCATAAGGCCCAAGAACCAAGAGAACATCACATTGGTGAGGGTGATCTTCTTTACTCAGTCTACCAATTCAAATGTTAATCTCTTCCAGAAACATCCTCACAGACACACCCAAAATAATGTTTTCTCAGCTATTTTGGCATCCGTTGGCCAGTCACGTGGACAGATAAATTTAACCTTTCTTTCTACCGTCCTTCCTTCCATCCTTCCTTCTTTTCTTCCTCCTTCCCTCCCCTTCCTTCCTTCCTTCCTCTCCCTCTCTTCTTTTTTCTTTCTTTTTTTCTTTCTTTCTTTCTTTCTTTCTTTCTTTCTTTCTTTCTTTCTTTCTCCCTTCCTTCCTTTCTGAAAGAAAAAAATGTATATGTAGATAAGTGTTGCTAAATATTAAACCCTGCAGTGAATTGCAGGGGGTTTGCCTAAATGACCTTTAAAATCTTTTTCCCAAGGGCTCTATCATGCTACTCCAAGTGTTGTTGGTGGACCACTAGTGTCATTATCCACCTGGGAGCTTGTTAGAAGTGCATATTCCCGGGCCTCCCTCAGACCTCCTGAATCATACATGCCCCCTGGATGGAGCTCAAGAATTTATTTATTTATTTGCATTTTAATAAACTCTTTAGGTGATTCTGATGCATGCTGAAATTTGAGAAGCACTGCTCCAAATATCACAGCATCTTTCCCTTTCCTGCCTGCTCAGGAGAATGCTGACTTTGCCTGCTCAGTTTCTGGGATTTCATTATTGAGAATTGGATTAATGAAAAGAATGAAGATCAGCTTGATGGAGTAAGCCCTGGAAGAAGAATAACTCAAAATGGAAAAGAGTAAGAGACTGAAGGACAAGATAGGAAAACCTTAGCATAGGCCAGGTTTTAGACAAAGTTCTAAAAAGTTTTAGAGACAGAAGGAAGCCTGTGGGACAGTTACTATCCCTGGTGTTGTGGATTGAGAGCCAGAAGGAGTTATGAAGTAGATAAAGGATGAGGTATCTCAGTGGCATTTTGTGAATGTCCACCATAGGATTTTAATTGTTTTCCGATTTTACTTTTGGGTTGTGTTGAATGGATATTCATATGAATATGAAAGCGTGTCAAGTCTGGCTTCCAGGTGCTTCTCTGTGGGACCTGTGAGGAACTAGGTACCAACATTTGCCTGTTTCATATTATTTAATGGTGGTTCTTTTGATTTACCTGTTTTTTGTTTGTTTTCTTGTTCTAGGTTGTGGTTACTGGACATATCTGTGGGGAGATTGCTCTCTCATTAGATTATCATATTAAGTAGACAGTGCAGGACACAGTTGGCTCTTTGTGTCATCTTGGTCACTGCTGACTCAAAGGTCACAGGATTATTTATACACATTACTTTTCATTTCTCATTGGGTATGGTTCTGCAGCCTCCCTACTGATTTTCACTATCTATCTTTTATTTTATTTTATTTTATTTCATCTAATTTTATTTTATTTTGGTGCTGCTACTCTCTTATATAGACATGTCTTGACCTTGTCAACTCTAGAAATTTTATCACTTCTGAAATCTCAAATTTACATAGTTTTAAAAAGTATTCCTAGCTCACTTGCTCTAGAGCCCCCTCTACAGGACATTTGTCTGATTAGCAAATCCTGTTGGTTCTTCCAAGTTAGGTCCCCAACCTGGCAACTATTTACTGTCTTCACTGCTAATGCATTCATTGAAGCCACCCTCAGCTCTAGGTTATACTAACTGGCCCCCCAGCTTCTACTCTCACTTCCCGAGGGTTTACTGCTTATAGCAGCCAGAATCATCCTTTGTGATGTAAGCCAGATCATTTTACATCCCTATTTAAAAATCTTCTCATAGTTTTCTACAGCCATTGAAATTAATCCAAACCCTTCAATAAGTATAGCCTGTAAAGCTCTATCTGATCTAACATTTGGTTTCCTGTTCAAATTCACTATCCTCTGCTAGGTCGCTTGCCCACAATTCAAATTTCTGAGAAGAAATTTGCCTTCCTTGCATTTCCTTAAACTGGAAGATGACAAATTATGGCTCATGGCCAAATCTGGCCTGTTGCTTGTTTTTGTAAATATAGTTTTATTGGATGATAGCCACACACATTCATTTATATGTTGTATATGGCTGGTTTTATACTATAATGGTAGAGCTGAGTAGTTGTAACAGAGATCTAATGATCCTTAAAGCCTAAGTATTGACTATATGACCCTTTACACAAAAAGTTTACCAACCCCTGCCTTAAACACATCAAACACATCTGCTTCAGGGCCTTGCAGTTGCTGTTTTTTCTGTTTTAGACATAATTTCCCTATATAACTCAAATATCTCCCTCTTTTCACTTCATGTATGTATGTATGTATGTATTTATTCATTTATTTATAAATGTTTATTTATTTTTGAGAGAGAGAGAGAGAGAGAACACAAACAGGTGAAGGGCAAAGAGAGGGGGACAGAGGATCTGAAGCAGGTTCCCTGCTGACAGTAGCTTAAGCTCAGTAAGACCAATGTGGGGCTTGAACTCACAAACCGTGAGATCATGACCTGGGCCGAAGTTGGATGCTCAATTGACTGAGACACCCAGGTGCCCCTCACTTCATACCTTTATTTAAATGTCACCTCCACCAATGCCCTCACTGATTATCATATTTAAAAATCAGTCCCTATCAGTCTTTAGTTTTTCTTACTGATTTATTTTAAATTCATCTGAAATTCTGTATCTCTTTGTTTGTAGATGTGATGGAGACAGCTAGTGAACCACATAGGATTCTCACGGTTCCTCCATAGTGTAGCATTGTTTCTGGAAGCAGTTGCTTATCCCAGGATCATATTTCCCAGCCCCCTTATTTCCAGGTGGGGTCACTTGACGAGTTCTGACCAATGGAGTATGTGCAAAAGTGGTATATGTCCCTTCCGGGCAGAGATGGTGAAACATCTGGGATACCAACTGCTTACTCTCTCTCTCCCTCATATGTTGATGATAGCGTCACAAGATAGAAGGAGTCTGGATCTTTGAGTTACTCCCTGGAGGAAAGCTGCCAGACCAGAAACATTTACATTCAATTTTAGGGTGTTTTTTTTTTTTTTTTTTTGAGTGTGAGTCTGCTGCTAACAAATTTCTGACTGGGCTGATTGGCTCTCAGCCAAATTAATGGTCTTAGACTGGCTAAGCTGAAAAACATCCCACAATTTTTGTTGACTAGGTGAATGCTCTGCCTGTGCTTCTGCATGTGATGGCTGTCTTGTTGCTAGAGCATGGGTTGGAACAGGGCCTCTTGAAACCCAGGCTAGCAAATCACACACCATCACTTCTGTTGGTCCAGGCTGCTCACAGGGCCAGCCCAGACTTAATAAAAGGAGAAATATACTCCACTGCTTTGTGAGAAAATGACAAAGACACATTGCAAAGTGTTAGCATACAGGGATGGGAGGAATTGTTGTGGCCATCATTGGCAAGAGTCTACTCAAGCCTATTACATTGGTTCCTTAAAGACCTTTGAGTTACTTCCTGTGTGTGAGTACGTGTGCATGTGTCTCTTCGTTTAGGCTTCCTTCCATAAGAAAATGCCATAAACTGGGTGACTTATAAACAACAGAAATGTATTTCTCACAAATGTGGAGGATTGAAGTCTGAAAGGCTCACCTCCTAATACCATCACTTTGGGGGTTAGGATTTCAGCATATGAAATTTGAGGGGACACAAACATTTAGTTTATTGCAATGTATGTGAATACTTATGTAGATATATATAAGCTACAACTCAGTGCGCATGTGTGTATATATAGTATATTTATAATGCATACAGCAATAATTTACTAATATGTTGGTATACGCAGTAAGCATCTCTTATCTGAGGTTTTGCTTTCTGCAGTTTCCATCACCTCTGGTCAACCATGGTCCAGAAGCACATGATCCTCCTTCTGACATATCAGAAGGTCCTTAATAGCCTAACACTATGTCACAGTGCCTACCTCATTCACCTTACTTCATCTCATCATGTAGACATTTTATCATCTCACATCATCATAAGAAGGAGGACAAGTACAGTACAATTAGATATTTTGAGAAAGATGTCACATTCACATAACTTTCACATCATGGCGTTTTGTTATAATTGTTCTATTTTTAGTCTTAGTGTTAATCTTTTTCTGTGCCTTATTTGTAAATTAAACTTTATTATAGATATGTACGTATAAGAAAAAACATAGTATATATAGGGTTCACTATCTGCAATTTCAGGCATCCACTGAGGGGCTTGGAATGTATCCCCTATAGATGAGTGGGGACGACTATATTAGTGAACATGTGAACAATATCTGAATAGGAGTTACTTGTGGATTGTCTATTATGTTGTCTAAAGTCATTTGTAAAAGGATCTATGTATTACATCTTGCTTAGAAGATGTGCAACTTCTAAATCAATAATATATATTTTTTGTTTACATAAAAAATGTGTAATTCACCATTGACCTTTGTTTAGTTTGGCTTCTAGAAAAGCTCAGAGTTGAACCAAATATCATTGTTTATTTCTGATATTAGCTTAATTGTTTCCCACTTTTTTTTTTTTTTTTGAGAAAAGCAGGAAGTGAGTGAGGGAGAATCTCAAGCAGTTTCTGCACTGTCAGCGCAGAGCCCAGTGTGGGGCTCGAACTCATGAAACCGTGAGATCATGACCTGAGCTGAAATCAAGAGTCAGATGCTCAACTGACTGAGCTACCCCAGAGCCTCTCCCACTTCTTAGAATTAGTTATCTCTTTCATTTGTGACTTCGTTATTGTGTACTTGTATTTATTATAAGCACTTCAATCATTTTTGAAATGAGATAAGGAGCAATTAAAACTTTAAAAAATACAAGAATGTGTCTTTTGTAGTATCAGATAAATTTTCACTTGAGAGAATGATGTTAATGCATGCTAGAAAAGACTAGAGAATCAAACGCTGGGATCATTCCACACTGGTAACATTTGTGGTATAAGCTTATACAGTGGAATAGTTCAAAGTGTGGAAGTGAGTTCCCAGGAGTGCTACTAGACTCAAATGCTTATCGTTTAGTGCATTATTTTTTTCACTTTTCACAGTCATCTAGAAGAGCCCATGGTGCATCACCATCAGAGATTTCATATTTTCATTTTTAATTCCAATTCACCTCTTCCTCCTTTCTAACTCAGAAAGGAGTCTTCATAGAGGAATAAATCATTTATTTGGTTATTGGTTAATACCAGATTATTATCTCACATGTAAAAAGAGGTATTGTTTAACTTTTTTAAAAATGGGATCTCAACTAAGTAAAATTTATCACAAGCATTTGTGACAAATTATAGCAGTTATATAAAATGCTGTTAATTTTCCTAAGTAAGTTCCATTGTCATCCTATTTATTTAAAAAAATTATCTATTTTGAGAGAGTATGCATGAGAATGGGGGATGGGGAGAGAGACAGAGACAGAGAGAGAATCCCTCTGCACTGGACAGGCTCCACACTGTCAGGAGGCTCTGGTGCAGGGCTGAAACTCTCGAACTGTGAGATCATGACCTGAGTCGAAATAAAGAGTCAGACGCTTAATAGACTGAGCCACCCAGGCGCCCCTGACTTTTTTTCTTTTTAAATGATTGACACTACAAAAATCTTTTTTCCTTTCCCTCTTTTTTTTAAGTTTTATTGAGCTATAATTGACTTTACATTTGATCCTTGCCGTTACTTTTGTCAAAGTATTCTTTTGACAAAATACTCGTTATTTAGAAAAATACACCAAGGCAAACTCGAATTAGCTAAAATTGAGTTTATTCAGGAATAGCAGAGTAGTTGTAGTTCCGCAAACACATGCTTCGGCAAGCTGTAGATGACGAAGACTTGGAGGGTTTTGGGTGGGTTATATTCATGCGCAAGGAGTGCAACAAGAGGGAAGTCCAGCCAGAGTTCAGCATTGAGTTCATTGGCTCGTTCAGGGGAGAGATGCTTGGCGGATATTCACTGATCAGAAGAGGAGTCTCCGCCTGAGTGAAGTTACGTCCTTCCCAGAGCGCATGCGTGAGATTTGCGGTTTCACAGCCTCCAGTTTCATTTTAGCTCGGGATCCTTTTGCGCTTTCAGGTATGTTTTTTTGAATTATTAACTCCCAATTCGTATTCCGGGTGCATAATATTTTTCTTTGATTTTCCTTTTCTCCTAAAGAATCCAAATATATTTCTCTATGTAACATTTGCATTTGTATTTAAGCTTGCATTTGTGTTGCCTCTTTTAGAATGGTCCTGCAAACAACTCAAATGAGTATGGGGGTGTGGTACTGTGATTTATAATAAGAAATATATACTTGGTCTTCCTGGCATGTGGCTCCTAAAACCACTGTAATTTCTTAAGTGATAAGAGCACGGACGCTCTTTTTGTTTTAATATTTGGTCTTTTGTCCTCCAGTCCTGAAATAGTGCCAGGGAGATGAAGAAGGTGAAATGAGTGTCTTGTTTTTCACAGCAAGCCCCTTTCAACTTGAGTTTGTTAATGAGGTGATTTTTGGAAAGCCCCTTAACTCTGGAGTGGGGGCTGGTTGTCAGGGGAACTAACCAGGTGATTAGAAGGTTGGAACTTGACCTCTGGAGAAGTGGGATGGGCTGGAAGTTGAATTGGTCATCAGTGGTCAAGGATTTAATCAATCATGACCGAGTAAGGAAGTTTCCATAAAAATCCCTAAAAATACTGGCTTTGGGGAGTTTCCAGGATAGTGAATGTGTGGAGATGCTGAGAGAGTGGTGTGCTTGGAGGGGATATGGAAGTTCCATGTCCCTTCTCATAAACCTGCCCTATGTGACTCTTCTTATGGCTGTTCTGAGTTGTATCCTTTTATAATAAACTGGTAGATTTAGTAGGTTTATGGTTTTCCTGAGTTCTGTGAGCCATGCTAGTGAAATAGTGAACCTGAGGAGGGGGTCCTGGGAACCTCTAATTTATAGCTGGTGAGTTAGAGGTACAGGTGACAACCTGGGCTTGTGATTGGCATGAGAAATGGGGGCAGTCTTGTTGGACAGAGCCCACCTATGGGATCTGATGCTGTTTCCAGGTAGATGGTGTCAGAATTGAATTGAATCACAGGAGACCCAGTAGGTGTTCACAGTCAATTAGAGAGAATTGCTTGGTGGGGAAAAACCCTCACATATTTGGTGGCCATAAGTATTGAGAATTGAGTGGCCTTTTTTTTTTTTTTTTTTAAGAGCGAGAGTGTGCATGTGAGCGGGGCAAGGACAGAGACAGAGGGAGAGGGAAAGGGAATCTTTTTTTTTTTTTTTAATTTTGAAAGGAGAGGGGCAGAGAGAGAGAGAGAGAGAGAAAATCCCAAACAGGCTCCACACTGTCAGTCCAGAGCCAGACTTGGGACTTGAACTCACAAAACTGTGAGATCATGACCTGAGCAGGCACTGATCAAGAGTCAGGTGCTCAACTGACCTAGCTACCCAGGTGCCTTGAGAGAATCTTAAGCAGACTCCACGTTCAGTACAGAGCCCGACTTGGGGCTTGATCCTAGGAGCCTGGGATCATGACCTGAGCTAATATTAAGAGTCGGACACTTAATCTACTGAGCCACCCAGGTGCCCTGACAGTAGAGTGTTTGAGAAGACAGTGTTTTCAGGGGGCTACAGCATTTTAGCCATTTAATAATCAGGGGTAGCTTACCTGGCTTACATTTCCATCCAGATCACAGTTACCAACTTGTTAGTAAGCAAAGATTGTCTTGAGTGGCTAAAATAGGTGCCATTCTACTCACTGAATTAGCTAACAGACATTTGAGGGTCTTGCCTACCGTTACTTTGCATACATCTCTCCATGATTGTTGTCTACTTTCCAGCCCATAAGAAGGTTAAAGTAGTGTGAAGTAGGACCAGATTGTGAGTTGCTTAAGGAAGGTTAATTGAGAAGTTCAAGAAGATGGTTTGACAGCCTGACAGTGACTGAAGCAGAAAAACCAAGGAAACCAGACACAAAAATTCAAAAATTATAGCAATTTCAGACACATGAGCATAAAAAATAACTGATATATACCAATAATCTCTAAGAACAGGAGCTCCTGGGTGGCTCAGTCAGTAAAGCGTCCGATTCCTGGTTTCAGCTCAGGTCAGGATCTCATGGTTCGTGGGATTGAGCCCTGTGTGGGGCTCTGTGCAGGAAGTGCAGGTCCTGCTTGGGATTCTCTGTCTTCCTGTGTCTCTGCCCCTCCCCTGCTAGTGCTGGCTCTCTCTCTCTCTCTCTCAAAAATAAATAAATGAACATTAAAAAAAAAAACTTTAAGAACAGCATTCCATGGCTACAAGGCATAATATTTACTGTTTGTTACTATAGCCCTGCGTTACCAGAAAAATGTTATATTACATTCAAGTAGTCCATTTACAAAGACATGGAAAGATTCCCACAAAAATTGTTATTACTACTATTATTATTGGTTTCTGTACTTTAAAGGGTTAAGTTCAATTAATGGGAAGATTAACTGTGTTGCATGAGTCATTTACCATCCTTTGCTCACATTAAAAATTTTTTTTTAAATGTTTATTTATTTGAGAGAGAGAGAGAGAGAGAAAGAGAGAGAGAGAGAGAGACAGAGCACGAGTAGGGCAGGGGCAGAGAGAGATGGAGACACAGAATTCAAAGCAGGCTCCAGGCTCTGAGCTGCCAGCATAGAACCCAATGTGGGGCTCAGACTCAAAAACCGTGAGATCATGACCCGAGCTGAAGTTGACCTGAGCTGAAGTTGGAGGCTTAACCGACTGAGCCACCCAGGCACCCCTCTTTGCTCACATATTTATGGGGAATCCACTGTAAGCTAGGTACTGACCCAAGTAGCTGGATCCATAGTCGTGGACAGAATAAGCGCTATTGTTATCCTGATGGAAGTTGCAGGATTGCACTGGAGATAGGCAGTTATCTAACAGGCAAAAAAAAAAAAAAAAAAGGGAAGAATATGGAATATGCCCAAGGGTGGGTGTGAAGAGGTACAGAACATGGTATCTTAGTCATCAGAGAGGGCCAGAGAACCCCTAAAACAGGATGGTACCAGCAGTGTGACAAGAGGGAGCAAGAGAGGTTCAATAGCAGAAATAATAGGGAAAGGATTTGAGATGGGAAAGAGGTTGACAATATAGAGGAGCTACAAGGAGGACAGGGTGACTGGAGGTCATACAGGGGGTCAGGGGGAGAGTGGAATGACTTGGAATTGAAGAAGGAGCCAGATCATGGAGACCTTTGCAAACCACTAGAGTTTGTATTTTATTCAAAGTATCATGGGAAACCTTGGAAGGATTTCAAGCATAGTCACTGGGTAACCAGCTCTAAGTGTCTTTAAATGCTTTAGTTATTTTTGTTTCTCTTTGCTTTTGCTTGTATTTGTAGAAATGATGAAGGGATACTTCTAAAAATGTGTGGTGCAGAAATGAATCCAAATTTTAAGGGCCCTAAATCTTAAACTGTTTGGGAGGCCCCCCTTTAGGAAAAAAGAGCACCGAATTACAAATATAAAAATAGCAACAGAGATGTTCTTGGAAAGGCCCCATGCAAATGAGGGACCCCAGAGCTTAAGCTTCATTGTATCACATTATATCCACTTTCTTCTGGTGCTGTGGAAAGGAGTTCATAGATGCTCCTGGCTTTAGGTGGGAACCAAAGTTGATTTTCAAGTTTAATTGCTTGGATTGTGCCTCCATTGTTCTTCAGATGCCCTGTCCTTTTTCCTTCCACATAAGTGCATAAGTGTATCCATCCTTTGTAACAGTGTGGATATCTCTGAGGGTTAGCGTGAGTATCTGAAATGGTAGGGGACAGGGAAAACAGTTGATAAGATTTATGTTTGTTAGTCAAAGTTTTGGAGATTCCATTTTCTCAGGAAAAAAAATACTGGAAATATCCAGGAGCCTGTTATAGTGATGTTCCAAAGTTTCACTTTTTAAGATCAAAGACCTTGGAAAGTTCAAGGTGCTTTATTGGAGCAGAACCCCTGCCTCTTTTTGTTCAACATTCCTGTCTCCTTTGAAATCTTGTTGAACACTGTTGCTATTCCCTTGCCCTGTTTATCAAGCTGCTCTACTGTAAGAAATGATGTCTATTCCATGAAATGTTCTCTTTAAAGAAATAGTATTCTGTGCTTTTATGAAATTGAGGGAGAGATGAGCTGGCTAATTTATTCCATTCCTAAAGCTTTGTAACAAAAGTTGAAATGAATGAAAATGACTGCATTTGTAGGCCTGGTCTGCAGATAGGAAAAACTGCTGGAAACTGTTGAGTGTGGGATGGCTTTAATTTGCTGCATGGATCTCAGCCCATGATATGCTGCTTTTTGTTAACTTTCATAAAAGAGAAAGAAATACAGAGAGCAAAAGCTTTCACAAGGGCTGTAATTGAAAAGAACCAGTACATGAAGCTCTAAGATTGTTATTTACATTAAACAATGGGGCATTGTTCTGGTAGTGGAAGATGGTCCGGGACTGGTCTGTGGGAAGTGTGGAGAGTGAGATTGACAGACTCCTCAGTGAGAACTGGGATGGATTACACCCTGCCTTTCTCCACTGGCAGGAGGGCCTGGAGATGCATGAGACAGCCTAAACCAGGGCTTGTGTGATGAATAAGGAGGTTATGAGAATATAGTTTCATTCTTCCTGACATAAATGTCAATGTGTTTGATATTGCCTGGACCACAGAATGTAGATGTCGTTCCTTTTATCTTTCTACTCCAGTACTGGTGCTTCATTAAATGGATACGATGGGGTCCCTGGGTTTATACCACATAGGTCCAGGTGGAGAACATCCTTCAGTACTCCTATTCTTTGCCCCTCAGCTTTCACAGTTTGCTTTAATTGCACAGCACTGCACTGCTGAGAACTGTAACCCAGGCATCCCCACAGAGTACTCAAGTTGGGCATCCTGGTGGACTTATAGCAGCAGTTAGTCATCTGGCCTTGGTTTCCATGCCTTGTAAATACAAAGAAAGCAATCCTTGCCCCCATCCTGAAGAGAGGACAGAATGGTTATATATGTCTTATCATGTCCTTAATTATCATCTTCCTCCCCCTCTTCTCCTTCTCCTCCTCCTCCTCCTAGGTAGTACTGAAATGATCTGGGTTTCTTTGAAGTCAGTTTATTTTAATAAATTAAACTTTTCAGATTGTGCCTTTTTTCTTTACACAATGCCATGCAGCATTTGATTAATTTTGGCACAAGTACACCTGTGTTTATAAATATGACCATTTAGTCTGTAAATGAAGGCAGCTGGAGTCAGAAATCGGTGCCAAATTAAGTCTGTTGGTAGGCTCCAGGATTTTTTTTTTGTTGTTGTTCTTGATATTATTTTAGATCAAATGTTTCCCCGTGTGGTTAAATATCTTTGGCTTTAAGTACCAGTTTACTTAAAGAGGCAGTATAGTACAGTGACTAAAGACATAAGAGTTACAGTCAGAAAGAACCAGGTTCAATTTACTGTGTGGCTTAGGAAAGTCAGTTTAGCTCTCTGGGTCCCAGTAGCTTCCTGTGTAATATGGTGACTGTGGCACCTGGCCTCCAAGGTGGCCCCAGTGATCCCTGCCTCCTGGTGTTCATGATGCATGTAGTCTTTTCCCATGTTGAATAGGGTTGACTTGTTCAACAAATAAGATACTGTGGAAATGATGGTGTGGGACTTCTGAGGCTAGGTAATCAAAGACATTGTGGTTTCTGCCTTTCCCTTTCTCTTGGATTGCTGAGTCTGGGGAAGGCTAGCGGCCATGTTGTAAGGATAGTCTAGCAGTCCAAGGAGCAGTTCACCTGGCAGGAACTGAGGTTTTCTGCATACAGAGAGCACCCTATAAGTGAGCTATCTTGGAAGCACATACTCAGTCCCCATGAAGCCTTCAGATGTCTGCAAAATTGGCTAATGTCTTGACTATAACCTCATGAGAGAGTGTGAGCTGGAAGCACCCAGTCATATTTCTCCCCAATTTCTGACATACGGCAACTGAGAGACATAATAAATGTTTATTGTTTTGAGCTACTGAATTTGGGATAATTTGCTCTGCAGCGATAGATAAATGATAGATAAATGATACAATTATAATGATAGTACCCCCTCATGGATTGTTGGGAGGATTAAATGCGACACTGTAAAGGCTTTACAGAGTCTGGCACATGTGTTATTTGGAAAGATAAAAGCATTAGTTATGAATGGAACTTGACCCCAAAGGACTAGTTCTCTTCTCCAGTACCTGTACTCCAAATGCTTTATGTGGGCTCTGCATTTAGATGAAAAATAATTTCAGATTTATAGCCAGCTCTTGAGGGAATGGTAAATTGGGTGGCATATCTGATGCTTCTTATGTCCTGTCACACATGTTTTTTAAAAAAAAATTTAATGTTTATTTATTATTTAGAGAGAGAGAGAGCGAGTGAGCGAACGAGTGAACGAGCAAGCAAGCCCGCGCGCAAGCAGGTGAGGGACAGAGAGAGAGGGAGACACTGAATCCAAAACAGGCTTCAGGCTCTGAGCTGTCAGTACAGAGCCCAACACAGGGCTTGAACCCATGAACCATGAGATCATGACCTGAGCCGAAGTCAGACACTTAAACTGACTGAGCCGCCCAGGTGCCCCTGCCTCACATGTTATCCCATGTTTTAATTTCAGCATTGCTGTTGCAGTTAGCTACAGGGTACCATTAGCCTGATGGCACATGCCTCAGCTGCACAGGTATCTCTTGCTCAGTGCTGGGGCTGCCTTACTGCACACTAGCATGTGCGCTTTCAACCATTTAGCTGCATGTGGGAATCTGGACCTATTAGGAATTGGAGGTGATGGGTAAATACTCCCTCTTTCCACCCTTTGGCTGGAAATTCTAAGGCACCTTCTCCGTGACTCCACGGCTTGTCCCTTGTGGAATGGAGACCTGCAGCCCACAGTGGAGGTAGTGCACCTTTGGATGGGGTTTCTCTCCTTCATCTCACTCCTCGCAGTCCCCCACTCCTGTTCTTTGGGCTCACCTCCTGAAATCAACTCTCTGCATGCCAGCCCTGTATACTTCTGGCTCTGCCCCTTAGAGGTTACCTTAGGCTGCAACAGATAGCTCTAGTAAAAATTGGCCAAGTGTTGTTTGCCTGATGTATGTTCATGATAAAGTAATACCTACTTTACCCCCTTCAGTGGTTTTCTCCTGTTCTCAGTACAAAGTCTCAAACATCTCACATGGTGGCGGGGACCTCCACAAGCTGAGTTCTAACCACACCTTCAGCCTCCTTCCCCAACTTCTCCCTCTGTTCCCATCACTTCTCTACATCGGCCTTACTGGGCTTTGTTCAATTCCTTTTACATAAAAGTCTTTCTGTTGCCTCTGAACCAAGAGTGTTTCTTGGTTCTTACTTTGCTTGGCCAATTGCCATTCATTGTTTAGGCCTCAGCCTAAATGCAGCACCCCCTCGCAGGCCTTGAAGACATCATTTTAAATATCCCAGTAGCAACCTGGATTTTTCTTTTCTTAACACCTATTGTACTTGTAAGTATTTTCTTAATGTTCACATTTCCCTCTTGAATGAAAACTTTATAAAGGCAGGGACTGTGACTGTCCAGTTCTCTATTGCTTAATGTTTGGCTTAGAGAGCATTTCAATACGTATTTATTCAGTGGAATTTAGGCAAAATTCACTTCGCTGATAAATATATGTGTTTTTTCTTTTATTCTTTTTAAAAAATGTTTATTTTCAGAAGGGGGGAGGGGCAGAGAGAGAAAGAGAGGGAGAGAGAGCATCCCAAGCAGTCTCTGTGTTGTCAGCACAGCTCAATCTCATGAACTGTGGGATCATGACCTGAGTGGAAATCAAGAGTCAGATGCTTAACTGACTGAGCTACTCAGGTGCCCCATATGTGCTTTTTATAAGTGCCCTAGTCTCTCCCTTTAAGATATGAACCATATCCAAAAGGGCCTCCTCAAGCTGCTGAAACAAAACATTAGTTTAATAAGAAAAATGACAAATTTGTTGGTAGTAAAATGAGTTACTTTTACAATTACATTTCCTTTTTTGTCACTTTACAAAAGGCAATATCATAGGCTCACATCAACTGACAAGTTCCCCCACTACATTAGATTATAATTCAGTTTACAAAATTTGATTGACAACTTTTAGAGATCATTTTTATTGGATAGAGTCTAACCCTGCATAAGTAAAACAGTTTCAATTCATGTCATCTAAGCTTTATTTAAATAGAAAAGACTTTCTGTTCTAATATATGTAGAAAGAGCACACATTTGCTGAGTCCGTAGGAGAGAGGATGTGCCCATCCTGGGAAATCTAACCATTTCAGAAATGGCAACACTACTCAGATGGCAGAGGGCTACACCAGGATTCGGCTTGTATATTTAAGGAAAGAGAGTCTTTCATGAATGTGATCATGCTTCAAAATATATTAGGGTAGATTCCAGGGCCATCTCATATTAGCTGGTATCTGATGGCCTAAATTTGTAAACTAATACTAAAAATCTGGTATCGTATCAATTGAATTATGGCTGTTATATGAAACCTGAGTAATGCTGTTTAAGACAAGTTTCATTGATGCATATGTATATAAAATGGAAGTCAACTCTGTGGTAGATCAATAATTTACAAAGATAGCTCCCTTGTTATTTTGCAGAGTTCTGTGTACTGAGTTTATTATGTCCTTGACAGTGATAAAGAGCACACACTTCATGTGGCAGGAAACCATTCATTCATTTAACAGGTACTTACTGTGTGCCTACTATGTTCTGGGCACTTCTCTGGGCATGAGATACAGCAAGAGCAAAATGTATCTTAGCCAATTCTCCTGAAGAACAGATTTTGCCATGACAAAGGGCTTTGCAAAACCACATGGAGAGGAAATGGTTGACATCACTGGGAATTAGTGTTGGTCAGACTACAGGAAATTGTCAGCAGATTTCCCACGGTATTTTCTGAAGAACTAGGATCTTCCAGAGGGGAAGCAGTGTCATGTATTTCATCCAGATCCAGCTGTTACAGCAGTTTATATGAGGGCTAGACATGTTCTTTTTCTCTAAGGAAATGGAGATATCATTGAACTAAGTTAATTGAATTCAGGTCTCACTCACCCACAGGGTTTCCCTCTGGTGGAGCTGACCCCCTCTTTTCTCTCCCTAGGATCAGGGGAGACTTAGCCAGACAGTGAGAGTTGTTGCTGAAAACCAGAGAACAATCAATCCTGTACAGAGAAGACAAAGGATGGGCAGTCACAGAATTAAGGACAAACATTTTAATCCAGATTTAATAAAGTAGGCTATATTAAAAGATAATTCCTAGGGGAAAATGGAAGAGATCTTGAATGTACAATCTAGATCAGTGGTTCTAAAGCTTGGATGGGCATCTGAATCACCTGTGGAACGAAAATTAGATGTGCTTCAACTTTACCACAGCCGTTCTGCTAGATACTGAAATTTGAGAACCACTCACCCAGATGTTAAAATTTATTTGATGATGAACTCTCTATCACACTTTCCCAAAGATTCCCAGAGTCATTGGGCAAGATACCAACTTCCTATGCTGCCTGAGATGGACTCCTTTTATTTCTAAAAACACCTGCATACAAATAAAATTTAAAAATCACAAAAATTATAATGTAAATTATTGCTGATTAGTAAGATTATGTTCACTAAAGAGATTGTATATGACTATGGGTGCTGTGGTTCAATTTTAGATCAAGTGTTCCTTTGATTAATTGGGAAACACTGTAAAATATTTTCATTTGTTGTTATCCAAACATTATGGTTAGGTTTTGAGTTTGGACCATTGCACCACTGACTATGGAACTAGATATCTTTAAATGTTGAAAGAGTTTTTATTTAAAATGTATACCAACAGTATATGGAATCAAAAAAATCAGTTCGTAGTCAGAAGATGAGAACTGCATTAATGTGGTTGTTTTTGCTATTTGGTAAAGCCAATAGCTTTGGATGACTTAAATCCACAGAGAGTCTTGTGGGTTTTGTTTTCTCTCCTTTGTTACTCAATTTAATGTCTTTCCTGACTAAAAAACAAATACCTTTAAAAATACTAGATTACATCAATCCTTAGTTAGCCACGTTTGCAAAGATTTCTCCTGGAAAGATGGCAGGAACAATTTTTCCTTTGAATCTGCCTTGCAACGTTCTGAACTTGATGCGTGGATTGTATGTTTTGCAGCACATAATTCTTTTGCTAAGATGATTTGAGTTTTTCTTTACAAAAAGCTGTGGAAATTTACCAGATTAAATCATAAATCATTGCTGCAATTGACTCCAGCAAACTGAAATTGCACAAGAAAATGAATATACAAATTAAAAGAAAATTTGGCAGGAGATCTGGTAATTGTTTTAAGCATTGTTTAGTCCCAAAGAAAAATGAAAAATAAGTTATGAGTTGAGTTGTATATAGTGTAATAGAATGAGGCTTTGAAGTACTAACAATTCAGAACAATCCTTGTCTAAAGCAGATCTTCTTTGTCTTTTGCAGTGTTTTCTTGAATTAGAAGCCTGTGTTTACCAGCTGCTGTAAATCACTTTTTTCTTTAGTATAGCATTTGACACTATGATACCTTCAAGTGGGTGTTGCTTATCTTGTGAATGCTGGTGAATGCTGAATGAGTATGAGAAAGAATTATAGCTATTTAACAACTGTTTGCAAAGGTTCCAGGATTCTTGGGAGGGAGCAGGAAGTATTAATTTAAAAACAGTTTGCAAAGCAAAAAGGAGACAGAAGAAGAAAGCATTTTATTTCTTAATCTGTTTGGATTACCTCTAAGGAGATGAGTTATGAATGAAATTCAGGATTAGTACACAGGAAGGGCCCTTAAGAGATCGTCTAGACTTTGGGCCATCTTTTTCTTTTACAAAACTCCTCCTCATTTTTTTTAAGAGAAAATTCACTGCCATATGCTTATATACTTGGAAGGAAAAGGAATTAATAAACTCTGAATAAATCAGTCTGGTGTCTAATAAACTTCATCAGCATTGTTTTTCTTTGAAATATATATATATATTTTTAACTTCTCAGATTGCAGTTTGGATTTTGTAGGATTTGTAGACTCCGTGATTTCACTTCTTGGATTTGTATTGTTTACTTTTATGCCTGTCTTAAAAAAATTTGGTCAAAGTCATTTTAAATTCTAAAAGCACTTTGAAGAGTCACTGCCCTTTACCTTAAAGTTTTAAGTTGTATGTTAATTTAGCCATGATATTTCTCCAAACTATCAACAGAGGTGTCTCTGTTGTCACTGGTACATTTTAAACTACTATTGGGAAAAATTTTCTGGTAAAATTATTCTATGACTTTCGTATATAGTTATGAAAGTTTAAACATAGGATTCACTTCAGATGGCCCTGTCAAGGATGGATGAATCCTCTGTATTCTCCCCAACTCCAGTGCTACATAAAAGAAGGAAAACAGTTTAAAAAAAGAAATTATCGTTTATGTAATTCCTGTAAATAGTATAAATATATTGCAGATGCTGGTGAGCAATTAAAAAATTTCCTTATACTGAAGGGGCACTTGAGTGTCTCAGTCTGACTGAGTTGGACTTCGACTTTGGCTTAGGTCATGATCTCACGGTTCATGAGTTCGAGCCCTCATCAGGCTCTGTGCTGACAGCTCAGAGCCTGGAGCCTGCTTCGGATTCTGTGTCTCCCTCTCTCTCTGCCCTTCCCCTGCTCATGCTCTCTCTCTCTCTCTCTCTCTGTCAAAAATAAACATTAAAAAATTTTTTTTAAAAAATTTCCTTACACTGAGATTGAAACCAACTGCATTTCCTTCTCCTTAACAACTTCCACGCTACAGAGATGGCTCTCACTTTACTGCCTTTCAAGCACTTTAGACAGCAGAATTTGTCACCCACACTTGGCCCTTTACATAAACTACTTTGGAGGTCATTTGCTGCTGCTGCAGAAAATCAGATTTTCCTTGATGAGAATTTTTGCCTGACTGTGGTATGGGTGGGACATCTCCCAGGAACAAGTATTTATTCTAACTTACCAGGAGGCCCAGTTTCCTTGACTGCCATGTCTCCATGGAGGCAGAGTGCAAGGCCTTTCCCTGGATTTCTTATTTGCATCTATTCTGAAGAGTTACCTGGTAGTCAGAAGGTTCCTGGCTGTGGCTCCTCTTTGTCCTTATCCCGTCCCCAAATGTTGCAGTTTCTCCCCTTGATGAGAGTTTTACATACTTAGGCACAAATATTAAACTTGTGTAACAACTTACTACATAAAAAGCTCATCTGTGGGGGAATGGCTGTAAATTTTGGTATGCACAGTTGCTGAATAGTATGCAAACAATAAAAATCCAATAATGTGGAGTCTAGTACTCACATCTCCAGACTGCCACTGGAGTGCCTTTCCTGCCATGTCTCTGTGTCTCCCAGAAGCCAAACACAATTCAGAGTCTTCTTGGGCCTGGAACAGTTTTAGTTTTGCATTGCTGTTTCATCTGACATGCTAAGTATCAGAGCCAACAAATATGAGAAGAACAGTTTCCATAAATCTGTTCTGCCAAAACTAACATGCACTGATAATTGAAGCATCAAAGCACATTCAGTGCTGTGCAAGACCCTCTTTCCAGCATGCCTCACCTGAGCAACTTGCCTGTAGACAATGACCGCATGCCATTTGCACCAGGGAATGGGAAGTAAACTTGGGAAAGTGTATTTCCAAAAATGCAAATATCTACACACAGTTAATAAAGAGACCCTCTGGGAAGTAGTTCCTCATGGAGCCTTTGTGCTTCTTTTCCTCTTCGGAGCTGAGGAAGGGGATGGGTGCGCATTCTGGCTTCCATTTTTGTTTCTGTTCCAACACCGCTGCCCTGTTTATTACTGTTTATTATTTCCTTATGGAAAAGCAATTATTTTGACGAGTTGGGAAGAAGTCTGCATTTTCTGTCTCTTTAGAAGGTGGAGAAGAAGAAGAGTATTTATGGAGGGAAATGTGACATGTGTCACATTGCTCTATGTTTGGCAGTTTCTTGGTAAACTCTTCAGCCTTGGGATTTGTACAATTGATGCCATGATTCTATCAGTGGTTTTAAAGGTGGATATTTTTATGTTATTGTCTTAAATAAGGCTTTTTCTGCCCTTTCTGCCCTTTCTGCCCTTATAGGGGCTTTGCAAATTGGAATGAAGTAGACTATTTTTTCTCTATCACCTTTAAAAACATTTGAAAACTTACAAAAATGCTTTTCAGATATGATGTATCATGTATTTCTTATAACACTCCTTTGGGAGTATGTATCATATTTTGTATTTTAAAGATGAAGGAAAAATGAATTGTAGCTAAAAATTGGCAGTACAGTGTGGTCTTCCCATGGCCTCTGCTCTGAAATTCCTTGTCCTTGTCTTCTATGATTTATGGCCCCTCTGCTGTAGGGTCCTAATTCCATTTACAGGATAAAAATTCACTAAAACGTTTACACTTTGTATAAAAAAGCTCTTCTGAAATTGTACTTTATTGCTTGTATGAATCTGTATAATCTCCATCTTTTACCATGAGGGAAGGAATAATGAAGCAATAACTTGAGAAGTTTCTCCTGTGATAGTGTTTTTTGTAAGATTCAGTTCTATTTTGCTATTATAAAATAGTGGTTGGATGAAAGTAATGGCTTTTTTTAGAAACTATTCTGATTCAATTCATTTTTAGAAAAGTGCATGTGTGAGAACAGACTTAATAAGACAGAAAAGTGGTATTAACTTAGATTTTCTGTTTGCTTGCTTAGGTAGTTTCTTGGCCATCAGGAAGAAGGGCACTATCACTGAAAGAAAGCTATATCCTTGTTCATTGGTTTTCATAAGACAGTCCATGGTTTGTTCTTGATAACATACGTTAGACTATGACCTGAGTCAGTAATTGTTGGATATGTATGTGTGTGTATGTATATATGTACATTCTCCCCAACCCTATGAACCTGACACAAATGAAAGATTATGATGCTATTTGTCCACCTTCTACCATACTACTCTTCAATACCACTTTTCTTTTTGTATCTCTTTGTTCATTCAAAAAATATTTATGGAGAATCAACTGTGAAACCTGGACACGGAAGAGTGAGTGACTTGTCCAAGATCTCATGGTTAATAAGTGGAATGGTCAGGACTTGAATAAAGCTGTCTGGTTACAAAGCCACACTCTTAACTGCTAAGCCATTGTGATATGTGTTGTGCATGTGTGTGCGTGTGTGTGGGGGGGGCGGGGGGGGAAGGGAGGTGGAGAGAGAGAAGGAGATGCAAAGAATACATAAGACATGGTCTTCCCTCTCCTAGCCCTTTCAAAGGCAACATATCGGGAGTCATTCAGTCTTCTGTGTGAGCTCATTGTTGCCTCGGCATATATTTTCATTATTCCCTAATGTCAAGAAACTATGGCTTGGTAGCATTTCAGTGGGAGAACAGAGATGTGTGTAAGTGAGATTAATTACTCATAGCAAAAAAGGGACATTTTCTTAATGACCTTTATTTTCTAACTTTTGACAAATATTTTAATCTTTAGTATTTCAAAAACTTGAAGCATATGGTGATTGAAAATGACTTCATAATTTTATGCTTGAAAAATATTGGGAGCACAGGGTGATCTTTTTCCTCTGCAAGGATCTTAGTGCTAAGTGTTATGGAGAGAAGATAATAGAAAATATGGACAAACTCCGACTTATTGCCCTAAATCAGGGCAAAAGAAAGAAGATTGGACTTAAATTAGTGCAATCCTTAACGTGATCCACAAATTGCTGTTGCTGACCAAACTGATTGTAAACAGTTTGTGACTAGATAGATGCAAACATTGAGAGTGGTTTGAGAGTGGTTAAAACATTTGTGTAGGAGTGTCTGGGTGGCTCAGTCAGTTAAGCGTCCAACTTTGGCTTCAGGTCATGATCTTGCAGTTCATGAGTTCGAGCCCCATGTCGGCCTCTGTGCTGACAGCTGCTTCGGATTCTGTGTCTCCCTTTCTCTCTGCCCATCCCCTGCTGGCACTCTTGTCTCTCTCTGTCTCTCAAAAATAAACATTAAAAAAAAGAGAGAGAGACATTTGTGTAACTGAAAGAAACTTGAAAGTGTTATTTTTTGTTTATTGAACCTAATGATAGAAACAATGAGGGGCGCCTGGGTGGCTTAGTTGGTTAAGCGTCTGACTTTGGCTCAGGTCATGATCTCAGGGTTTGTGATCTCGAGCCCCACGTAAGGCTCTGTACTGAGAACTCAGAGTCTGGAGCCTGCTTGGGATTCTGTCTCCCTCTCTCTGCCCCTCCCCCACTAAAAAATAAAATAAATACTTTTTTAAAAGTAAAAACAAAACAATAGTGTTTGTATTTTCTGTGCCTTTTGTTTTTATTTTCTTTCTCTATTTTCATTGAGGTATAATTGACAAATGAAATTGTATACATTTAAAGTGTATAACATGATGATTTGACATACATATACATTGTGAAATGATTACCATAAACAAGTTAATTAACATGCCCATCACCTCACATAGTTACCATTTTTTAGTGAAAACACTTAAGATTTACTCTCTTAGCAAATTATACAATATAGTATTGCTTACTATATTGTACATTAGATTCCCCAGAACTTACTCATTTTATAACTGAAGGCTTGTACCTTTTGACTAGCATCTCTTATCTCTCCTACCCCTCAGTCCCTGGTAACCACTCTTTTGTTCTTTGTATCTATGAGTTGTTTATTGATTTTTTTTAAGATTTCATGTATAAGTGAGATCAGACAGTATTTTTCTTTTCTTTGGCTTATTTCACTTAGCGTAATGTCTTCTAGGTTCATCCATGTTGTTGCAAATGGTAGGATTTCCTTCTTTCTCATGGCTGAATAATGTTCTATTATATATGTATATTCATATATATGTGTATATATATCATCACATACTCATATTACATAAGGTGTACACATATCACATTTGTATGTATGTATCTATGTATGTATCTCACATTTTCTTTATCCATTCATCTGCCAGCGAATCCTTAGGCAGTTTCCCTGTCTTGGCTATTGTGGATAGCGCTGCCATGAACCTGGATATTTTTATTTCCTTTTTCTGGTAATTCATCTTTATTTTATTTTGAAAAAATATCTGCCTATTTTGAGTTGCAAATTGAAAAAATCAAACTCCTTTTCTACTATAGATAGTTTGAGAACACTGTGCTAAACCACTATCAAGTCAGACTTTGCTATTGAATTTAAAATAATGTATTAAAATTTTTTTAACATTTATTTTTGAGAGAGAGAGAGAGAGACAGAGAGAGACAGAGACAGCATAAGTGGGGGAAGGGCAGAGAGCAAGGGAGACACAGAATCTGAAGCAAGCTCCAGGCTCTGAGCTATCAGCAGAGCCCGATGCAGGGCTCAAATTCACAGGCCAGGTGATCATGACATGAGCTGAAGTGAAACGCTTAACTGACAGAGCCACCCAGGCACCCTGAAAATAATGTATTTTAAAAACATATTGAGTATAAAATACCAGATTGAAATATGTAAATTATATCATTAGATATTTTTCAAACCCTGGTCAACTAGGTGAATAAGATTCAAAGGATTCTGGGGGTTTGTAATTGCATAGAGGCAATTTTTGCTTAGTTCCTATGAAAAAATTTGGCAAAAGCTTAGGAGAGGCCAAGCCCTACTAGCTCCCCTAATAGTCAAGTATCTTCACAAGGATATCCTGAGGATATCTTTGTTTAGTCTCTCACCCAAAGAATTGTTGTATAGATATCAGTTCATTCATTCATTCATTCATTCACTCATATTGGGCACCTTGTAAGTGCCCAGGACCACTCTGCATGTTAGAATGTGCTAATGGAGTAGTATGAGGGGTTGTCTGTATACAGACATTTTGGAGAGGATTTAAATGCAGGCTTTGGGTTCCTTGAGAACCCCTTGAAGATATCAGGCCCACTGAGCACATTTACAGAATGTTCTTAGCTGATTGGACTTCAACTATGCTTTTCCTATTTTCCTGGCACCATTATCTGTCACCCCAGTTTTCTTAGCTTCTACTTTAGGAATGGACTCAGAAGATAGCAAGTGGGACAGGACAATGGAAATCACAGAAGAATGCAAAAGCTAAAGGTGGGACACTGTTACAGAAGCAGACTCCACTGCAAAAGTCATTGGCTTTGGCAAGTCGGTGTGGGAGATGTGAGACTCCCCACACCCCACAACTGCCCAAGGACACGGTGGCCTGCATGAACACAAATATCATTAAAAAAATTTTTTTTAAGTTTATTTATTTTGAGAGAGAGAGAGCATAAGAGAGCATAAGGGGCAAAGGGAGAGGGGAGAGAGAATCCTAAGCAGGCTCCACACTGTCAGCACAGAGCCTGATGTGGAGTTCAAACTCACAAACTGAGATCATGACCTGAGCTGAAACCAAGAGTCAGAGGCTTAACCAACTGAGCCACCCAGGTGCCCGGTGAATACCAATGTCATTTTAATATAAAGTTGGCAACAGATGTGTAACATAGAAATCGAACAAGACCTTCTTGCTGAATCAGCCAGTTTGATTCTCCATCGGGAGGAGAAAGCAAGATTACAGTAAAATTCCTGCTAGAATCCCATTTGGTAAAGCTTAACCTCTGACATTCCACTGAGTGATCTTTTGGGAGTTCTGAAGACATAACATGCCTTTAGAAAATAACACAGTCTTTCTCTTTCGTTTTGACTTCCTTTATTTATCTTGATTTATCACTGATAGGTTTGTTGTTATCATAAAAGAGAAAGTTTCCATCATAGATGGCATTTGTGATGGCAAGTTGTAAAATAGTGTTTTACTGATGGATGTCCAGATAGCATTGAATGGGGGAGGCCTAATCATTCAATCTCTGTCAGCAATTAGCCTGGATTCATAAACAAGAACACATGTTGAGACTGTGGTATTGACTGGAACAGCTAGGTACTTTTTAGCAAGGTTTATAGAGTTTTGATTTTTCTCCATGTGATGTGTATGGGAGAAGTTGGGGAGGTCAAGAGAAAATAAGCATAAGTCAAAGGGAGACTTGTAAAATAAACAGCAACATCTGGCAAATGACTTCCTCCCATGTGCATAGGAAGGAGTCTTATTCAGGGCAGTGAATGAGAAATGTTTTTCTTGGCAGCATGTTAGGTTAATGTCCATCAGATTTGGGAATGGGGTTTGCTTAGGGTTATAATATTTCTCTTGCTGATGGTGTGGGCTCTAAGGCCAGATGCTCATAACAGCAATCATCCATTTGGCTATTCTTAAGACTCGTTAGGTTTACTTTGAAGTGTTTTCGAAAGATGTTTAAACCTTAAAGGCTCATAATTCTTCATTATCTAAACTTTTGTTTACATCTTTGGTGAAACTGTATTATTTACACTGGAGAGGTCTAGTACTGCATTTTTTTGCTCAATTAACAAAAAGAACATTAGATTCTAATGATTCAGTATATCACTTTAGACATACCAGTACGTATAAGCCCTTTGTAATTTCTTGATGCATAACTATTCACATTAAATGATTGAAAAGAAATTGAATGTGCAATCATTTGTTATTTTATAGCTTATCACTGGCTTTATTAAGGGTACTTTTAGGCCTTTTCTCACTGAAATAGACATATTTTTATTATTTTTACAGACCAAAAAAGGTAAAATATGCATATTATATGTCAGGAAAATAAAGCAAAAGTTTATAAAATTGAAAACTTTGGAGTCTTTCATCTAGACCATATCAAATGATAATTCTATGTTGAGTTTGTGTAAACTTAGAAATAAAATATTAAAAAAATACTATTTTTATATGGTATTCACTACTTTTAATATAAAGGTTAGCACAACTTTATAATTCTGTTGTGGGAGTTGTGTAATTTGCTTCTCCATGCAGCGGTGATTGAGAGGTATTTTCCTAGTTATGGAGAAGAGAATGGAAAGAGAGCACATCCCTCTGGGGTGCTCAGTGGGATAGAATGTCCACTGAATTTCCCATCTCACTGCTCTTCCCTTCCTCCCATTTCTGTCATGGCCATTTATGAAAAGCAGATGGAAATAAAGTGATTTACACATAGAATAATTCTATTTAATGTTATGGGAATTGTGGATATCTTGGTTTTAGGATTTTTATGATGGTGTTTTTTTAAGTGCAAGCCTTTCACATTGTGAAACCATCTGCTTTTCTGAAGCCATGTACTTAAAAAATTTTTTTAATGTTTATTTTTGAGAGAGAGAGAGAGACAGAGTGGGAGGGAGCAACAAAGAGAGAAAGAGAGAGGGAGACATGCAGAATCCAAAGCAGGCTCCAGGTCTGAGTTGTCAGCACATAGCCGGATGTGGGGCTTGAACTCATGAACCATGAGATCATGACCTGAGCCAAAGTGGTGTGCTTAACTGACTGAGCCACCCAGGTGCCCCTAAAGCCATGTACTTCTTGACACAGGACTCTTAGAAAGACTCACAGACTTCAGGTGGGAAATCTGTGTCCATAATCTACGAGAGAAAGACAAAGGTCCAGGGATTTCCCAAGGTGGGTTATCAGAGTAGCAATTACCTGAATAGCAGGCCTACCAGGAACTAAGTCACCCTTGCACTTTATGAAGGAGAAAAACTGTCACAGAGTCATACAGTTAAATTAGCCACCCTCACCCCGAGTTGTTTTAGAAAAAAACAGTGTAAAGAATATAATGTACCTTCTTGAAGAGGCTACAATGGAATTTAGAGAAAGGAGAGACTGTCTGTACCTAGTGACATTGACATAAATTAGTTACTAAGGGGATGATGGAGGGATATAGTAGAGCATCCCATGAAGAGGAAATCACGTTCAATAGTCACATAGTTTTTTAAATGACAAGAGGCCCTGTGCTCCTGAGGATCTCCCCTCCAGAGCTCCAGACCCACGTGATCAGCAAGCCACTGCCATCCCTCCGTGGGTATGTAACAAGGAATGTATGTTGGTTATGGCACTTCAGAACAGACATTGACTTATGGAAATTTATTATAGAGATCCAGGGCTAATTAACCTAAAGCGGGAGGAATGCAACCGTAAGAAGGCAAGGAACCATGGTTTGGTCTGGGACTTTACGTCTTATCTCTGCTCCTTGTTTGCAATGGCAGATTCACTTTCTCTGTGCTGCTGTCAATGTGGCAGGTGGTTTATGATGTTCCCATTGCTTATAGGTTTTATATATCATAGTTCCAGCTCCATGAAGAGATTGAGTAAATTCTCTCTTGAACTTTGTTCCTCCTGACAAAGGCTAGCAAGGAGTCAAAATAATCTACATCATTATCTCAACCACTAACCTGTAACATTGAACAAAGTAATCATTGAAAAAATATGTAGAGAGTAGGTCAAATTTTTGGGGCCATTGACAAAGAAGTAGGAGGAATTTGCCTTTTGTCTAAAAGATCAGCATGTACTCTGGCAGTGGTTTAATTCTTGCCTAATGAATATAGGTGAGAAGCCTGGGGTGTGGCTTCCTGTGACATGAAGGTTAGCTGCAAAGGACTAGGAAAGACCCGAATGGAAATGGGCACACGCCCCAGGGGCAGGATTGGTGAATTTAAGACTGGTTCCTATTTCTAGAAGATGTGCATTCTGGACCACTTACTGAGCCACAGGTAGGAAGGAGCAAGGCAGATGATTAGGCACCAGACAGGTTGTACAAAATGAGGGCTTAGTTTTAGCAAATGACTGTAAAAGTGAACTAAAGCATGGTTTTTAAGGACTGATGGGTCCCAGAGCCTGAGACATAACTCAGCCCATAAGCTCATGTGAAGAAAAGAGGGCTTGGGGATCTAGGAACTGGGGTGGGGTGGGGGTGCTTGGGAATGTGGGGAGGGGTCAATGTGGGGGGAATTTGAAGAGTGTCCTGTAAATGGATGATAAAGGCTTCTGACTGCATGAGAATTCCTTGGTGAGGTGAGAAGAATTGTGAGATTTTTGTATTTCTGTGCTTTATTAGTCAAGATCAAAGTATGGACAATCTGAAAAGTTACTTCCCTATCAATTTACACATTTGTCAAAAATACTAGCAATGTGTTGACTCTTATCTTGTCATTGACTTGCATAATAACCTCGAGTTAATTTCTTCTACATAAAATGCAAAACTACAACCAGAGAATTGATAATCCCCAGTAAATTGTGGAGACAAAAAGCCTCATTTCAGTGGAGAATTCCCAAGTTTATATTTTCATTTTAAAATAAACTGCAACCAAAGACACCTGTTTTTTGGTTTTGTTTTTGTTTTTTCCTTTCACTTGTTTTATTTTTTTCAGTTTTTTAATATAATTTATTGTCAAATTGGCTTCCATACAACACCCAGTGCTCATACCAGCAAGTGCCCTCCTCAATGCCCATCACCCACTTTCCCCTCTCCCCCACCCCCCATCAACCCTCAGTTCTCTGTATTTAAGAGTCTCTTATGGTTTGCCTCCCTCCTTCCCTGTTTGTAACTATTTTTCCCCCATCCCTTCTGCCATGGTCTTCTGTTAAATTTCTCGGGATCCACATATGAGTGAAAACATATGATATCTGTCTTCTCTGACTTACTTCATTTAGCATAGTACCCTCTATTTATATCCACGTTGCTGCAAATGGCATGATTTTATTCTTTCTCATTGCCAAGTAGTATTCCATTGTATGTATAAACCACATCTTCTTGATCCATTCATCAATTGATGGACAGTTAAGCTCTTTCCATAATTTGGCTATTGTTGAAAACACTGCTGTAAACATTGGGGTACATGTGCCCCTGTGCATCAGCACTCCTGTAGCCTTTGGGCAAATTCCTAGCAGTGCTATTGCTGGGTCATAGGGTAGTTCTATTTTTAATTTTTTGAGGAACCTCCACACTGTTTTCCAGAGTGGCTGCACCAGTTTGCATTTCCACCAACAGTGCAAGAGGGTTCCCCTTTCTCCACATCCTCACCAGCATCTATAGTCTCCTGATTTGTTCATTTTAGCCACTCTGACCAGTGAGAGGTGGTATCTCAGTGTGGCTTTGATTTGTGTTTCCCTGATGATGAGTGATGCTGAGCATCGTTTCATGTGTCTGTTGGCCATCTGGATGTCTTCTTTGGAAAAGTGTCTATTCATGTCTTCTGCCCATTTCTTCACTGGATTATTTGTTTTTTGGGTCTGGAGTTGGTGAGTTCTTTATAGATTTTGGATACTAGCCGTTCATCCAATATGTCATTTGCAAATATCTTTTCCCATTCCTCCAGTTGCCTTTTAGTTTTCTTGATTGTTTTCTTTGCCGTGCAGAAGCTTTTTATCTTGATGAGGTCCCAATAGTTCATTTTTACTTTTAATTTCCTTGCCTTTGGAGATGTGTCAAGTAAGAAATCGCTGCAGCTGAGGTCAAAGGGGTTGTTTCCCGCTTTCTCCTCTAGGGTTTTGATGGTTTCCTGTCTCACATTCAGGTCCTTCATCCATTTGGAGTTTATTTTTGTGTATGGTGTAAGAAAGTGGTCTAGTTTCATTCTTCTACATGTTGCTCTCCAGTTCTTCCAGCACTATTTGCTAAAGAGACTGTCTTTTTTCCTTTGGATACTCTTTCCTGCTTTGTCAAAGATTAATTGACCATACATTTGTGGGTCCAAATCTGGGTTCTCTATTCTATTCCACTGGTCTATGTGTCTGTTTTTGGTGCCCATACCATACTGTCTTGATGATTACAGCTTTGTAGTAGAGACTAAAGTCTGGGATTGTGATGCCTCCTTCTTTGGTTTTCTTTCTCAGTATTACTTTGGCTATTTGGGGTCTTTTGTGTTTTCATACAAATTTTAGGATTGTTCTAGCTTTGAGAAGAATGCTGGTGCAATTTTGATTGGGATTGCATTGAATGTGTAGATTGCTTTGAGTAGTGTAGTGACATTTTAACAATGTTAATTCTTCCGATCCATGAGCATGGAATGTTTTTCCATTTCTTTGTGTCTTCTTCAATTTCCTTCATAAGCTTTCTGTAGTTTTCCACATACAGATCTTTTACATCTTTGGTTAGGTTTATTCCTAGGTATTTTATGGTTATTGGTGCAGTTGTAAATGGGATCAGTTTCTTTAATTCTTTTTCTATTGCTTCATTATTGGTGTATAAAAACACAACCAGTTTCTATACATTGATTTTCTGCCCTGTAACTTTGCTGAATTCATGGATCAGTTCTGGTAGGCTTCTGGTGGAGTCTTTTGGGTTTTCCATGTAGAGTATCATGTCATCTGCTAAAAGTGAAAGTTCAACTTCTTCTTTGCCAATTTTGATGCCTTTTATTTCCTTTTGTTGTCTGATTGCTGATGCTAGGACTTCCAGCACTGTGTTAAACAACAGTGGTGAGAGTGGACATCCTTGTCGTTTTCCTGATATCAGGAGGAAAGCTCTCAGTTTTTCCCCATTGAGGATGATATTAGCTGTGGGCTTTTCATATGGCTTTTATGATATTTAAGTATGTTCCTTCTGTCCTGACTTTCTTGAGGGTTTTTATTAAGAAAGGATGCTGTATTTTGCCAAATGCTTTTTCTGCATCTATTGACAGGATCATATGGTTCTTATCCTTTTTTTTTTTTTTATGAATGTCATGTATCACATTGATTGATTGGCGAATATTGAACCAGACCTGCAGCCCAGGAATGAATCCCACTTGATCATGGTGAATAATTCTTTTTATATGCTGTTGAATTCTATTTGCTAGTATCTTGTTGACAATTTTTGCATCCATGTTCATCAGGGATATTGGTTTGCAGTTCTCCTTTTTGTGGGGTCTCTGTCTGGTTTGGGAATCAAAGTAATGCTGGCTTCATAGAATGAGTCCGGAAGTTTTCCTTCCATTTCTATTTTTTGGAATAGCTTGAGAAGGATAGGTATTAACTCTGCTTTAAATGTCTGGTAGAATTCCCCAGGGAAGCCATCTTATTTGTTGGGAGATTTTTGATAACTGATTCAATTTCTTTACTAGTTATGGGTCTGTTCAAATTTTCTGTGTCCTCCCATTTGAGTTTTGGTAGTGTGTGGGTATTTAGGAATTTGTCCATTTCTTCCAGGTTGTCCAGTTTGTTGGCATATAATTTTTCATAGTATTCTCTGATAATTGTATTTCTGAGGGATTGGTTGTAATAAATCCATTTTTATTCATGATTTTATTTATTTGGGTCATCCGTGTTTTCTTTTTGAGAAGCCTGGCTAGAGGTTTATCAATTTTGTTTATTTTTTCAAAAAACCAGCTCTTAGTTTCATTGATCTGTTCTACTGTTTTTCTGGATTCTATATTGTTTATTTCTGCTCTGATCTTTATTATTTCTCTTCTTCTGCTGGGCTTGGGATTTCAAAGATGGCTGTTTTGAATAACTGTTTCCCTTTTCTCTGCACCCACAGTTTCATTGTTTTTTTCTTTTTCTTTTTCTGAAGGAGATGGTAATGAACATCCATGTTGAAATGGAATGTTGTATGCTTACATTTCCCATTTCTTTAACAGTTTCCTCATTTTCTTCTTTCTTGCACTCCAAATTATTTGTTAGTGCTGAATATCAGAATAGCTGCCTTCCCTCTAGGCCTTGTCCCAATTGGATCCCATAACCTTCACAAAACCTTTTTTAAAGCTATTCTATCATCCATCAGAATTTTGCAGAATCCTATTTTGCTTTCATAGTCATTCCTACACATATTAGTGCTTGATTTTATTTATGTGTTTTATGTAAGCTATTCTTCACCTCACTGAGACTGTCAGATTCCATATCTTTGTTCTGTGCTGAACTTTGTCTTTTTATGGAGCATATCTATTTTTCTCTTGTCTCAGATGAATGTCCAATTTCCTCTTGGTTCTTACATCAGTGTTCCACAACCCAGTTCCCATACTTGAATCTCTTCCAGAATGGTCTTTAGGCCCTCACAGTGCATTTCCAGTGCCAGTCTCCTGGAATCCAAGATTTATACTATATATTTTTTTACCTGCCTGCCCCTTCTTGTTCTCTTTACCACTCATCCCACTTGTTTGAACACATGGCCTCCTTTACTCTCTCACTACCACACTTACGATACTCTGAGACCAGATATGTAGGGAATTTCCTGATTTAAGCAATTCCCTCTGACATCAGCTGGGTGTCCTACAATTTAGCTCAATTCTGACATTGTCTACTTGGAAATGGCATCAGATCCCACAGGTTAAGGGGTCAGTGCTGCAAGAGTGCCGCCACTTCAGAATTTTATCACAAGTGGTAGGTTCCTAGGTTACCCACAACTTTTGTCCAACTTGGCTGCAAATTGGAGATTCCCATGGCCTCCTCCCCCTTGGGTTCGATTATTTGCGAGAACAGCTTGCAGAACTCAGGGAAACACTTATTTCTGCTCATCAGTTTATTATGTAGTAATGGATACTATAAAGGATACAGATGGACAGCCAGATGAAGAGATACATAGGGCAAGATATGTGGGAAGGGGGGTGGAGTTTCCATGACCTGTCTGGGTATGCCACTTTCCTAGCACCAGCATGTGTACTCAGAAGTTCTCTGAAACCTGTACTTGGGAATTTTATGAAGGCTTCATAACATATGCTTGATAGAGCATTAACTCCCATTTCCAGCCCTGTTCGCTCTCTGGAGAGTGGGAGGTGAGGCCAGAAATTCCAACCTTCTAATAATGGCTTGTTTTTTTCTGGTGACCAGCCCCATCTGGGAGCCCACCAAAAGTCACTTCACTAGAATAAAAGATACCACTATCACCCAGGAAATTCCAAGGGATTTAGGTGCTCTGTGTCAGGGACTGTGGTCAAAGACCAAATATGAGAACAAAAGGTACTCATAATTTTTTACACTTAGGAAATTACAAACGTTTTATAGGAGCCTGGTGTCAGGAACCAGTGGCAGAGACTAATACATATATTTTCTTTTTCACAGAACTCATACTATATTATCCGCACAAGGCAAGTTTTCTAGACTTCTGGCTATAGTTCTCCTTGATCTGATGCTTCCTGCCACCTATATTTTGTCATTTTAATGATCTTTTAATATTTTCCCCCATATTGTTGATATTTGGGTCTATGCCTTATTTCTGCTACAGTATCTTATCTAATATTTATAGCCACTACGTGAGAAAAACACGATTGTCCCCATTTCATGAATGCCAAAACAGAAACTTTAATAAATGGTGTCATGCCCAATGCCAACCCACTCATAGATGGTAGAGAAATGATTCAAATCGAGGTCCTCTTCCCCCATATCACAGAGAATGGAACAGAGAAAACCCACAGGCCAGACATTGATCTCATCACTGTGAAAATGCAGCTGTGGAGAAGCATTTTGCCATGAGCATAATCCTGATAATTGATGGATACTTAAGAGTTGCCTTGATAGTGATGTTCAGCTTTTTAAAGTAATGGATTTCATTGTGTTACTAAGATGAAAATATAATTCTAGTTACCATTGGGATACTTGTGGGAATTTAGCTTTCTGAATATGTAGTTTCGGAAGGAAACTGATCTGAAGTAGGAATCTCAGCTTTATTTATGTTCTTTCCTATTGGTTATTTGAAGGGACATAAACTACCTGAATTTCAGATTGCCCCTGGGAGAATATTTGTTATAAAAATATTGTGGGAAAAGGTCACTATGACTTATTTTGGGGGGAGGGTAGTTAGAGCTAATTTTCTAAGGAATTATTGTTTCCCATTGAAAGGGAAGTTCAAAAGTGTCTCATTTTTCATTTAATCTTATCCAAAATGTCCAATAGTCGGTTCCCTATCATCTGCAGTTATCACAATGTGTCATTTTAATTTAAGGATATATAAAAAGTATATGCAAATGAGAGACTATTCAAATATTGCATGTTGATCTCTCTATAGCATCATCATGGCTTTATATGCACTAAGGGAAATTGTTTTAATTGTTAAATCTTTGACTAATCAGTACGTTCAAAACACAATGCAAACTTACGCTATAAGGTGATAAAAGAGTCATGCTAAATTTGGGTTTGTTGAGGGGAATTAAACTTGGATTTGTGAAGGGAGATTTTATACATTTCATAAGTCATACAGTAATGCAGAAGATTATCATATAGTAATAATTGAACATGGTTATAAGAGAATCCAAATGATATTAATTTAAGTATACAGCTAATATTAAAGCAGGTATAAATATAGAAGATATTGTATGTTTAAAGTCTCTTCCAGCTCTAAAAATGTCAGTAACAATAACTGATATTAGTGCAAAGAAGATGGAGAAGGAATAGACAGAGAGATAGAAGGGAAACCGGAAGAGTGAGCATCAGTAGAGTCAAGGGGAAAGGGTGTTTTACAGAGAAGAGACTTACTGACAGTCTTGAATATAGCATAGCAACAAAAACAAAGTCAAACATTGTCTCTGTTAGAACTGTAAAACGTCAGAACACTTAATGAGTATGGTTGTATTGGAGTGTTAAGGGACAAAGTCACATCGAAATGGCATGAGGAATGTGTAAGTGGCAAATAAATGGAATGAATGAGTAAAAAAAATATTTTAAGAATATTTTTGTAAAGGATAAGAGAGATCTTGAAAGGAGGCTAAATGACATGTAGATTAAGGAAAGTTTTGTTTATTTATTTTAACTTTTATTTATTTTTAATTGAAGTATAGTTGACAAGTTTTGTTTATTTTTTAATGGAAAAGACTTGAAATGTTTAAAAGCTAATGGCAAGGTTCCACTTGTTGGAAGGAGTTAATATTAAGGAGAGAAAAAAATAATCCATAGTTCCCGTGGTTCCTGAGTAGGTGAATGAGCATAGTGTTCAAAGCAAAGTGAAAGCATTGGCCTTACGCAATGCCAGAGTCAACTTCTTCACTGTCACAGGTAAAAAGGATGAAAATAATTATAGGGAGATTTGTACATTGGTGATGCATAGCTAGGGGATTGGCAAGAATGTTATTGGTAAGAATCTAAATTTGATAAGGAGAAAGTTTAGAAAGATCAGTGAAGTTGTGGAAGAATGGTCAGAGTAAGCAAACTAGATGAAAAAGAGGTTACGGAGGGAGCAGGCAAGATGGCGGAGAAGCAGGGAGTTCTATAATCCGCGCACGCCCGTAT
>CM053567.1:74473332-74629213 GCA_028646485.1 Cryptoprocta ferox
TGTTTAAAAAAAAAAAAAAGAAAAAGAGGTTACGACCAGAATGGGGTGCTTAAACTAATGCTTTTAGGACTGGAGCATTTCCAGATGATCACAAGGTTCCAGGCTTAACCTGGAAACGTATGCTGATGTGAAGTGTTGGAGAAGGGTTTTGGAAACAAGGTGCTTAAGACATGAAGAAGCTAGGTTCTGATTGCCCATGTAGTGGCTGTAGTCCTCCACAGAGTTGAGAACGGCTTGGAAAGGACAGATGGCAAAGTCTGATGGATTAAGGTGAGTGGATGAAAGATATGAAGCCCGGAGGGGCAGGGAGTAGGAGGAAGGTGTGGAGTCAAATGGCATGGACCCCCACATAGCAGGATATTTTCTACAAAGGAGGAGCACAGCAACTGGGAAGAACAAAGGTAGCAACTTCGCTTCCTACCTCTCTGTCCTTGGAATGTGTAAGAATAAGCAGTCATCCCTGCAGAAGATTGCAGAGAAAGTTATATCTTAGGGGAAGGCTGGTGTTCAGGTACGGTAAGGAGATGGGAAAATATTTAGACAAGGTTGTTTGTTGATTTTGGAACAAGAATTCGAGATGGCACTGTGTAGGGGAGTGCAGCTCTGGGGAAGGTAGTTTATTACAGGCAGATGGTGTGTTAGAGCTGTGGCTCTCAAATTACAATGTGTATCCAAAGGGCCTTGTTCAAATGCAGATTATTATTCGGTAAATAGGGGGAGGTGAAGATTGAGATTCTGCATTTCTAACAAGCTCCTAGGTGATGTCAGGGCTGTTGGTCCCGGATAAGTACTTTCTCAAGAGATTGGAGAACACATCTGTTTCAGGTTTCCTCTGCTATCTGCAAGTAGAACATCCCTATGAAACCTTTTGGAAACAAAAATGCTTAAAGTGAAGAAGCAGTTAACATTAATTTGTATGGAAAAATGTTTGAGGATTCTCAGACCCCAAAAATAACCTTTCTTAGGCTTCTCTGATACCTTGGAACACATCTTGCTAATGGATGTGGCACATAAATCCAGATAAAGCTCTGGTGGTCACAGACACAGTTCAAGGCTGTGGCCACCTGATGCTGAGATGCTGAGTGTAGTTCTGGGGGATGGAGCTTGGCAGGGCTGCTCTCTCTGTTCTGACTGTGCTGCCTCCTTAATGGCTTGCTGCAAAACAAATGCTGAATGATATTTTTGCTTTTCACCTTTTTTGGAAAAGCAAAAATACTCTTCAGATTTCTTTTGTTAGTGAAAACAGGTACTTAATGTAGGTCTTTCATAAAAGCAAAGTCGGGTAATGTTAACTTTCAAAAAGTGGGGGATACCTGTATTGGGGGGAATGGGGAAGGAATACACTGTTGATGTTTATTGGTGAAAGTAGGGATTAAGTATTAACATTTATTAAACCTAATATATCTCAGAGGCCTTTTATTTGTATTACATATATAAACTAATATAATCCTCCTGTTGCAGGATTTTTTACCACAACACCTGGGATTCATTGTCTCACTACTTCAAAGAATGAAGAGGTGGACACAAAATGAGCAGCAGACAAAAGTTTATTAGAATATAAGATTAGAAAGGAAGAGTAGTACGAAAGCTCTCTTTACAGAGAGGGGACGTTCGAAAGTGAATACCAGCTGACAGTAGGCAGGGGTCCTTGTTTTATAAGGTTCTGGTCAGCCCTCCCCTTCCCCTTCCCCCTTGTTCGTTCTCAGGTTCTACCCTTATTGGCTTGATAGCTCTAGGTGCTGGGTTTTCTATTTCTGATTGGCTCGTTTCCATTTTATGAGGGGTGGTTTATGGCCATACTTAGGTCTTTTGTCAAATTTCTGAGGGAAACCTGAGGGGGAGTAGGTGGGGTCTCTTACATTCTTAAGAGGAACCTTATACCTGAGGGGGTTTGCTGTGGTCAGACACTCCCAGCATTGTTCCAAAGTAGGTGTTATTCCCCACCCAGGCACCTCAGGCCCTAATCTTTTCCTCTCTGTCTACTGAATCCTATCTTCTCCTATCATACTCCCAACAACCCTTTGAAATAAGTACTATTATTACTCCCTTTTGCAGATGAGTAAACAGAGGCACTTGTTCAAAGATGTGTAGCTGGGAGTGATAGAGCTAGGATTTGAACCCAGGCAGTGTTGACTGGAGCTAACATGCTTTGCTATTTATGAGAGGCATGGAAGTTGTTTCAAGAGTCTGTCTGAGAAGAATGACCACTGGGACTAGTGGTTAGAGATTTTATGTCTCTTGGTAGATGCTTTAGAAATTTTTGAATAAAGAAATACAGTATTTCATTGTTACAGAAATTCTCTTGGAGTATACAGGGTGTAATTTCTTAGATAGGAATTTGCAGTGACTTTTTTTTCCATGTTTTGTTAACTTCCATTTTCATAGACATGTAAACATAGTTCTAAATTTAAATTAGTAGTTGTAGCTATTTATGTACTAACTAAATGTAGTCATTTTCTTATTGATTCTCCCAGATCTTGCTTGTGTGTTGGAAGCAGGATAGTGGCAAAGCACTCCTCAGTTCTCCTATGCTCCACCATATTACTCTTGGATAAATAAAGATGCTTATGTATTATCTGGCCAATCTTAGTGCCTATTTGTGGTAAATACTTTGGTACTTATAAAATCTTCCATAGCCTTCTTGAAGAGCTTGTAGGCACACAGAAGGACTCTAGAAACTTAAATCATACTTAGAACAACTGGTACATAGTATCTCCATTTCCATCAAATTGGCAAGCTAGTCATATTGTTTTGGCAAACTGATCACATTCTTTCCTGTTTACTTTCACTAGATTTCTTCCTAAGGGAATCTACACAGAGGGTAAGGAATAGAAAGATTCTTTATCTTTCATGAAAAAAAAATTCAAATATTTTCTTTTTTTTTCAAGACCTTAACTCATTTACAAAGGTGATACTGCCTAAGGAAGGAGAGTCAAATGGGGATTGAAACTTAGTATAGTGAAAGGGACCATGCTTGAATTCGCATAACATTTTGCTAGAAATTTCTTAATGCTGGTCTTATACCTAAAGGGGACTTGAAGGGATTTCAAAGCTCATATTTCATTGTTTTTTAAAAAGTTTTTATTTATTTATTTATTTATTTATTTTGAGAGGTGAGGAGGGGTAGAGGGAGGAGAGAGAAAATCCCAAGCAGGCTCTGCACTGCCAGCATGGAGCACAACTTGGGGCCTTGAACCCATGAATCATAAGATCATGACCTGGGCTGAAATCAAGAGTCAGATGTTCAACTGACTGAGCCACCCAGGTGGTCCACTCATATTTTATTGTTAAATAACCTGGTCTCAGCTCTCTGCTAGAAAGCAATTTATAGATAAAAGAATGGTGGCTCAAGAATTGTTTAATAATAAAGCTATTGGTGTCAGTATTAAGTTTTAGATCAGTCACATTTCTTTTTTTTTTTTTTAAGTTTATTTTGAGAGAGAGAGAGAGAGAGAGAGAGAGAGAGAGAATCCCAAGCAGGCTCTGAGCTGCCAGTGCAAAGCCTGACATGGATCTCAAACTCACAAACCATGAGTACGGGACCTGAGCTGATACCACGAGTCAGACGCTTAACCGACTGAGCCGTGCAGATGTCCCTAGATCAGTCACGTTTCTAAAACCAAACTCTGGAAATAGTAAGTGAAAATTAGGTAGACAGTTTCCTTTGGGAAGTACCCTCTGGCCCCAATTTGGTCATTTTCTGCCTGGCATAGTATATCAAACACCTCTGCAGGTTGTCTTTATGAATGCCAACTTCAGCCTTTTGAAATGCTTAATGCAATAAACAAGTTTTAAGGTGAATGAAATGGATACCTTTGATCACTAGATGATACTAGATGAAGAGTGTGCAATTGTGTTACTGTTGGTATTCAAACTAATGTTTTGTTTATTTAAATGATAGCTTGATGTTTTTATTGGGCACCATTATCTTCTGCTTTGAGCAATCCAGTAGCCTCTTAACTCATTTCCCATTTTCTAGTCTTACTCCCTACAATCCGTTCTCCATAAGCAGCCATGGAAATTAAAAAGAAAAAACAAAATATAACATATAGCAGATCTCATTCTTGCTTGTCTTAAAACTTTACAATATTTTATCGTTGTGATTAGAACAAAATCCAAGCTTTTTATGTGATGTGATCCCGAATTAATTCTCCAGCTTTTCTTACTCCCTTCTTCCTTTGGTCACATCATGGCAGCCCCAACAGCTGGCTTAGGCTTGTTCCTGTCTTGGGGTCATTGCATTTGCTCCCCTCTGCCTGGAATCCTTCTTCCCAGATCTTCATTCATCTTCACCCTTCGTATTTTTGGAATTCTTAGGTTGCTAGATTTTAGAGTACCTCAGTGGAATGTAAAGTAAGTGATTATTGATTGTTTTTGTTTTGTTGACACGGTATCTACTTAAAAACACATGATTATTTAGTTTTTGTTTTGTTGACACAGTATCTACTTTATAACAATGTTTATAGTATTTTTGAGGAGTCATAAAAAGTCCTAAAACTTTTAAATTTTTATTCCTTTTGATAATGTATTTTAAGAATAATATATATTATACACATCTACATTTTAGGGAATAGAATTTATAATAAATGAACCATTTCTTGATGACTCAGGGTCATTAGTATGTAAAGTTGTTATTATGGTCTAAGATAAGAGTGTTCTCTGGGACTGCTGAGGATCTCTGCCCTTTCACTAAGTTACCCCTTTTGGGGTACTAAAGGTCTGTTTTTTTATAGTTCCATTATTCTATTCCTCCCCATTTAGCAATGTCAGCTAATATTTTTATTGCTTTCCCATAACTTTCCCTAGTTCTTTTCCCTCTTTCTGGTTTTTGCCTTTATTATGTTATATCTTAGGGAAACAGATTACTGAGTCAAATAAAATTGTGACCAAAATAAGGGAAAGTGGCTCAAAATCACTTTTAAATTCATTTTTTTTTTAAATAAATGAAGTGCACATAGGATTAGTGCAAGGAGTGACTTATATGCAGTTTGGCTTTTTGGAGGTGTTTTTCAGTTTATTTCAGGATTTTGATTGCACGACTATTTCACGGTTGTATGAGAGCTAGAAAAGTCATGTGACTGTTCCTGTTTTCATTTTTTAAAAGTTTCATATGATTTTGGTCCTGTAATTATCTTGTGATTTTAATCAAGGTCAGCTTGTGAATTTTAAAAACTCACTTATTTTTCAGCTTTATTGAAATATGTGACATTTAACGTTGTGTAATTTTAAGGTGTGTGAAGTGATGATTCGATACACATAAATATGACAAAATATTGTTTAGCACAATAAGGAAAGTTATCCTATCCTTCACCTTGCATAATTGCCATGTTCTTGTTATGGTAAGAACATTAAAATTTTATTCTCATAGTAACTTTAAAGTGTGCAATACAGTATTGTTAATTAGAGTCACCATGGTGTATACTGTATACTGAGAACTTCCTCATCTACATCAGAAACTTTGTACCCTTTGACCAACGTGACCTCATTTCCCCCACTCCTCAGCCCCTGGAGACCACCATTTTCCTTTCTGTTTTTATGCGTTTGATATTTTTAGATTCCACACATAAGTGAGATCATGTAATGTTTTCCTTTTCTGTATGACTTATTTCATTAGCTTAATGGCCTCATGATCCATCCATGTTGTTGCAAATGGAAGGGTTTCTCTCTTTCCCATGGCTGAGTAATATTCCATCATTTCACATCTTTATCCATTCATCTATTGTTGATGAATATTTAGGTTATTTCCATATCTTGGCTATTGTGAACAATGAACATGGGAATACAGATATCTCTTTGATATCCTGATTTCATTTTCTTTGGATATAGACCCACAAGTAGGATTGCTGGATTAAATGGTAGCTCTACTTTTAATTTTTTGAGGAACTTCCATACTGTTTTCCATAGTGGCTGTAATAGTTTATATTCCTATGAGCAGTGCACCAAGATTCCCCTTTCTTCACATCCTTGGTGGCATTTATTTTTCTCTTACTTTTTTTCTTAAATATCATTCTAACAGATGTGAGGTGATATTTCATTGTGGTTTTCATTTGCATTTGCCTGATGATTAGGAGAGCATATTTTTATGTACAGGCACAGCCATTTGTGTGTCTTCTTTGGGAAAATACTCGGATTTTCTGCCCATTTTTAAATCAGATTGGTTTTTTGCTATTGATTGTATGAGTTCCTTGTATATTTTAAATGTTAACCCCTTATACATAGTTTGCAAATATTTTCTCCCATTCTTTGGGTTGTCTTTTCATTTTGTTGATGGTTTCTTTTGCAGAAGATTTTTAGTTTGATGTAGTCTCATATATTGAGTTTTGCTTTTGTTGCTTGTGCTTTTGGTGTAATATCCAAAAAATCATTGCCAAGATCAATGTCAAGACTTCCTTCTATTTTCTTCTAGGAGAGTTATGGCTTTAGGTTTTACATTAAGTCCTTAATCCATTTTGAGTTGATTTTTTTGGAGTTGGGTTGAGATATGGGTCCAGTGTGGATATCTGGTTTTCCCAGCACCATTTGTTGAAAAAAAACTATTATTTCCCTACTGAGTGTTCTTAGTTTCCTTGTCAAATATTAGTTGAGCCTATACGTGTGAGCTTATTTCTGGGCTCTTGGTTCTGTTCCATTGGTTTATTTGACTTATTTTATACCTGTACTATACTCCTTTGATTACTATACCTTTGTAATATAGTTTGAAATCAGGAAGCATGCTGCCTTCAGGTTTGTTCTTTCTCAAGATGAGTGGCTATTCATGGTCTTCTGTGGTTCCATATGAATTTTAGGATTTTATTTTTATTTCTTTGAAAAAATGCTATTGAAATTGTTTTTCTTCAAATTTTTATTTAAATTCTAGTTAGTTAACATATAGTATAATATTGTTTTCAGGAGTAGAATTTAGTGATTCATCACTTATGTAGAACACCCAGTGTGCAACACGACAAGTGCCCTCCTTAATACCCATCGCCCATTTTGCCCAGACCCCACCCACCTCCCTCCATCAACCCCCAGTTTGTTCTCTATCATAGAGAGTCTCTTATGGTTTGTTTCCCTCTGTCTTTTACCCCTTCCCATATGTTCATCTGTTTTGTTTTTTAGATTGCATATATGAGTGAAACCATATAGTATTTCTCTTTCTCTGATTGACTTATTTTGTTTAGCATAATACTGTCTAGTTCCATCCATATTGTTGCAAATGGTGAGATTTCATTCTTTTGATTGCTGAGTGATATTCCATTGTATATATATGTATCACCTCTTCTTTATCCATTCATGAGTCAGTGGACATTTAGGCTCTTTCCATAGTTTGACTATTGTTGATAATGCTGTTATAAACATTGGGTTACATGTACCCCTTCAAATCTATTTTTGTATCCTTTGGATAAAAACCTAGTACTGCAATGGCTGGGTTGTAGGGTAGTTCTATTTTTAACTTTCTGAGAAACCTCCACCCTAATTTCTAGAGTGGCTGAAGTTTGCATTCTCACCAACAGTGCAAGGGAGTTCCCCTTTCTCCAATTCCTCGCCAATACCTGTTCTTGTGTTGTTAATTTTAGCCGTTCTGACAAGTGTGAGGCGGTATCTCATCATGGCTTTGATTTTTATTTCCTGGATGATGAGTGATATTGAGCCTCTTTTCATCTATCTGTTAGCCATCTGGGTGCCTTCTTTGGAAAATTGTCTTTGTTTTCTGACTATTTCATAACTGGATTATTTGTTATTTATTTTTTGTTGTTGTTATTTGAGTTTGATAAGTTCTTTATAGATTTGGGATACTAACCCTTTATAAGATATGTCATTTGCAAATATCTTCTCCCACTGCATAGGCTGCCTTTTAGTTTTGTTGATTGTATCCTTCACTGTGCAGAAGCTTTTTATTTGGATGAAGTCCCAATAATTCATCTTTGTTTTTGTTTCCTTTGCCTCTGGTGACACGACTAATAAGTTACTAAGTCCAAAGTCAAAGAGGTTTTTGCCTGCTTTATTCTATAGGGTTTTGATGGTTTCCTGTCTCACATTTAGGTCTTTCATGTATTTTGAATTTATTTTTGTGTATGGTGTATGAAAGTGGTCCAGGTTCATTGTTCTGCATGTTGCTGTCCAGTTTTCCCAGCACCGTCTGTTGAGTTGACTGTCTTCTGTTGGATATTCTTTCCTGTTTTGTCAAAAAATACCATTGGAATTTTGATAGGGATTGCACTGAATCTATAGATGGCTTTGGGTAGTATGGACATTTTAACAATATCAAGTCCTCTGATCAATGAATACAGGATATCTTTCCATTTATTTGTGTCTTCTTCAGTTTCTTAAGGTTTTCAGGGTATAGATATTTCACTTCTTTGATTAAATTTGTTTCTAAGTATTTTATTGCTTTTGATGCTATTGTTAATGGGATTGGTTTCCTTAATTCTCTTTCATATAGTTCATTGTTAGTGTATAGAAATTCATCTGATTTTGAATTTGATCATATAATAAAACCTCATTTCAAAAAGTACAGATTTGACCACAATAATTAGTCCTAGAGAGAATGTCTAGAAAAAAGCATCAGTGAAATCTCTTGGAGCTTCAGATAGAAATGTTTTATAAATTAATCAATATTATTTGTGAAGCACGCATCAGGTAATCAACTATTGCTCAGCATCATATTTTTCCATAGAGTAAAATTTAAACATTGTCTTAGAATCTGGGCTACAGACATATCTTAAGCTATTGTGCTAAAGTATGTAAGCCAATTTGGTGCTTCATCCTGAATTCATATAGCACTGTTTTTTTTTGTTTTTTGTTTTTGTAACTGAGGACAATTCTTTCCTTATTTACCTGTAATACACCAAGGGATAAAGCTGGTGGTAATACATTTGATTTCATAGAAAAGTAAAGTGGAATTAATATCAAATGTTAGAGAAGCAACACAGAAATTTTGTTAATATAGATATAATTAAAAAAAAACTTTTAAAAATTTACTTTAAATTCTCTTACATATATGTCAGTAGGCTTATATGCTCACTTCTTGCTTGAAATTCTTCATGAAAGTTGCAGTCAGTCACAGTTGACAGCAACACCTCAATGCTCATTTCAGAGTCCCTGAGAGATCATTCCCTCAAAAACAAAAAATCACCGAGAGGCCATATACACAGTAAGACAGTAATTTAGAGATTAAAGATAGAAGAAATAGAGAAAAAATAAATGCAGCTTATAAATGTAATTGTTCAGTCATGTATATTAAAAGAATTTTTTCTCAACTTTCATGGGTATTGTCTGAAGCCTTGTGCTTCAGTTGAAAGAACATCTAACTCCTTGCTTTTTGCAGAGGTAAAATTATTCTTGGAAACTTTCCTGAAGAGTGTTTTTTCAAAAGAGTTGTTCACATTTCTTTCCCTTTGCATTTACTTAAGGTAGGGAGTGGTGGATGAAGAGAAAATAGAGATCAGGTGTTGAATGAATCTCAGCTTAATGTTGATATATATGAGACAGAGACGAGTCTCCACTGTACTTCCTGCTCTCAGTGACCTGGAGGCATTTCTGTGTCTCGTTATCATCCTGTAACAGCTCCTTTCTCGCCAGGTCATTAAGATCCCCTGCAAGCCTCTGTGACAAGCTCTGCCTTTCAGGAACTCAAGATTAATACATAGGTAAAGTTTGGGAATTCTTTGTTATCAAATTGATCTATGAGAGTTTTTCTTTATCTACTGGTGTCAGGAATGCAGGTTGCTGTAGAGTAAGTCAAGCTAACATAAATATGCCCATATACACATTTTAAATTCATTCTCTCTGGCCTTTTTCTTTCCTTATTTACATAAATGGTTAATTATTTCTCTATGAGATTAGTTTGTGTTTAAGAAAAATAAAATTCAACTCTATGTTAGATTTAGGGCTGATACTGTAGTTTGGAGTAGTATTTCAATTTGATTTGGATAATGTTGATGTTACCCTAAGGTGATTTTTCTATCAAATCTCTAGAAATCTTAATTGACTGGAGTTGTCTTTAAATCAGGTATTTTCCTTTTTACATCTCACCTTTGTTAGTGGAGAGAACCATGAATGGGTAGACAGGATTCATCTTTGAGAAAGTCACTTTATCTTACTGGGCTTTGGTTACTCTATCCTAAGGTAAAATTTTGGTTTAGATGATTCCTAAGTTGATTCCAGCTGTCTGGGCTTCATAAAATTGCCATAAGATGCACAGTAAGCAGCACAGTAGGTTCATTATTCATTATTAGTTTTATTTATTCATTATTCATTATTAGGTTTTTCAACATGATGTATATACCAGTCATGTCCTTAAGCTCACATAACAGTCACCACATGTTAAAATAAATAAGGATGATCTCTGAGACATTCGTGTGGTAAAAGTCAGATGATTTATTGACTGCAAAAGTTCCTTGGGATTTTCTACCTTCTATCTATCTATCTATCTATCTACTTAAAGTTTATTATTTATTTTGAGAGAGAAAGAGTGTGAGCAGGGGAGGGGCAGAGAGAGAGAGAGAGAGAGAGAGAGAGAGAGAGAGAGGAGAGAGGGAGAGAGAGAATCCCAAGCAGACTCCATGCTGTCAGCACAGAGCCCCGTGCAGGGCTTGATCTCACGAACCATGAGATCATGACCTGAGCTAAAATCAAGAGCCACACGCTTAACTGCCTGAGCCACGTAGGTACCCCTACCTTCTATTTAACATTGATTCTGGTATTTATGATGAAAGAGAGAGAGCAGGATGACTATCAAGGGGATGATTATTCCAAGTTAATTGACCCTGCTATGTTAAAATTATAATGATTTTTATGAAAATCATTATGATACAGTAAGTACCTATTTGTTTCTTGATCTGTTTCAAAGAATCTTGATGACTTAGCCAACATCTTAATGGCTTCTGTGCTAACCTGTGGGAAGTTTTGTTTCAACGAAGGGAGCAGAAGTGTGCTATGTTTACCAAAAATGCAAAATGTATTGGAGAGAACTGAGGAGGAAGAGGGAGAATTTTAAAAGTATGGCACCTGAAGAGAACAGACTTATTCTGTACTGGGAAAAAGTTATTTTGAGAATGAACTAGGAAATTGTACTAATTATATATTGTCACATTGTAATCATTATTAATTTGTGGCTGCTTCCACCAATCAGTCAAGCAAGAGCAAATATTCAAATAGAAGGTACTATTCCAACAGCACTTTCAGATCCCTTATATTCTGTTAAGGAAATTGGATGAAGCACATGGGGCCCAGTAGACCTATAAGAAGGGTGCAGTTATGGGGCGCCTGGGTGGCTCAGTCGGTTGAGTGTCTGACTTCGACTCAAGTCATGATCTCATGGTTCGTGGGTTCGAGCCCCGCATCAGGCTCTGTGTTGACAGCTCAGAGCCTGGAGCCTGCTTCACATTCTCTCTCTCTCTCTCTCTCTCTCTCTGTGCTCTTCCCCTGCTCATACCCTGTCTCTCTCTCAAGAATAAATAAAGACTAAAAAAAAAGAAGAGTACAGTTATTCTGAACTAATAATAGTAGATGGGAGCCTTGTGTGGGAAGGGTTGGGGGTGGAGAGTAAATTAGTCACCTTTTGGAGATGGATTAACTCCTTTAGGCCCCTAGGGTGCCTTTCAGTACATACATTTTTGCACTAATGAGCACCCTTGGGTCCAAGTATTAATGCAGGCCAAGAGGGGAATGGTTTGCTCCCCAGGCATCAGTAGCATAAGGCCCATTATTATTGTTTATAATAAAATATTGTACTTACCACACATCTGTGATCAAAGACTTTTTTTCCTTTTCCTTCTAAAATTTTCTCATTAATCCCAGCACCATTACTAGGATTAAGTGGCTGGAACACTATCATTATCTCCAATTTTTGAGAGGAAGGGAAAAGCCCAGGAAAGTGCAACTTGCTCAGGCCGTGGTGAGTTACAAGCAGAAGAGGGACAAGAAATCAGGATTCCTTGCTTTTCTTCTCAAGCTAAAAATATCTTAGCTGATGAACAGATGTCAGGCACTGACTCTAGAAATCAGCAAATGCGTTTATTTCTCCCACCCATCTTCTTGCCCATAGTACTTTTATTTGATGGAAAGGCTATGTTTCTCCTTTCCCCAAGATGATTGAAGAGGGTCATTGGTCCACTGGGCACCAGCATTTTTTTTTTTTAATATTGCAAGCCTAGTCCTCCCATTACATTTAAACATTTTTAAAAAATGAGGTGACAATACATTCTATAAGAAAATCCACTTGGGAAAGATTGCATTAAAAACGAATCTATCCTCTAAGTATTTAATAAGACAAAGGTCCAGGTCAGCAATGGGAGCAACTGAGATATGATGATCATTGAACATATAGACATGTGAGCACTCAAAACCTGGGACTCCCACTGAGTAGGCAGATGATCCCTAATACATGTTATTTTGTGCCTTATTGTCCCTGTGTACCCTTGAGATTTCCTCTCCAGTTTCCAAAGTCTTCACTTCTTCAAATTATTGGATTTGTCTTAGAGCTGGTGGTAGTTTAATATAGAAGACTGTACCTTCTGTGACAAATTGGTCTATTGCAGACTCTTAGGGTAGGTGGGATTCACTGAAAAATGTTTAGATTTCCTGTACTTACAGAAGCATTGCAACTTCAGGGAATGGGGCTCATTCATCAGAGCTTGGGTAACCCGCTCTGATCCAAAAATTTTTTGGACAGAAATAAATATATTCCTCTTTTTCTTTTTTCTCTTTTTGTGACTAGAGGGTGAATATTAGATCTTTACTTAAATCTATGGTTTTAGCAAATGGATTAAGAACATATACCTTTGAAGTTCTTAAAACCTTGTATAACCTTGGACATTTAATCTCACTAAGACTCAGGTTTATATTCTATAAAACGGGCTAATAGTTGTACTTACTACATAGCAGTAGATGACATAATGCATTTAAAATGCTTTACACAGTGCCTGACACATAGTAAGAAGTCAATCAATATTGGATGTTATTATTAACCATTGGTACTCTTGACTTATAAATAAAATAATTAAGGTTGAACAATATTGAATAATGCTTGATTGTGGCCACAAATGACAAATCCTGACCCAACTCCTTTGTCAACTTTGAAGGAATAAGAAGAGTTCTAACAGAACTGTGAAATCCCTACTTCTCTGGTTTATCATCAGGGATTATAAAGTCTATAACTTTATTGCTCAGATCTCTCTTTTTGTCTACAATAATTAAATCAGGTCACACAGTTTATTTGAGCTATACTTTATGTCCCAAATCCTTGGGTTGCCCCATAAAATCAGAATAATTTAAACTTCTTAGTGTTTTAGGCATAAGTCACAGAAATTTGCCTATTTGATCATAGCTATTTTATGATTTATGTTTTATTTCTGCATGATTAGGAGGAAGAGTCTTTTACTGGGAAGAGACTCTACTACAGTAATTCTTAACTTTGCATCCAAGGATGATTCTTAAAAATCCCAGTGTTCAGGCTGCATCCCAAATAATTCAACAGCATTTCTGTGTATGAGACCAGGCTTTACTTTTTAAGGCTCCTCATATTTCCTGTATTCACTTAACATTGGGACCCACTCTTGGGTTGGTCTTTACACTCTAGCAAGCCTCAGGATTATGGGGACCTGGTGATTCTAGGGCCCTACCCTCAGGGATCCTGTATTCAGTAGGTCTAGGCTACGGTCTGGGGGATTTTCATTTTTAACAAGAACCCCTCATATCCTCCTTCCCTTGGTGATTCTGGCCTAGCAGTTTTAGGACCACATTATGGGGAAACCCTGGTGTTGACTAGTAACCTCTTTAATGATCCCATTTTAAATTCACAAGGTTCTAAACAGGAGTAAAAACCTTATCAACAAATACATTACTTGGGTCTCATCCAAGTTGCAATGTATGGGACTTCATTTGCTTTCAGATGTTTGGTAAAATTTAAAATTAGCACCTCACAGTTTGGGAGTTGGCTTTTTGTGCATCATTGTGAAGCTGCCTTAATTCACCAGGCAAGAGGCAAGGAACTGCTTCTGACTTGTGGGGATGCATCCAGAAAGGTTTCCAGAGACTGTTTGTTCTCATTTCTAGATTTGCCCCCAGGTTTCAGCCAATTGTTTTAGCTAAATTTGTTAAACCATAAAAACAAGATTTTATTAGCATTATCTTTTTCTTTTAGGTTTTTAGCTATCTACTGAGATTCTATAATGTTACCATGGTTTCATTGAATGAAAGCCTTTCGAATGAGCCTCCTATGAGGCTGTTACATTTAATGTCAGACTTCCTGTTTGCTTTGTAATAAAATACAACTAAAATTCGCACATGTTTAATTTTTCTAAAGTTCCCTTTCGGCTTCTTGGACTTGACATTCTTTGGAGACATGCCGTGTGTTCCCCTTGTGAAATCTGAACTGTAAACATACTCTGTGTTTAACCCTTGCCAGAGACTCCAGTATAAATGGTTGGGAAAGGCCAATGGAGAATACTTTTATAAATGTTTCATTTTCATGGAGGTTTAAGCCAAGTGTACTAAGTACCCTCAATACCCCCCCCCCAAAAAAGGAAAAACAAAAGAGTAAATGGAAACCAAAACCAATATTGTTAGAGCTCTTAGTTTTTTAGGGTAAAATAAGTATGTTCACTATGTAGCACCAGATATACAGTAATATAAATTGGCTTTTAAAATAATTAGGGTACTTACCAATTAACATGGCAATCTGACGATATCATAAGCCTTTCTGAAGCAGCCAACCTTGTAATTTATGGCCTGTGGGACTAACATTTTATAATTTGAAAATGATAAGGCTGATTGAGAATAGCCAGTTCAGTTCTTTATCCTTGATAGTTGATTTTAAGCACAGGTTACTTTGACAACTACTTTATCTCTACCATTCATAGTATGAGTGCTATGAGCATTATTCCTGTCCTGAACATTACTCTCAGTGCCTAGGGAAGAGGTGTCCTGGTAAGAACTAGCTTCTAGATCAAGCATGATGTGTAACTCTGGAACAAAAATCTTCCTGCTGACCCACAGGCCCAGGACCAAGGAAAAGATGCCCCACTGAACTGACATGGGGTTCTGCCATTATAGGGAAAACACAACTGTGCCCAGAATATACAGGCATACCTTGGAGATTTTGCAGGTTTGGTTCCAGACCACTGCAATAAAGCAGATATCACAATAGAGCAAGCCAGCTGAAATTTTTGCTTTCCTGGTGCATAGAAAAGTTATGTTTGCACTAAACTTTAGCTTACTAAGTGTACAATAAAATTAGGTCTAAAACAACAGTGTATATAGCTTAAATTAAAAATATCTTATTGTCGGGGCACCTTGGTGGCTCACTTGGTTAAGCGTTCAACTTCAGCTCAGGTCATATCTCACGTTTCATGAGTTTGAGCCCTGTGTTGGGCTCAGTGCTGACAGCTGGGACCCTGGAGCCTACTTCAGATTCTGTGTCTCCCTCTCTCTCTGCCCCCCCCCCCCACACTCTGTCTTTGTCTCTCTGTCTCTCTCTCTAAAATAAACTTAAATATTTTATTGTTGAAAAACAAATCATCATCTGCACTTTTCGCAAGTCATAATCTTTTGCTGGTGGAGGGTCTTGCATCCATGTTGATGGCCGCTGACTGATCAGGGTGGTGGTTGCTGAAAGCCAGGATGGCTGTGGTGATTTCTTAAAATAAGACAACAAAGAAGGTTGCTGCACTGATTGACTCTTCCTTTCATGAATGGTTTCTCTGTAGCATGTGATGCTGTTTGATAGCATTTTACCCACAGTAGAACTTCTTTCAAAATGGGAGTCAGTCCCCTGAAACCCTGTTTCTGCTTTATCAACTAAGTTTATGGAATATTCTGAATCCTTTGTTGTCATTTCAACAGTCTTCACAGCATCTTCATCAGGAGTAGATTCCATCTCAAGAAACCACTTTCTTTGGTCATTCATCAGAAGCAACTCCTCAGCTGTTCAAGTTGTATCATGAGCTTGCAGCAATTCAGGTACATCTTCAGGTTTCACTTCTGATTCTAGTTCTCTTGGTATTTCCACCATATCTGCAGTTAATTCCTCCTCTGAAGTCTTGAACCTCTCAGAGTCATCCACAAAGGTTGGAATCAACTTCTTCCAAACTCCTGTTCATGTTGATGTTGATATTTTAACCTCTTTCCGCAATTTACTAGTGTTGTTGATGACATCAGGAATGGTTAATCCTTTCCACAAGGTTTTCAATGGACTTTGCCCAGATCCATCAAAAGTATCACTATCTATGACAACTACAGCCTTACAAAATGGATCTCTTAAATAATAAGGCTTGGAGGTTGAAATTACTCATTGATCCATGGGTTGCAGAATGGATGCTGTATTAGCAGGCATAGAAATAACATTGATCTCATTGTCCATGTCCATCAGAGCTCCTGGGTGACCAGGTGCAGTGTCGGTGAGCAGTCATATTTTGAAAGGAATCTTTTTTTCCAAGCAGTAGTTCTCAACAGTGTGCTTAAAATATTCAGTAAACCATGTTGTAAACAGATGTGCTGTCATCTAGGCTTTGTTGTTTCATTTATAGAGCACAGGCAGAGTGGATTTAACATAATTCTTAAGAACACTAGGATTTTTGACTTCAATTTAAAGTCACCAGCTGTATTTGTCCCTAACAAGAGAGTCATTTGTGCTTTGAGGGTTTTAAGCCAGACACTGACTTTGCCTCTCCAGCTATGAAAGTCTTAGATGGCATCTTCTTTCAGTAGAAGGCTATTTTATCTGCACTGAAAATTAGTTGTTTATTGTATCTACCTTCATGAATTATCTTAGCTGGATCTTCTGGATAACTTGCTGCAGCTTCTCCATCAGCACTTGCTGCTTCATTTTTCACTTTTGTATTATAGAGACAGATTCTTTCCTTAAACTTCATGAACCAACCTCTGCTTTCAGTTTTTCTTCTGCAGCTTCCTCACCTCTCTCTGCCTTCATAGTATTGAAGAGAGTTAGGGCCTTGCTGTGAATTAGGCTTTGGCTTCAGAGAATGTTGTGGCTGCTTTGATCTATCTATACCACTAAAACTTTTTCCATATCAGCAGTAAAGCTGTTTACTTTCCTGGCATTCATGTGTTCACTGGAATAGCACTTTTAATTTCCTTCAAGAACTTTTCCTTTGATTCACATCTTGGCTAACTGTTTAGTGCAAGAAGCCTAGCTTTTGGATGATCTTGGCTGTTGACATGTCTTCATCACTAAGCTTAATCATTTACAGCTTTTGATTTATAGAGACATCCCTTTGAGGAAATGAGTGATTCTTCCTTTCATTTGAATACCTAGAGGCTTTAGCAGGGTTATTAATTGGTTTAATTTTAAGATTATTGTGTCTCATGGGGCAACTGAGTGGCTCAGTCGGTTAAGCCTCTGACTCTTGATTTCAGCTCAGGTCATGATCTCACAATTTGTGGGTTTGAGCCCCACATCAGGCTCTGCGCTGATAGCATGGAGCCTGCTTGGGATTCTCTCTCTCTCTCTCTCTCTCTCTCTCTCTCTTACTCTCTCTCTCTGCCACTCCCCCACTCATTCTGTCTCTCTCTCCCTCTCAAAATAAATAAACTTAAAAAAAGTTCTTGTGTTTCAGGGAATATGGAGGCCTGAGGAGAGAGAGAGAAATGGGGGAACAGTTGGTTGGTGGAGTAGTCAGAACACACAAAACATTTGTTGATTAAGTTTGCTCTCTTCTATGGGAATGGTTTGTGGTTCCCCCAAACAATTTCAGTAACAAAGATCACTGATCACAGATCACCATAACAAATATAATCATAATGAAAAAGTTTGAAATGGTGAGAATTATCAAAATTTGACACAGAGGCATGAAGTGAGCAAATGCTGTTGGAAAAATGGTGCTGATAGACTAGACTCATGCAGGGTTGCCACAAACTTTCAATTTGTAAAAAATGCAGTATCTATGAAAGCACAATAAAGTGAAGGGCAATAAAACAAGGTATGCCTGTATCACATTACTGAATATTTAGTTGTACAATGAGAGGAGGGAGACTTAACTTCCAATGCATCCATTCATTCAACATACATTTTTGATCACTTAGTGATCTAAATCAAAAGCCAGATATTGTTTGGGCATTGGCAATGTAGTGGCGAACAAAAATCTGTATACTCATGGAGATTACATTCTAATGGAAGGTGACAAAAAGTAAAATTGGAAAGTGAACTATATAGCATGAAGATAGTGGTCAGTGCAATGGAGAAAAATAAAGCAGTAAAGGAGAAGAGGAAAAATAGTGGGAGGGGGGCTAGTTGTAGTAATTTAAAAACTTGAAATCAAGGAAGATATTACTGAGAAAGTGACCTTTGAATAATGTCGTGAGAGAGGAGAGAGAGTCATTTGGGTATTTGGAAAAAGTAGTCCAAGCAGAGAACAGAGTATGTGCAAGGGTGCTGAAGTAGAGAGTACCTAAGCTATTCAGAGGCCAGGGACCTGGATTGTTAGGGTTAGGTGGAACATAACACTGTTTGGAGCTAACAAAGTGGATCTATTTAGCCACTAATTAAAAATGCTTATTTGATAGGCTTGGATGGAAATGGAGGCCCCTTCTAACTGCCCACTTCTCCTCATCTTCCGCTGCTCCTTCTCCATCCCTCTTTTTCTTTGTCTTTCAGACTTGCTCATGGGGCTATCCTCTGTTGAAAGTTTTCTTCTTACAGACCTCCCAGCAAGGAGACTAAAGATTCAGAATTAAATGGCCATGGACTTCTCCCCCAAGGAAACATTCCAAAAGATGATCCTGACATCTTATAACCTTATATGAAGACACTTCTAGCCACATGAAAAGCACAAGAGATAATTGCATTTGATAACCCAACTTCATAGTGAAAATTAAAAATGTCAATTTGCAGTAGAAGATTGGTCTGTATTCTGGTCTGGTGAGAAAAGGATTAAGCTGGCTTGCACATCTCTAGGAGGTTCTCTGGTGGTGTGGGAAGTGATACTCAGCCTTGCCCTCATACAAGTGTGGAATTTGAACCCTAGTAATGAAGTTTTATGAAACACGGTTTATTTTTTTCATTATCATTACAAGTTTTTGTGAGGGTTAAATATATGGCAAATGCTTTGTTCATAATTGGAGGCCAATAAATTGTAAGAATACCTTGATAAATATTTAGGCATAAATAGTGAAAGAAGTCCAGGAAAGGATAAAAAGAGAGAAGGAAGTGGAGTAAAGAGCTTTCTTTTAGGAAACCAGAAAGACAAACATATTTGTAGGATGAAGGCAAGAAGCCAGTAGAGATCGAAAAGGTGAGAGGTCATGCCCTTTCACTTTCACACATTCCTGCAGGGACACTGTTGTCATCACTTCCTTATGGAGCTGCCTCCATGTCTCATGGCTGATGAGGTAGTCATGAATAGAAGTGGGGTAGAGTAAGTGACAGGGGCCACTGGGATCCTGGCAGCCCATGTTTATCAATAATTACCTTCTGGACTCAGTAGCTGATAACAGCCATAGGTTTAACCAGTGTGATTTATGGTCTGTGAATGTGATCTGTCATGGGAAAGAATTAATGCAAGTCAGCTTTGGTGAAGAGATTTTCAGTTTGGCCTCTTTGAGCCTTGATGACTATGGAAAGATGTCCCCAGTTCTCTTACAAGGAAATGAGAGCATGAATATGAAGCCCACATGTGCTGTCTGGCACATAGGAGATGTCAGTCAATGACTGCTGGCTATTATGATAATTTCTGCAACATAGCATATATGTATGCTTCAAGCATATTTGGCTTATTCTAAATGTAGTATAATCTTAATGCATTTCAGCATCAAGTAGTATTTCATGAGGATAAAATTATTGCAGCTAGAAATAAAACAGAAAATAATAATTCATCTCAATAGTTTTAGGCCTCAGAGAGAAAAACGTGTATAAAACCAAAGCACACAGATGACGTTTTGCCTAGATGAAAAAATGATACTTGCATCAAAAGCAACTCATGACTTCCTTTGATTCTAGTCTCTCAAAATAAAAATGCAGCTCTTTAACTTATCCTCTGGTGTCTTAAAAATATTGAAAATGTTTTAAAGAGTAGTTCATCATCACTCATGAGAAATGAAAAGCTGTTGCCTCTTCTACTAGATCAAATGATTCCATAATCATGTACATGTGGGGATGAAAATGAAATTGAGAAAAAGAAATGCAAACTACTGTTCTTGAGAACTGTGTCACTGGAAATCCAGTCAGGCCAAACTGACTTCACTGTCCTTAGCCAAAAAGATCATGCTGTGTACCAGGGGGAAAAATAAAGGAAATTTGGGAAAATGATTCAGGCTTTTCCTCTGTACTCTAAAATTCAGGCACTTGTGTATAAGAAGCTTTTATTATTTTATTGTTTCTTACTGTGTGCTAGTTGCTCTAGTATATTTCCCACATTGAACACACATAACAATCCCATCAGAAAAACATCATTATCCTCATTTGAAGGTGAGAAAAAGGTTTAGAATGTCTGTCTTGCACCAGATAGCATCATGCATAGCACCAGAAATGAGATTTGAACATGAACCTATGTCCATGTGACTAGAAAATAGGTGTTCTTTTTACTTTACTACTTTGTTGTATGTGCCTAAAATGTTTTCTCTTCTCTTTCTACTTGGTTTCTACCTACCATCTCTTCTTTCTCACTAATGCGCTCTTGCCTTCCAATCTACAGTAGCACATCTGCCATCTACTGCCCCAGTATCCCTTCTATAAAGATGTTTACGGGTCAGGGGTCAGGGCAATTATTAACAAAAGACATTGTCGTGCATTATGTTCCTCAATGGTAATGCAGAGTCTGAATCCTTGAATCAGTATTGTGTGCATTATCTGGAAATTTGTTAGATAGGCCTTCAAATTTAGGAACTACACTTGGCAATAAAAATTGGTTACAAATATTAATAACTAAATATCTCAGTTTTATGGGGAGCACTTGAGGGGACCCTATCGAATGAAAACCATAATTTTTAAGGAGCTGCATCAGATCCAGGTATTTTCTCTTTGTTCCCCGTACACATTAATATCTTCTATTTGTGAATTAGGTGTTTTTCAGTAGTTTTTTTTGGAAAAAAGACATGTGTTTTTCAACCATGATTCATTCAGGCCACTGCAGGATGCTCATCAGAACTTAGAACTCCATTCAGAGTAGACTGACCTGATGAACACTTAGAGATTTGTTTGTGTACAGTATGGATCTCATGCTAATGATAAGAATGTATGTTCTAGTCTGTACTGAATATTCTTGAACATATTTGTATAGCTTAATGGTCATACAAAGCTGTCCTCTGTAACTCCTTTCACTTGTGGGTCCATCACTGTCTAATGTGACAAGAAGGGAGGGCTGTTAATAGCAATATATAATTATATATTATAATATATAATATAATATAAATTATATTATAATTTTATAATATTATAAAAATATATATATAATTATATTATATAATAATATAAAAATAGCATTATTATTATAAATAATAATTTCCTTTTTCCTAGAGTTTAGACAAGGTTCGCTCTGGATCGTCCCATTTTGTCTTTGAAAGATGATGGTGACTGAGAAGGCATTTTGGCTGTCTGATTGATTCTCATTTGTGGATGGTTGGAAGGAAAGTTTCTATACCTTTAAGAGTTGAAATTCATCATGAATGCCTCTGGGTTTGTCTCAGCTCATGTAGACAATATAGAGACATACTTGAGAGCACGCTCCCTTTCATTTCAAAGTTATTTATGACAACTTAAAATCCACAACTTGAAAAGACTTGAAAGTATGTATTCTCCTCTTGGAGAACATTAACATTTGACTTTTCTTTCTGGAAGAAATAAAAGATAAAAAAAAAAAAACTTTATTTCAGTCTTCACCATGGGTTTAATTACTTTGGAGCCTTCTCCTGTGCTTTTGGCCTATTTGGAAATCCACATTCATGAATCATCTGAAAACAAGTGGGCAAGGAAATATAAGTGGCTGAAAAACAAAGATAGGATTGTGAAGCATTTGTTCTACATATATTTTGATTTCAGTGTGAAATTTCTTGGTTTAGAGCATTGTCGTATATACAAATGACATTAAGAAATGTAAAATTTTTTTAATGATTAATTCTGTACATTTCACATAGTTTATAAACGTTCTGGATGGAATACTAAACATGATGGAGAACTGTTTTATGCTGTGGAAGAATATTGTTTTTCCCGTTCTTTTTCTGTTTTCCCTGTCTCACCTATCAAAATGTAATCACAGCAGTAAAGCTGTGCGTAATTAAGTGCAGTGTACTAAATGGCACACTAAATGCATATCCTCAAATTTTAATGCGAACTTAATGTAATCTATTCCAAATAATGGAAATGTTTACAGAAGGAATGGGTTCTCACCTTTCTGGAGTGATAAAAGAAAAATCCATTTAGCAGATTTAAAAAAGTATTCTCTGAAAATATGAGTATAAAAAATCAGACTGCTGGATCAGTGGATGAATTAGGGTAAAACCACAAATATCTAAGCAATGTACATAGACCTTTATGCAGCTGCAAACATTTCCACCGGTAGAGTGAGCCTGTAAATTGGGTTTCCTGTGTTAGCCCTGGTTGCCTCTTTCTTTTTGATTTTGTAGTCCCCAGAGATCTAAGCTTTGTAACTGACGTATCCTAAAACTCTCCGTAATAGTTTTCCCTTTAATGTATAACAGATATTAACTAGCTGCAAAGAAAAATCCAAGACATTGTTCTGGATTAATATTCAATATGTATGGGCATAAAAATTCAAAAAAGTCTTCATGAAAAAAGTATTCATATGTACACAGAGAATGGAAATGACTGGAAGCTGGGGAACTGATTGCTAAATCCTTCCTTCCTTCCTTCCTTCCTTCCTTCCTTCCTTCCTTCCTCTGTCCCCTCCCTCTTTCCCTTTCTCCTTTTCTCTCTTCTTTTTTCTTTTCTTTTTTCTTTCTTTCTTTCTTTTTCTTTCTTTCTTTCTTTCTTTCTTTCTTTCTTTCTTTCTTTTTCTTTCTTTCTTTTCTTTCTTTCTTTCTTTCTTTCTTTCTTTCTTTCTTGTTGAATTATATTTTATGGTAGATGTTGTTTCAGGCCATCAGAAAATAAGAATTTAGTTTAATGAGTAAATAAGATTAGTTATAAAATTCCTATTGAGCTTATTCTCTCTTATGCTCTAAATGGTGTGCAGCATAAATGGTGCTCAAGCTACATAAAGAAATGATTCCAAATATATTGTAAGTGCTGCAGTAGACTGAAGATGGTTAGGGATTCATGAACTTTTTGGTTACTAGACCAAAGAGTAAAAAGGACAAGAGTTTTGGTGAAAACATCAGTAGAAAGTTTCCAACAGTGTATTTTGAAGGAAGAACTTAGAGAAGTGTGAAAGGGTCGGGGATGCTGCTTGATAATGACAGCTAAAATTTCGCATGCTCGCTATTTGCCAGGAATCATTCTGAATACATTAGGTGTGTTGTAAAATGGCTCAGTGAGGTAGGTGGGATTGGCTGCCTTTTACAGGTGCTGAAATCTTAAATCATTGGCTAAAAACAGTAGAAGAGAGTGGAGACTGGGGGAAAGGTCATCCTGCTTGTAAGAGGCAGTCTGGTGATTGTGATCCCATGCTGCTTGCAGGGCACAGTCCTGGGAATGGCAGGGCAAATCATATCAAGAAAGCTAACTTTCTACCCATCACTACGATCTTCCTTTTAAAATCTGAACCTGTGGTGGTCAAAACAAGGCCAAAGGCCTTTCTGTCTTCATTACACACCTTCTTGTTGAGGCCTTGGGATGTGGTTAAAGATGACTGATTTATCATGAAGATGTTTATCGCCTCTTCCTCCTGAGACCAGTTGAGTGGTAAGTAAAGAAGTTAAAATTATATGGGCCCAAACAGACAGAAAGCCATGGCATGCTAAGGAGAGTGTTAATGAGAAAAGCCTTGATGTTCCTGGCGGAGTCTTTGCAGGTTAAGATTCTGGAAAAGGGCTGTACTGAAATATAAAGATTGTTTGAAAGTCAGTATTCAGAATCTAAGATGCAGGCAGGACGGCAGGCATCTAGCATTCAAGCCGAAGGCTAAAGTGTTCTTCTGTGGAGAGTTGAACTTCAGAGGCTGAAGATTCAGACACTAGCTTCTCCCTCCTCTTCCTTGCTTGTGGAACATCTACAGGAAGAGTCTATCCCCCCTACCCCACAAAAGGGGATCAGAAATCCCTTTTTTTTGGAGATATTAAAAGCTTCAGAAATAAACAGCAAATTGAGACAGTTTTTATTGTCCAAATGTAACTTATAACTATCTGTGAGGTGAGATGTACATCTATCCTGACCATTCTCCCATGGAGATGCTGAGATGTGCAGTCTCTGCACCTTCCCCTTGAATCTGGGAACCAGTGTGTTGCTGCAACCAGTATTGCTAAAGCAATGCTCTGCAACTTCTGGGGCCAGACAATAAGAGGGATACAGCTTTATAGCTTTTACCTGGAGATCTCTCTGTCTTTCTGTCTCTCTCTCTCTCTGGCTGTCTCTTGGTTCATATGCTTTGAGAACCTTGAGCCAACATGTAAGATTTCTGCTTTTCTGAAACTGCCAAACTGGAGAGATTGCGTGCAGAAATTGCACAGAGATAGACAGGTGTCTGAGGAAACTTGAGGGTTGCAGCCCCCTAGCCCTTGTGCTGCTCTAGCTGATGCCAAGTAGAGCAGAGACCAGACGTCCCTGATGAGCACTGCTCCAATTCCAGATTCATAAGCAAAATAAATGTTTTTGTTATAAGCCACTACATTTTGAGATGGCTTGTTATGCAGCATGAGATAACTGGAAAAACCACACACTGACACTGGGGGCTCCTACAATGGCCTAAAGGGAAGTTCTATTCCAGAATGCTTTAAACTTCTGGTTAGTGATCCTCATTTGTAATCAGAGAATTTCCAATCATATCCTTGGAGTCTTAGTGTCTTATTGTTAAACACGAATGGACCATCATGAACCACTGTCCACTTTGAAGAAAGTTTCCTTTCAGAAACAGAGGCAAAAATAGACAGATGAAATGAACCCAAAGAAACAAAGGTAATTCAGGAAACAGAAGGAGCATCCCACTCTGCAACTCAGAAATAGACAACGATTATTATAGTCCGAAAACAGTGAAGGAGAAATTAGAAAAAGAGATGTTTTGCAAGTTTGATATGTAATTGCTAAAATAAAGAATTAAGTAGGGGCGCCTGGGTGGCTCAGTCCGTTAAGTGTCCGACTTCAGTTTAGGTCATGATCTCATGTTTCATGGGTTCAAGCCCTGCGTTGGGCTCTGTGCTGACAGAACCTGAGACCTGCTTGGGATTCTGTGTCTCCCTCTCTGTCTCTGCCCCACTCCTGCTCATGCTCTGTCTCTCAAAAATAAATAAACATTAAAAAGAAGTAAATGGTTGGAAGATAGTCAAAGAACCCTCCCAGCAAATGAAAAAGGAGAGAAAGAGATTGATTATTTAGAAAAATCATGAAAGACCAGAGTATATCTCTGGTATGCAAAATTTGAATGATAGGAGTTCTAAAAATAATATTTTTTTAAATAGAAAATCATCACAAATTAATAGAAAAATACTTCTAAAAACAAATGGATATGGATCCAGTGAGTTCCAGTAGCAGGACTGAAAAAGATTCACTCCAAAGCACTTAATGGTGGACCAGGGATACAGAAGAAGATTCTAAAAGTTTTCAGAGAGGAAAAGTAAAATCACCTCACCCATAAAGGCATAAGCTTCAGAGAAGCATCTAATTTATTGCCTTACCAGGTACTAGAAGGCAATAGAATACTTCACAATTTGGACTGAAAGTGATTTCCTACCTATAATTAATTCCATATCTGGTAATATTATCAGTAGAATATTAGCTGAAATAAAGACATTTTCGCATATGTGAGGATTCATGCACTCATGCATTCTTTCGAAGTGTGCAGTGAATTTGTTTCATCACAATGAAAAATCAAGAAGAGGAAGAACTTGTTTTCAAAAAACAGTGAATAGAACTCAAAAGAGGAATAAAAAGAATATTCAGGATGACACATGGGCAGCAGCCATTGGTTCAGATTGGAGCAAGAGGATTGGAGGCTCCAGGAAGGAGATGGTGTGGAAGTAAAGGGGGCTTGATAGAACATAGGATAGAATAGTGCATGGAGTGAGGGTGGGGAGAACACATAAATAGCAGATATGGTAGAGCCTTTGGGAAAAAAAATGAAGATATGAGGATTGAAAATTATGTAAGTCAGGAAACAAGGCAACTATTAAATTCAGGAAAAGGTATAAAGAATATAAGAAAGGAGATGTAATCATTTAATAAAACATTTTTATATTACTTGATTCTGCAGTGAATAGTATTTACATAGTTAATTTTGTAAACATTATTCATCTAACTAAAAATAGTAAAATAATTATATTAGGAGGAGGCGGAAGGGGGATCAATGGTGTGAGCACTCAGACCTAGTCTATCATAATAGGAGATCAATAGTTATGGTGTAAAATTGATTACTCAGGAAGTAGGCATATAATTATATTATTTGGAAAAATGGAGACATTTTCCAGAAGAAACAGCTATAAAAGAGTTAACAGTGATGGTAGAGAATGAGATCAAGTTTTGGAGTAGGTCAGGAAATGCTGTTTTTCATTAGAAGTAGAACAACAATATATATTGGTTTCTCTATGACAGTTCTGGTTTATGCCTCATATTCCATATCCCATTTGGTTTATTATTTGTGCCAGACAAAAGTGTCCCAGTTTGGATAATAAATTATATGATCATTTTAATTATGAGCATTTTGGTTTAACTTGATATTTTTAGAAGGACGTAGGTATACTTTTGAAATAGAAAATAAAGATTTAAAAAATAGAAACAAAGGATATTGGTTTGTAATCTTGTCTTTGCTACATGTTTAGAAGCATGTAGACCATTGGTTGAAATGGTGGAGGAGTGTGAGGGGCAGTGCTGGCAGGGACCTTCCTTTATCTCCTTGCTGTCCTAGTGTGACAGTTGTACAAATACATCATAAAAGTCCTCCTATCTGATGCTGCCAGGAACGGACTCCTGGGTCAAATTAGCACTATTTCAGGAAGGCAGACAATAGGTGAAAAATGCACAGAATTGAGAACTTTGGGAATATCAGAATAAATCCTGACACAAGAGCATGAATGCCATGTTGACAAGTAGGGAAACCTTATTTATGTGTGATGTGAACCTTGCTTGGAGTGAATAGGCAGAAAACCTAAATCATTTCAACTTGGATTTTAGCATGCCATGTGCTGGGGAGACCAGAGGGCTAGGGTGAGAACAGGACTTGTATTTGCTCCCTCCTCCACACATTGGACCTTGAAAAGTGCTGTTAACATGTAAATCACTGGAAATGCCTATATCCCACACCCCAACACAGGAAGCTAATTCTCCATGGAGTGGGAGAGGTGAGGTGAATATAGAGGGGCTGGTGGTGGGTGGGGATGTTCAACCTAAGCTGTTGCTTGAAATCAGCAATGGATTTCATGTCAGTTTCAAATTGTATTAGATGTCTCCTCATGAAGCCGGATTGGACCAAGTCTATCAGACACAGTTTTCTTCTGCTTCGGGAATGATAATATACTTCAGATGTACTTTCATTTATTCAGGCTTTTAGTGGCAGTCTTTCTTCTTGATCCTCAAAGGAGGAGGACCTAAAACCATCTAGCCTTAATCTCTCCTGAGAATAAAGCAGACCTTTTTGGAATGTGTGAACACTTGACTGAAATCTGATAACATTTCTTTGGAAAACAATCCAAGTTTTTCCTTGTATACTCTAAAATTCATCAATGGGTACAAGGGCTTCCCCATTATTTTATTGCTTCTTATTATGTATTAAGTGCTTAAATATATTCCTTGCAAGGAACACACACAAGAATCCTATTTAAAAATCACTATCCCCATTTGCACGTGAGAAAAGGGTTTAAATATGCTTCTTGCACCAGATAGGTCCATACATGGAATTTGAACCTATGTCTGTGTGATTAAAAAAAAGTCTTTCTACTTTACCACTTCGTTGGTGTATGCTTAAAAGGTTTTCTCGTCTCCTTCCACTTGGTCTCTACTGATTATCTCTTCTTTCCTGTTGATATCCCCTACCTTACATTTGACTCTAGCCTACATGTGCTGTCTACTGCTCCAGTATATCTTTCATAAAGATTTCTAGGAGTCAGGGCAATTGTTGGCAAAAAATGCTGTCATGCAGGAAGTTCCTCTAGGCAATGCTATTTAGAGAGCAGTCTTAGGACAGGCAGCATGGGTATCACCTGGGAACTTGTTTGATATGGAAATTCTCAAGCCCTACCCAAGGCCTACTAAATCAGAAACTCTCGGAATAGGGCTCAGGTGCAACCTTTGTTCTAACAAGCTGTCCTGGTGATTCTGAAACAGGCTAACATTTGAGAACCGTTGCTCTGGAGCAATATAACTCTATGTGTGGTTCAAACTTATGGCCCAGCATTGACCAGCATCATCAACACCATCTGGGGTTTTACTAAGAAATGCAAATTCTTCAGCTCCATCCTAGACCCACTGAATCAGAACCTTTTGGGACAGGGTCCCAAGGATATAGGTCCCTGGAATCTGGGTGTTGATAAGACTTCTAGGGGATTTTTATTCAAGCTTAAGATTGAGAGGCACAGGTCTAGGGATTATCATTCTGTCTTTATTGCCCAGAGGAGGAGCATGCAAGGTTGAAACTCCCTGATCAACTCTCCCACAGGAAGTACACATTCTCTCCAGATGTAGTGAGTGCCTAATTAATATAGTAGTTACACCCAAGAGTCTTATTATGAACAGAAGTTTTGAGAATTCATGTAAGTGGGTAAACTCATCATAGAAAGGTGTTGCAACTTGAACAATTTCAGACTTTTGGTTATTTTTTGTATGCTTATTCCTTCCAGTGTTGCCTGTTCCTGGAAGCTCTCCTGTCTTTCTTTCATATCCTGCCCTTGGTGCCCCTTACTGCATGCACTCAAAGCACTCTAAGCAAGTAGTGATTATAGCACTTTCACTAGTACTAAAACGTGGCTTCTTACTTGCCAGCTTCCCCACTAGCCTTTGAGCAGAGCCCATGCTTTTACTTCCTGCAAGAGAATAAATAAATATGCACATAACCAAGGTTTTGTAGAACCTGTAAAACTAGAAGGAATCTTGAAGGCCATCCCTTCTAACCCCTGCTGCAAGGAATGCTGGATAGCAATGCACAAAGAGAGAAAACCATATTTAGGTTAGCAGTCTAATCATAAGGCCTGCCTTGACTGTAGTGACCTTGTGTTCTATCTGGCATAAAATCTAGGTAGTACCTTGACAACTTAGCCTCCTGAGATCTGTGCAGTGAGGCTGGATTGACTGGAAGGTGGTCAGTGTTCCAGTGTTCTAGATCCTGACTAGTTCCAAACTAGTTAGGATCAGAAAGGCATGAGGGATGAGACCTCTCCCTTATTTACTTTTATTTTTTTGTTTGTCTATATGTGTCAAGTTTTCACAGAGCTGGAAGGATCTTATAAAAACTCTAGACTGACTTCTCCACTGAGGAAACTGAGATCTGGAAATTTGGGTAGACTTTTACATTGGAATGTTAATTTTTCCATTAAACTTATAATTCACTAGACTCTGAACTTTTTGAGGGCAGAGATGATACCTTCATTGTATTATCTATAGAGCCTGGAAAAGTGCTTGACACACAATTAATAGGTACACAATAGATATTTGAATGAACAAATGATTTGCCTAAGGTTGTCCAGTGATTGAACCTGAATGACAACAGAAATTTTCTAGGTCTTAATCCATTGGTCTTCCAGTTGTAGCTTATAAGAATGTAGATGCTAAAGCTATCTACATATGGAAAAATTCATGCTCCTATTCCCCCATAATTAATGCTATTTCTGTAGAGAAGGCTTCTCTGAAATTGGTCCAAGCTGATCTGGGTAATGGCAGGTCAAAGAGGATTAAAGGCCTTCACAGCATGGATTGCACAGACTTTAACCCTCATTTCAAAAGAACAAATTTACATTGGCAGTGGTTCTCAAACTTTTCCTGTTAATATACCACTTAATTGGGATGAGGGTTTCCTAAACTACATTGCTTTCCTGAGAAAAGTGGTATTTTTGTTAAGTATATTAACCAACAAAAGTAAAGAGATGGTCATTTGATAAATACTCAAGAGAGACCAACAATGGGCTATCTTTGTGGACCTCAAGGACCACCACTGGGCCATATGCAGAAATGTTTTCCATAGCAATTAATACGGTGTTAGGTTTCAAATCAATATCCTTCTGCCCTTTGTAATTTTTCTCTCCCTTCCAACCTCTATCCACAGGCAAGCATGGATCTAATTATAGATTAGTTTGCAGTGTCAAGAATTGTATATAAGTGAGGTCATATGCCATGTTTTTTTGGTGTGGCTTCTTTTTACTCAGCATTGTTCCTTTCAGATTCACCCATGTTTTTATGAGTATCAATAATCTATTACTTCTTATTGCTAAGTAGTATTCCATTATAGGAATATAGCAAAATTTATTTATTCACTTACCTGTTGTTGTTGGTCTTTTGGGTTCTTTTCCAATTATGGCTGTAACAACTAAAGCTGCTGTAGACATTTGTGAATATATCTTTGCATGGGCATATGCTTTTGTTTTACTTGAGTAAATAAGAAGTAGAAAGCTTGGTGGTCTGGTAAATGTAGTTTTAACTTTTAGGAAATTGAAAAATTGTTTTCCAGAATAGTTATACCATTTTGTATTCAAAGGAGCAGTGTATGAGCAGTTTTTAAACATTGTTGCCAACACTTGATGTGGTCAGTCTTTTTTAGTTTTAGTCATTCTAGTGGGTATATAGTGATTTCTCATTTGGTTTTGATTTGTATTTTCCTAAAAATAATGATCTTTAGCATTTTTTCAAGTTTGTTTTAAAAGATCTATATATATCCTCTTTGGTGAAATGTTTATTCAAATTATTTTAATATTTTAAAAAATTGGATCATTTGTTTTTTTATTATTGAATGTTAAGAATACTTTATTCTTATTCTAAGGCCATTATCAGACACATACTTAGCAAATATTTCTCCTAGTCTGTGACTTGCCTTTTAATTTTCATAACTGATCTTTAAAAGAACAAAAGACTTAAATTCTGACGGAGTCAAATTTACTGATTTTTTTATTTTTTGTTTGTAATTTTTGTATCATCTTAAGAAATCGTTGTCAAAGTCAAGGTCACGAGGATCTTTCCCTACATTTTCTTTGACAAGTTCTATAGTTTTAGCTCTTACATTTAATCTTTGATCTGTTTTGGGTTAATTTTTGTAAATGGTGTGAAGCAAGACAAGGTTGTTTTTTACATATGACTATCCAATAATTCCAGCACTGGTTAGTAAAATAATTTTCTTTTCCTCAGTGCATTGTCTTCATGCCTGTGTTGAAAATGAATTGACCATGTATGTGTGGGGATATTTCTGATTTTTATTCCATTCCATTGATTTATTTCTCTTTATAATACCACACTACCTTGATTACTACTACATTAAAGGGCTTGAAATCAAGTAGTGGTGTGGAAATATTCCAGATTTGTATTTGTCAAAAATTTTTGGATCTATTTTAGGTATGACTAGGTCTGATTTCCCATATAAATAAAAATAAGCTTGTTAATTTCTACATAAAAGGTCATTTGGGTTTTTATTAGGATTGCATTGAAGCTATAGATCAATTTGGTGAGAACTAATGTTTTGGAATACTGAGTCTTCCAATCCTTAAATATGGTATATTTCTCCATTTACTTAAGTATTTCTTCATTGTAGTTTTCGGTATATAAGTTATATATCTTTTTTACTGACTTGTCCCTCCATATTTTATATTTTGATGTTGTTTTAACTGATTTATGTTCTAATATCAGTTATAATTGTTTGTTGCTATTACTTGGAAATACAGCTGATTTTTTTTTATATTGACTCCATACTCTGCTTGCTAAGTTTACTTATTAGTTCTAGTAACTTTGTAGCTTTTGTAGTGTTTTCTGTATAAATGGTTATGTTGTTTATGAATACCATTTTAGTTTTTCCTTCCAAATTATTTAACTTTTAATTTATTTTTCTTTATTGCACTGACTAGAACCTTCAATATGCTGATTAGAAGTAATGGGAGTGGACAGTCTTGCCTTGCTACCTGCTTCAGGTGAACAACATTCAGTATGATGTTGGCTGTAGACTTTTTGTGGAGGCCCTTTTAACAGGTTGAGTTATTTCTATTCTTAGTTTCCTGAGGGCTTAAAAAAATGAGTAATGGAGGTTAGATTTTGTTAAATGCTTTTTCCTTGTCTATTGAGATGATCATATGACTTTTCTTTTTAGTCTATTATTATAGTGAATTACATTGACTGATTTTTTTAATGTTCATTTATTTATTTTGAGAGAGAGTATGTAAGCACACATGCATGTGCACGTGCAGGGGAGGGGCAGCGAGAGAGGGAGAGAGAATCCCAAGCAGGCTCAGTGCTATCCCTGCAGAGCTAGATACACGGCTTCATCTCATGAACCATGAAATTATGACCTGAGCTGAAATCAAGAGTTCAACTCTTACCCAACTGTGCCCTTCCCCTCCATTGCCTGATTTTTCACTGCTAACCCACCCTTGCATTTCTGAAATAAACCCTACAAAATCACAGTGTAGTATCATTTTCATGTATTATTGGAGTTCATTTGCAAAAATTTTAAAAGAATTTTTGCATCCATGTCCAAGAATAATATTGGTTTTTAGTTTTCTTACAATAACTGATTTTGGGATCTGGTTAAGATTGACTTCCCAGACTGAGTCTGGACATCTTCCTTATTCATTATTTTCAAGAAAGTTTGTGTAGAATTACATGTAGAATTCAGGTGTGAGGCCATCTGTGCCATAAGTTTTCACTGTGTGAATGTGTGAATGTTACTACAAATTTAATAAATATTCAGATTATCTATTATTTCTTAATGAGCATTATCCATTTCATCTAAGTTTTAAGTTTAATGCTAAAATATGTTTAAATTTTTTTTAATGTTTATTTATTTTTGAGAGAGAGAGACAGACAGCGTGAGTGGGGAAGGGGCAGAGAGAGAGGGAGACACAGAATCCCAAGCAGGCTCCAGGCTCTGAGCTGTCAGCACAGAGCCTGATGTTGGGCTTGAACCCACGAACTGTGAAATCATTACCTGAGTCAAAGTCGGACACTCAAGTGACTGAGCCACCCAGGTTCCCAAATGGCAAAATATGTTTAAAATATTCTTTCATCATTTTAATATATGTGACTTTCATAAGTGTGTCACCACTCTCATTCCTGATACTAATTTGTGTTTTTTCTCATTTATTTCCTGTTCAGTATGGCCAGTAGTTGATTAATTTTTTTTATCTCACAAACCCAGTTTTTGCTTTTAAAAATTTTCTCTATTATTTTTCTGTTTTGTTGATTATGCTTTTCTCTTTAATTTTTTAAAAGAAATTTATTATTATTTTTAAATAATTAGTTAATTAATTTTTTTAAAGTAAGCTCTACACCAAATGTGGAGCTTCAACTTACAACCCCAAGATCAGGAGCTGCATGCTCTACTGACTGAGCCATCCGGGTGTCCCTAATTTTTTTAATGTTTACCTTAGATTTAATTGCTCTTTTCCTCTAGTTTCTTAAGGTAGAAACTGAGGGTACTTATTTGAGATCTTTCTTCTTCTCCAGTATGGGTATTTAGTGCTATAAATGTCCCTCGATTCCATACATTTTGATATGTTGATATTTTGATATGTTGTGTTTTCATTTTAATTCATTTCCAAAGTGGTAACCCCTTTGAAAAGGACCTTGACTAATTAGGCTTGTGTCTTTCACTAGGGAACAAGTGAGGGCATTTTGTTTTAACAAGAGAAACCTGAATTGTTATATACAGGCACTGTGTATGGTGTGAGAGGACTGGGCAATGCAAGGGGGTGGACTATGTCAGATACCTTTTATGAGACAACTCAGACCTTTTTGGTTTTACCTCTTTCTAGAATATTTGGATACTTGTTTCACTGAGCTGTTGAAGCCACTGATTTCACAAAAGAAAAATATGACAGTGTTTTGCTTTATGCCTGTTCCGTGTCCCTTTCACCTCTTACCCTGTGATGTCCTTGTTGCTGAAGTGTGAAACACTGCAGGAGCCACTTGGTCCCCATGCATTTGCAACTCAACGGTACAGGGGTGTCAATGTCCGTGTCAGTTAGAAATGTTAACCAGTAGATAATTTTTTCTTCCTTTCTACTTTTGGATAGATTGTTCTAAGTTAGTAGTTTATACAGCCTATTGGAAGATGGTTACAGAAGGTAGAACAATCCAAGAGGTTGAATGAACTATTTACATTTCTTTTCTCTTCTTTGACTCATTTTCCCTTTCCCTCACTCTTGCTTCCTGGAGATTGTATATCGGCTTTTACCCCTAATAAAGGAATAGCATATCAGCTTTTACCTTAGATTTTGCTTTCTGGGAAGCCCAGACTAAGGCAGAAAGCAATCAATAAATGATAAATCAGTATCATTAGTTTATTTAAAATGATTTCACACTCATCAAGGTCTACTATGACTGAGAAAAATCAAGACAAGAATATACAAAGAATAGGGTGCCTGGGTGGCTCAGTCGATTAAGTGACCAACTCTCGATTTTGGCTCAGGTCATGATCTCATGTGAGTTCGAGCTCTGTGTTGGGCTCCATGCTGACAGTGCAGAGCCTGCTTGGGGTTCTCTCTCTCTCCCTCTCTCTCCCTCTGCCTCTCTCTCTCTCTCTCTCTCTCTCAAAGTAAATAAAATTAAAAAAATAATATACAAAGTATGACTTAGTTTTAGTTTAGCCAGTATTGGAGGAGGTCATCAAAAGGATGTGACCACTGGTTGGCCCTAGAGTTAGACTTGGGCAATTGGAGGCTCCTCACTACCTTCCCTGTCCCTGAAATGTATGTTCTGTCTGCCATCCATTCCCATATTAGGAGCTGTTTGAAGGGCATATCCTTGAGAGAGTCAGCTGGTGTTGAGACCATTTGGACTGAATACTTGAGTAAACCCTGTTAAGGCCTGTAGAAACTTTAAGATTCTGGCGGGCAGCTTTAGAGAGCTACTTATTTTGCAGCCAGCCAAGACAAGCCTTGTATGTAAGTTCCCTTGATTATTTTATCTGCCACCTGCCAGTCTGGAGCGGCCTACCTGTTTGTTTGGTGTCTTCTTGCCCTCTGTGTATGGGGCCCAGTTTGTGAACCAACAGCTAGTGTTATTCTTCTGAAGCTAAAACATTGTTGCAAGTTTTTCTTTCTCCACTTAGTACTGATTCAACAATTGTTTTCCTCTGACGATTATATTTCCTTCTTAAGTATGGTGTTTTGCATTTTGAGTTTAGGTGTTTGGCTCAGGGTGCCTGTGTGTGGCTTTCAAAACTGTTTTGGGGGTTAGACCCCTTGTAGTTTTGTACATGGATTGCACTGTCTGAAAAGTGAATACCCACTGTCTGATCCACTGTCTGTGGTAACCTCTATTTTTAAATAATCTATGGTTCTTTTTAAGCAACTCCATGTCAGTCTCCTCTCTTTGCTCTGAGCTGCTTATACTGGTATTGCAAGAAGGTAAGAGGAAATATTTATGTTATGAATAAGTCTGTAGAAAATCATATTGTCACTTGTAAACTAGTGTATGCTTGACTTGATTTCTTTTGTCATCGCTAAAGTTCCTTATGGGTTTGGTTTTTTGCTCCTTTCTCTTTGTTTGGTGACTAATATCAGTGTAAACCTCTGTCTACTGCCAAACTCTTCTGTTGACAGCTAGAGCCATGATTTCATAAACTAATGCTAATCTGGTATTTCAGAAGAATAAAGCATTGGTTGGGGAGGGGGGTAGTATAAATATGTTTTACATTATCTATTTGTTACAAAGTTAATAAAAGTGCTCATTTTTGCATATTGTGAAAAATTGGAAAAATAGAAGACAGTATTACCAGTAGCTCAACAGAAGAGAATCACTGTTAGTATTTGGATGTAGTTCCTTTCAATCTGTTGCCGAGCATATTATTTTCATATGACTATTATGAAGCAAAATTAAGTATATCAGTGTTTTCAGGAATTTATTTTCTAATTTAAAAAGTAATACATGCTTGGTGTGGCAAATTTGGAAAATAAGCCATTTTTAAAAAAAAGGGAAATTAAAATTATTGTGAATCATATCTAACCTGCATTAGTCAGTCTCCATATTTAATTTACTTATTTATAATGTTTTTTACATGCAAAGTATCTTGTAAAAATAGGCATTTCTTCCACGTTCAAATAGTACTTGGACAAGAAATATCAACAACTTAACATGATAGCTTTTGTTAAATCTGAATTATTTAAACTTTAACAAAAGTAAACTTAATTTATTTTATCCTTATTATAAATATTAAGTTGGAAGGGCAAATAATTATAGTTAGGCTAATATTCGAAAAAGAAAAAAAGAAATTATGTCTGATAGCTCCTTAAATGTGGTTGTTAGTTCCTTAAAAGACAATGCACTTGGCTTTCTACAGGTAAGCAGGCTTTTGCTTATCTTGCACGTCTGAGCAGGGATCCAGACTAGAGCAATACTTTCCATTACTTGAGAAGTTCTAAATCTTTAGTAATCATGTGTTTCCTTCAGGACTGTAATCACATTTTCCACTAACAGGGAGTCTAATACTCCACCTTTGCGTCTTTGTGAAAACCATCCAGTGAACATGATTATGAACGCACGACATGCTGCAGGAGTGGTAATATTAGTTAGATGTTCAGTAGGAATGTCTTTTCTTCAGACTTCTCATTTGTTTATAAAGACACGTTCATGAAGATATATGTTTTTAATTACACTTTATATTTTAAGGTAATTGCAGACTTACATGCAGTTGTAGAAATACTGTAGAGAGATCCTGTTATTTTATATACTTGTCCTAGACTTCCCCAATAGTCCTATCTTGTAATAGTATAATATCGCAAGTAAGGGGTGGGCGTATATCATTTTTATTCATTTTTCCTTAGTTTTATTTGTACTCGTATATGTGTGTGTATTTACTTCTATGCAGTGTTATCACATGTGTCATTTTGTGCATCCACTGCTGTACAACAGTTAAGAAGAAAAACAGATCACCACGAGAATCCCCGATGTGGTGGTTTTCTAACCATGCTCACCTCCCTCCCACCCCTAGTCTTGCCTCTAATATCTGGCATCCACTTATTCATTCTTTATTTTTGAAATTTTGTTATTTCAAGAATGTTCTGTGTAATAGTTACAGATTCACAAGAAGTTGCAAAGATAGTACAGACTGGTTGTGTGTACATTTTACTTAAACATAAAGCATGATATCCAGTCCATAAAGTTGATGTTTTATAACAGATGACAATGGTTCTATGCGACACATTATGCCATGTGTAGATTTGTGTAACCATTTCTGGTGATTTTGGTTCAGTTTTGTAAAAAAAACTTTTGAAGGAACGTGAATTATCTATGGAGAAAAAAAACCCAATAAATATTTTAAAATATTGTGGTCATTTTAAATATGTCCATAGATTCTTCATACTTCTCCTTATAAGAGGTGGAGCCTAATTCCCATCCTGACGAGCGTGGGCTTGACTCAGTGACCCACTTCTATCAAAAAGAATAAAGTGGGGGAAATGGTATGCAACTTCAAAGATGAGGTCTTAATGGGCATCTCTCTGTCTCTCTTTCTCTCAGAATGCTCTGGTAGACGTTAGCTGCCATCTTGTGAGCAGGCATGTGGAGATGCCTAGGTGGTGAGGAACTGAGGCTTTCTACAAAAGCCATGTAAGTAAATCATCTTCAAAGTAAGACTTCCAGTCCCAGTAACATTTTCCAATATGGCTTTGTCTGTCATCTTGACCGTAACCTCATGAGTGAACATGACCTCCAATTGCATAGGAGGTCCCAGGTCCCTGAACCCAGAAACAATTTGAGATGATAAATTTTTGTTTTCTTAAGCCACTAAATTTTGCAGTAATTTGTTATGCAACAATGTATAACTAATGCAAGTATCAATATGTAGGAAGGCATATAAAATATATTAGAAAATAGAATATTTTTAACATCATTGAAAAAAAAATCCCACAGACTACCTTTGCTTTTATAATTACAACAGCATTATGGGCATAAGACAATATCAGTCCAAGAGATCACTGAATTGCCTAAACTGTGAAGGTGGGTTGTTTTTGCTTTTTCTAATTGGGGTAGAGGAGAATCTATGTCATGGGACCTTCTAAGTTTCTCCATCTTCCCCTCCCACACACTCCTTTACCTTTTTTTTTCCTCTGAGGTGCCGGCTATATGGCAACTTTCGTGAGGTTCGTTTGCAATGACTGACTTTGATTTTGTATGGGGGCATCCCCAAATCTTTATGCTAGGGTATATCACAAAATAATTATCCAATGGCCTGTATCAGTAATGATTTATTGTTATAATTTGAAGCCAAACCCAGCAAAACTTTTGAATATATTAACTTGCTCTGTGCTCCAATTTAGTTACAAAAAGGACACATGGAGGAGAGTCTGTAACTTACAATATAAAACAAAACTAGAAATAATTGCTTAATGTCAACTCTTCTGTTTGGTTTCCACAGTATTTGTTCTCAACTACCCTATTCTAATTTTGTATCTGTCTATAACAACTATTTTCTGACTAAAAATATACTGTCTTTGAATCTTAGATCATCAGCATATGTAGTAGCTACCACAATGTTAGAGCAACCACGGGCAGCCTCAGACTTTTTTGTAAAGGTGCTTTTTGGAATGTGGCAATTTAATGGGAATTGGGAGATAGAGTATTTGTCTCGAAGCTACATTAGTAAAGCAACAACAGATTAGGGGGATGGTGGTGGTGGCGGCGGCGGCTAAGCTTCCCTCCCTTCAAGCCACTTGGCACTGCCATTGAAAGCAGTATTCTACTGTGGAAACTTACTTTCTCCATCTACTCTTATTAGCAGCTCTTTCTCCACCAGTCCCTCAACTGTTATTCCCTAAAGCAATGGTTCTCAAACTTTAGCAGGGATCAGAGTCACTTGGCAGATGTGTTAAAACAGATTGCTGGGCCCATTTCCAGAGTTTCTGATGCAGGAGGTTTGGAGTGGAGTCAGAGAATTTTCATTTCTTCTGTGTTCCCAGGTGATGCTGATGCTGCTCTTCCAGAGACCATACTTAAGAGCCACTGCCCTGAAGTTCTGTGCTGAGGTGGGAGTTGAGAACCTGAGTACACAGTAAAGGCAGGAGCCAAAGTAGCAAAGGAGATCACCAAACTGCTTTTGCATGAGGCAGTCAAAGAAATATGTTTTTGCTGTTGAGAAAGAGGAAATGAGGAGGAGAGAAGGAGAAGGGAAGTGGCATGATTAAGATAGCCTGAGGCTGAGTGGTCAGATAAAGATTAAGGTACCTACAGAAAGAACCTGGTAGAGAGGTTCTTGGAGGTCTTTAAAAATTCCTCTTCCATATTTGGGAAAATCTTAAAATATGCCATATTCACTCATTTTCTATCAAGGTGTGTGTGTGTGTGTGTGTGTGAGAGAGAGAGAGAGAGAGAGAGAGAGAGAGAGAGAGAAGGAGAGAAAGCACAAGAGCAAAACAGAGACAGAGAGAGAGGATGTGCATGTGCTTGTGTGAGGGAATTAGCTGCTGGTTTCTTTTTTTTTTTTAAGTTTATTTATTTATTTTGAGGGAGAGCAAGTGAGCCAGGGAGGGGCAGAGAGAGAGAGGAAGAGAGAATCCTAAGCAGGCTCTGTGCTGTCAGCGCAGAGCTCAATGCAGGGCTCGAACTGACAAACCGTGAGATCATGACCTGAGTCGAAATCAAGAGTCAGATGCTTAATCAACTGAGCCACCCAGGCATGCCCTGACAGCTGCTGATTTCTATTAAGAGTTGATGCCCTTCAGAAGAGAGCACATTTGGGATGGTGAAGTGGTCAGCAAACTAAAAGTGACAACTTATATCCAGAGGTGACCCATACACTGTAGTAGTCCCCTACATCCTCTCTTCCCCTCACTGGAATTTAGAGTTGTCTCAGAGAAGGATTTGGGCTTGCAGAGGACATGAAAATGGGGGCTTGAATCATACATATCTAGTTCTCTAGGGGCCAGAGAGGCCTCAGCTATAATTGGGTTCCCAGTTTTTTACAGTTCTCACCTGCTTTGTGTTTATCCTGAAGTCATCAGATAAGCCAAGTGCAATACACTTCTTCACATCACAACCTTGAGAGGTTCTGTTTGTCTTTTTCTCATGAATTCCTGGAGTGTTATGTGGAGGGGACAGCTACTTGCTGCAGGTTATCTTTATCCTGGCCCCCTGATGAAGGATGGATATTCTCATACTTCTAGGAAGGGAGGAGATGCCCCATCAACCCAGTGTTTGAGGAAATTTCTTTTTTTTTTAAATATTATTTTTTAAAAAATTTAAAACCAAGTTAGTTAACATGTAGTGTAATAACAATTTCAGGAATAGAATTTAGTGATTCATCACTTACATATAACACCCAGTGCTCTTCTCAACAAGTCCCCTCCTTAATGCCCCTTCCCATTTAGCGCCACTCTGACACCCCTCCAGCAACCCTCAGTTTGTTCTCTATATTTAAGAGTCTCTTATGGTTTGTGTCCCTCTCTGTTTTTATGTTATTTTTGCTTCCCTTCCCTTATGTTCAACTGTTTTGTATCTGAAATTCCACATATGAGTGAAATCATAGGATATTTGTCTTTCTCTGACTCACTTATTTTGCTTAGCATAATACCCTCTAGTTCCATATACATTGTGGTAAATGGCAAGATTTCATTCTTTTTGATTGCCAAGTAATATTCCATTATATACATATGCCGCATCTTCTTTATCCATTCATCAGTTGTTGGACGTTTGGGCTCTTTACATACTTTGGCCATTGTCGATTGTACTGCTATAAACATCGGGAGCATGTGCCTTTTCAAATCAGCACTCCTGTATCCTTTGGATAAATACCTAGGAGTGCAATTGCTGGGTCATTGGGTAGTTCTATTTTTAATTTTTTGAGGAACCTCCACACTGTTTTTGAGAGAGGCTGAACCACTTTGCATTCCTACCAACAGTGTAAAAGGGTTCCTTTTTCTCCGCATCCTCACCAACATCTGTTGTTGCCTGAGTTGTTAATTTTTGTCATTCTGACAGGTGTGAGGTGGTATCTCATTGTGGTTTTGATTTGTATTTCTCTAATGATGAGTGATGTTGAGCATATTTTCGTGTGTCTGTTAGCCATCTGGATGTCTTCTTTGGAAAAGTGTTCATGTCCTTTGTCCATTTCCTCACTGGATTATTTATTTTTTGGGTGTTGAGTTTGATAAGTTCTTTATAGATTTTGGATACTAATCCTTTATCTGATATGTCATTTGCAAATATCCTCTCCCATTCCATCTGTTGCCTTTTAGTTTTGCTGATTGTTTCCTTCACTGTGCAGAAGCTTTTTATCTTGATGAGGTCCCAATAGTTCATTTTTTGCTTTTGTTTCCCTTGCCTCTGGAGACGTGTCTGGTAAGAAGTTACTATGGCTGAGGTCAAAGAGATTGTTTCCTGTTTTCTCCTCTGGGATTGTGATGGCTTCCTGTCTTATGTTTAGGTCTTTCATCCATTTTTAGTTTATTTTTGTGTATGGTGTAGGAAAGTGGTCCAGGTTCATTCTTCTACATGTCACTGTGAGGTTTTCCCAACACCATTTGCTGAAGAGACTGTCTTATTTTCACTGGCTATTCTTTCCTGCTTTATTAATGATTAGTCGGCCATACATTTGTGGGTCCATGTCTGGGTTCTTTATTCTGTTTCATTGATCTATGTGTCTGTTCTTGTGCCAGTACCGTACTGTCTTGATGATTACAGCTTTGTAATATAGCTTGAAGTCCAGGATTGTGATGCCTCCAGCTTTGGTTTTCTTTTTCAGGATTGCTTTGGCTATTTGGGTCTTTTGTGGTTTCATACAAATTTTAGGACTGTTTGTTCTAGCTCTGTGAAGAATGCTGGTGTTATTCTTATAGATATTGCGTTGAATATGTAGATTACTTTGTGTAGTATTGATATTAACAATATTCTTTGAATCCATGGACACGGAACATTTTTCAATTTTTTTGTGTCTTCTTCAATTTAATGAGCTTTTGATAGTTATCAGTAGATAGACTTTTTTCATCTCTTTGGTTAGGTTTATTCCTAGGTATTTTATGGTTTTTGTTGCAATTGTAAATGGGATCGATTCCCTGATTTCTCTTTCTGCTGATTCATTTTTGGTGTATAGAAGTGTGACCAATTCCTATACATTGATTTTATATCCTGCAACTTTGCTGAATTCATTGTCAATTGTAGCAGGTTTTAGGGGGAGTCCTTTGGATTTTCCGTGTAGAGTATCATGTCATCTGCCAAGAGTGAAAGTTTGACTTCTTCCTTGTCAATTTGGATGCCTTTTATTTCTTTATGTTGTCTGATTGTTGAGGCTAGGACTTCCAACACTATGTTGAAATAATAGTGGTGACAGTGGACATCCTTGTCGTGTTCCTGACCTTAGGAGGAAAATTCTCAGTTTTTCCCCAGTGAGGATGATAATAGTGGTGGGTCTTTCATATATGGGCTTTATAATCTTGAGGTATGATCCTTCTATCCCTACTTTCTTGAAGGTGTTTATCAAGAAAGGATGCTGTATTTTGTCAAATGCTTTTTCAGCATCTGTTGAGGGGATCATGTGGTCCTTATCCTTTCTTTTGTTAATGTGATGTATCACATTGATTGATTTGTGGATATTGATCCAGTCTTATCCCAGGAATAAATCCCACTTGATCTTGGTGAATAATTCTTTTAATGTATTGTTGGATCTGGTTTGCTAGTATCTTCTTGAGAATTTTTCTATCCATGTTCATCAGAGAAATTGGTCTGTAGTTCTCCTTTTTAGTGAGGTCTTTGTCTAGTTTTGGAATGAGGAAATTTCTTTTAAGGACGTGCTAAGAGGATGGGGTTTTCATAGTTCCAACCCAGCTGTGGGGGACAGGAGAGGCATTGTGGGGCCACATGAACATCTTGCCTGCAACTTCCCATGATGGTACTTGTTCTGAGGAAATTCAGAGATTTATGGGTTTACACCCTCTTGCTCAGTTCATCTTCACCTTCATCCATAACATTTTGTGAATGTCTGAAGAAGAAAGGAAGAGACAGCTATCTTGGAACTTGAGGTAAACAGGTATGCTTCCTGCTCCCTCTTCCTTAGTTTCCCATGTGCTCATGCATTGACCTATGAATTTATTGGTTGGTTTCAGAGCTGACTCATTCAGAATGCTTTTAAGCCTAGAAGAAACAGCCAGTCAAAGGATTTCATTTGAAGCTAATGGTAGACCTCAGTGTGGTGCTAATTAGACCTCAATGTGGTGTGAAGAGTGTTGTTTCTCAAATATCTTGTTCATCTGGATGACAGTAAATTCTAATTCTGAAAAGTTAAAGAGATTAAGCATTGACATCTTTTATGGTGGTGATAGTGGAAGTGATGGTGAATCAGACCATTTTTGCTTTAGGAGTCCTGTATATAATAATAAATATTATTATATATTATATATATTATTATATTATTAAGTATTATTATTTTACTTTATTAAGTTGTAATTGACAAAAAATGTACATATTCAAGGTGTACATCTTGATGTTTTGAGACACATATATATTGTGAAATGATTATCACAGTCAAGCCAATTCACATATTCAACTTCTCATATAGTTGCTCCTTTTTAAGTTCAATTATTCATATAGTTTCATATGCTAAGTTTCTGCTCAGAGTGAAAAGTCTTTTCCAAGCACCAAAACCTATGTCAAAGATGGAGTCTTGGTATTCCACACCACAGGGTGCCTCATTTAAATTGCTGGAGCAAGGCATTATTTTTCCTGCTCCTGGCATGCCTCATGATTCCCCTTTCCTGATGATTTCCACACTGCTTCCCCCATACTCATGGAGTCCCTTGTTCAGCATGTTTATGACTGTTCTCTACCCATAAAAGGGAAGGTCTGTGAGACAGTGACTGTCAGTTCTAGGCATTGTACCAACACCAACAGATTCCCTATCTGGGCTCTTCCCAGAGAGTGTGCAATCTTCATTCAACAGACAATAAACAATAGAGAATAAGGATGATGGCCATTAGGGTTGTATAAGAAGTGCCTGTTTTTATTATTTATACTCTTTGGCACTGACTCATAGATCCTTTATTCAGACATTAGTAGAACAAAACCAAAAAAGGATCTACAGAGGAAATGGTTCTTGAAAAAAACTTATGAATAAACACATTTCTGATAATTCCTCAAATTTGGAAAAATAAATTAGTGGGAGAATATTGGCAACTTGCAAGGTTGGTAGGAGATCTAAACAACCAAGATGGGGAAGAATAGGAAACATAGGCCTTGTCTTATTGAGATTTTCTAATTCTTCCTTGGTGACAGAATTTTACTGGAACAGATAGCATGTTAACTCTAGCTTGGTTCCAGGCATCTGTACTGCCAGGAAATAGGACAGGAAGCAGAGCTGCTAGGATTGGGGAGTTCTAGTGAACTGGGCAATACCCAGCCCCTGCAATATGTATGTATTAATATTGGTTAAATTTGTATTTTGTAATTAAAAAATAATTTATCTACCTACCTATCTATCCATCTATCATCTTAGACTTTTTTTTTAACAACAGTTTTAGGTTTCCAGCAAAACTGAGAGGAAGGTACAGATATTTTCCATATATACCCTCCCCTACACATGCATATCCTCCCCTTATCACTCACCAGATTTTTTTTTTTTTTTACCAAATGTGAAACTATACTGACACATTATAATCACCCAGACATTCTATGGGTTTGGGCCAAATTATAATGACATATATCCATCATTGTAATATCATATAGAGTTATTTCCACTGCCCTGAAAATCCTCTGTGCTGTGTCTAGACATCTCTTCTCCCTGCTATCTGGGACAACCACTGAACTTTTTATTGTCTCCATAGTTTTACCATTTCTAGAATGTCATATAGGTGGAATCCTACATTATGTGGCCTTTTCAGACTAGCTTCTTTCACTTGGTAATGTGTACTTAAGTATTCCTCTGTGTGTTTTCATAGTTTGATAGCTCACTTCTTTTTAGTGCCAAGTAGTATTCCATTGTTTGGATGTACCACAGTTTATTTATCCATTTACCTGCTGAAGGATATCTTTGTTACTTCTAAATTTTGACAATTATGAATAAATCTGCCATGAACATCCATGTGTAGGTTTTATGTGGACATAAGGTCGAATATAATTTTAATCAGACATGGTAGCAGCTGTTCAATGGAATATGCCTAAACTTAGATCCTTGCCACTCATTATTTTCCTTGACATAAGGTTAATCTGTTAACAAACTACCAATCCAAAGCATCCTTTAGTACAGAGCAGTGGTTCAAAAAGTGTGGTCTCCAGACCATCAGCATGAACATCATTGAGAACATGTTAGCAATATGAATTCTGTTTTTCACTCCAGAACTAGTGATTCAAAAATTCAAGATGTGACACAGGAATTATGTTTAAATAAATACTCTAGATGATTCTGATACATGCAAAATTTAATGTGCCTATGAATCATCTAGGGCTGTTGTTAAAATGCATATTCCTATGTAGTAGGTCTGGGGTAAACCTGAGAATCTGCATTTCTAACAAGATTCCAGGTGATCCTATTACTGCTGGTGCAGGGACTCAACTTTTGAGTAGCAAACTCAGAGAGGATCAGGGAGAAAACTTTTTATTACTACTTCAAATTGCTGAAATTCTGTAGGCAAAAGACCTATGAAAACCAGAATGCTCTGTAGGAAAAAAATTATTGTCATTGCTGTAAGATGATAATAATTTTCATAAATCTTCAGAAAGTTGTGTGTTTTGGGGGTTGGGAAACTGTAATCTTCAAGTGGCAGCTCTGAAAACAGGATTGACTACAAAATTTATGTAGCAAGTCACCTGCAATTCAAGTGTGTAAATGCTCCATCATGTCTTAATCTCAACATGCCACAACATGTAACAGGAGTGGAATCTGTATCTCCAGCTGTCATTTATTTTGTGTTGTTCATGGCATAAGTAAATGTTGTTACACATCATTTAAAATGACAACCCCAAACTTAATGTTAATGGTTGCCAAACAGTGACCTCAAGAAGGGAGAGCCTTCCCAGATGGCTTAAGTTGCTGATTATAACTTCTTAGGTCTTTCTTGTCCCAGATTGATCATATCTCATGTGTTTAGTATCTGGCTATTTGGTGAATAATTGTGAACCCTTTGAGAATCTGGTCCAATTTCCAGAAGTTTACTATTAGAGCCGTTTAAATCTGATTGCATTTGCTTGACAGATTCTACCTAACGAAAGTGGGGAGAGACTAACGGGGTTTTTGGAACTTCCTAGGTTAGGGTTCTCTTGGACAATGTTGACCATGATGTTTTCATGTCCAGTTTTATTGCTTTCATTATCAGATGACTGTGCTCTTTGAGATTTTGTTTTGAAAGGGTTACAGATGGTTTCACTTCACATAATGAATTCAGAAACATTTAAGAGGACCTCCTCCCACACCAACATCTCCCAAGAGATTTGATCAAACTAAAGGTATATGAAAAAAATCTCTCTTTACAACTGAAATTATCTGCAGAGTAATTTCTATCAGAATTCTTTGAAGAGGCCAAATAAGCATGAGAATAAAGATAAACTGGAAAACAGTTTATTTAGTCTTTGAAAAATACAGATAAGCTTTAGTAAGAAAGGAAATTAAATAATCCGTGACTAAGGGGTTCTTACTCCTCATAAAGTCTTTGTTTTCTGTCAAGAAATAAGAGGCACAGCATTTTTATGAAGCAAGAAATATTGATAGTGTGACATCCTAGAAATTATCATGTCTACATTAACATTTTATAAATAATCTGAATGGTCAGTTATATGTATGTCAATTGGTGAATAAACTAACGATATGAGGGGTATGTTAGTGACTGTTTCAGGCTTGAACCTAAGGTATAGTTTCATCTTGGTTGAATTCTAAATATCAACATCTAATTTCTCAGTTTGTAGGCTTAGAACTTCAATTACCTTTTTGTTGAGAGTCTTTCCAGAAAACTGTCTTAAACCTTAACTTGAAAATGGCTGATTGAAGGTAATAGAGTATGGTTTTTGTAAGACTTTTTTCCTCTTGACAAAATTTTGTAGATGTTTGTTGTAGGGAACTTAAAACATATGAGAATATTCAAATTGAAAACTAATCTCCTTCACCACAGCCCCACTCCATGTTAACATTATGGCTTTCAATCTTTTACTTTCTATATGTATAGTAAATTTTACTAAACATTCATGAAAAGATTCATACATTTAAGTCTTTCTGATTCAATATATACATCAGTAGATTTCATCAGTAGAATTTTTTTATAACTACCCTCCATGAAGTATAACAATTTTCCATTCTCTTCAGCTAGGTATGAGGGTACATCTTTTCCTACATTTTTTCATTGCAAGGTATCACCAATTTAAAAAAAGGAGGATTTATAGGAGAAAAATGGTACTGTGTTATAATTGCTATTTACTTGACCTCTGATTAGGTTGAATTTTAATCAGCTGTTTATTGGACATTTGTATTCATTGGACCATGTCTTTTGCTTTTTTTATACCTCTAGTGGCTTTTATACCTCTGGAACTTAGTAGCTACTAATTCTGTCTTTATTGCTATATTACTACTCTGACAAAAAGACTAGTTACTCAGTTGGGAAGGTTTATTAATTTACTAAAGAGATTAAATTATCATTTGGAAAGGACTCAGTATAGTTGTGTGTGAGGTGCAAGCAGGGGTTGAGACAGGAGAGGAGATGAGGTTAAGGATAATACTTAATCAAAAAGGAGAATTCAGCCAGTCAAAAAAGAAGTTGAAGGAATGAGAGTAAGTGTTTCATCAAGAAGAAATACCAAGTATAAGGCCCTAAAAGTAATGGAGTATAGAGACTAGCTAAAGTGTATGGCTTGGGGTACATGGGGATAGAGAGAATTTCAGCTGCACAGGGAAACAGAAGCCAAATTTATATATATACACTTTTTTTTTTTTTTTTTTTTTTTTTACTAAGGAGCTTGAACTTTATCTAGAGGACAACTCCATAATAAATATTAGAAGATAACAAACTGTGTGTTGCCTCAATTCAGGACTTCCACAATGAAAAATATATTATAAAGAAATACAGATGTAACAAAAATAATTGAATCATTAATGATGACAGTGAAAAACTTCACACAACTTAAATGTCCAATTATAAAAGATTAGTGAAATAAATTATGCTCATTCTATGAATTTTTATTGGTTATAAAATACATTTTGGAAGAATGTAATGGAAAAAAAATTTTTTTCCCCACATGCTCTTAAGGTAGCACATTATATGCAAAATAGGAGTCCAAAATTAAAAAAAAAAATTATGTGGAATAGTTGGTAATTTAGTATGTCATTTCTGAATGGTACAAAGAAATATAGCTTCTTCATTTTCTCTCAACTACTCATAACTAATTTCATATTGCTTCTGTCCCCCCTTCATCTAGTTAGGTTCAGTGTAGTGGTATGTCTTACTTAGTTGGCTATTAAATGTAATTTATTTTCTTCTGGTTAAAAAGAGTCTTAAAAAAAGTTTATTTATTTTTTGAGAGAGAGAAAAGGAGCACATGTGAGTGGGGGATGGGTAGAGAAAGAGGGGGAGAGAGAGAATCCCAAGCAGGCTCCAGGCTGTCAGCGCAGAGCCCAATGGGGGGCTTAATCTCTTGAACTGAGAGGTCATGACCTGAGCTGAAACCAAGAGTGGGACGCTCAACTGCTCAACTGACTGAGCCACCCAGGTGCTTCAAAGAGGCTCTTTATTTTAAAGATAGTCTTATTTGTGCAAATCTTTAACTTATCACAGTTCTTGCTCTTCTGCTTCTTCTCCTCAGTGTATCTGGCTTCTAGGTATATCTCCATAGATAAGACTTTTTGGCTAGAGAGTAGGATTGGGTATGTTTGCACGGTCTTTGGGTGGTCCTTTCAGTCACTTTCATCCTACTGTTGAGTGATGTTATCCCACTTTTCTTTGGCATTGGCTTCTTTCTCATGAACCTGTTGCTGGTGTACTTGGCCCTGCCTGGTCATCAGGCCTATCATCTGTCTGCTACTGTTGGTCACACACTGCCCTTGCCTCTGCTTTGAAGTCCCGGCCCTTGGAAATAATCTATTTACTCATTTCAGGTCTTTTCTGTGGCACCAGTCTTCCCCCCTTGGACGGGGGTGTTAAAGAATATCTGCATTTCCTACATACCATGCATACAGCATCAGAGAGATTTGTCTGTCCACTTCCCTCTGATGGTGCTGCACTACTGCTGTTGCACTGTATTGGATGTGGTCCTAGGCTGAAGGCAGGACGTCTGAGAGAGTTTGCAGCCTCCCCTAGACAACACCTAGAAGAGTGGGCAGTAGCTTTGGTGTTGTTGCTGTTTGGTATTTATTTGAGTGTCTCTGCAGTTCATTTCCCATATCCCATGGAGGTTTGGAATTTGACCTCCTTGCTCTATTCCTTTCATGACTTCCTCTTTCTTCCAGAAGAAGTTTTTTCTTTTTCTTTATTTTCCTTTCCAGTCTGGCTGAGAATTTCTCTGCATAGTGTTATTTTTCAGGATGTTATGATGAGAGGCATGCAGAGAATCATGATTATTTTATGTCCTTAGCTGCAAACTTATGTGCAAGGGGCTATTTTAAATACTTCACAAATATTACTTCATTTAGCCGTCATTGAAATTCCACAAGACGGATACTGTCATTGTGCCCATTTTACTACTGAACTGAGGCCCAGAGAAGTTCTATAACCAGTCCATGTTTACATAGCTTATAAGTGGTAGTCAGGGTTGGAACTAAGACACTCTGGCTTGAGAGCCTGTATATTTTTCACTACATCATGTTGCCTCACATTTAAAACAGTTTCATTTTAAGCTTCCTCATGTATATAACTTTAAAAGTGAAATGAAAAATATTTTATTTTAATGTTTGAAAGATTATTCTCATATGTACATATAAACACACACAGAAAAAAGACTGGAAGGATATAAATTAAAATTTTTAACAGCAATTATCATTGAATATTGGGATTATTATAGCACAGGTGATTTTAATTTTACTTCTTGGTACTTCTATAAATTTATTGCAGTATGGATGACTGCTTTATGTTCAGTAAAATAATACATCTATTAATGAAAATAAGATTATTTATGAACATACTTATTCTGAAAAGACTAGGTTGATAAAAGGACTCTTTTTCTTTCATTAATTCATTATTTATTCAAGGAATGTGCTAGGGATTACACTATGACTAAGGTTATGGAGGTGAACAAAACATTGTACCTACCCTTAAAGAAATTATTTATGGTGATGGTTGAGAGATAAATGGACAATTATGATACACCATTCTAAGAGCTAGGAATTGGTTAATGTTGAAATTTGAGAGTGAAGGAATATGGGGAAGGGAAAGGAATGTGCATCTAGCTAGAAATAACCATCATGTGCAGATGCCCTGATATATATACTCAAGGAATTGAAAGCTACTGTTTGGCTAAAGACCAAATAAATTATTTGGAGTGGCCAGAGAAAAAACAGGAAAGCAGGTTTAATTGTAAGAATGTAACTGGAGATTTTGGGAAGAATGAGTTCAGTAGAATTTGAAGGCAAATGAAACTTTGAAACATGATGTTATAGAGGAGGGAGTTTATTCATTTTAAAGGACAATTTTGAGGGGGGCTATGTGGCAATGGTGGCAATTCACTGGCCGTGTGGCAATTCAACAGTCTTTGAATCTATATGAATATTCTCACCAAATAGATGTAGAAACTAGGATAATAAGACCAAAACCCCACAGGCAACATATTCAACAAAACTAGATGACCAGATAGCCCCAAATTCCAAAATATGGCAAAACACAGCTATGCTTAAAAGTGCAGAAGGAAACTGAGAGCTAGGAACTTTTGAAATCATTAACAAATGCTTACCCTCGAAAGACAGGGGCTTCACTCAGGAGTGGTAGGAAACTCAGTTAACCAGTCTGGGAAAACCAGCTCAAACTGTAGGTTTGGACTTTGTAAGTCCTAAGGTGTGTATGAGTGCAGGGAGACACAGAAACTTGACATTGCTGTCAGTCTATGAATGCTTGAAACCTCCTGAAGTTCCTTTCCAGGACAGAGCCCCATGTTGAAGAGAACTGTAGGAAGTAGAATCAAACTGACACTAAAGACGAAGGGGAAAAAAAAAGACTCAGTTGAGAGTGGGAAGAGAGAAGGGAAAGCAGATTTTAGAATGAACTGTGGGCATATTTTGAATGATCAGTCATGAATGATAGAACTGTGGGCCCTGTAACCATGAAACTAAGAAAGCTGTTTTGGTTCACCCTACCCCCTAATGAGGGAGTTCCCCTTAGGAGCACAGGAATATTATTGTGCTTAAACATGAACAACACAAAAGGACTGTGGTTAAGTCCTCCACAAACTACTGTAAGAGAAAAAAAGAGAATAATGAGTAAAGTAGTATTCCCAAGGATATTGTGGATAAAAACCGTTAACACTAATATTTAAAATGAAGATAAAGTTCTACTTCTGGATGTGCTTTTCCCTATTCCTCCTGCTAAGTACAAATAAAAATCTTGGACCTTATATATAAAATAAACATTAAATGCCACTGAAAGATGGAGAGAAAAAGGCAGACTTACTAGGGAACTTGGGACTTGAGAACTGGATCTGAAGAGCCAGCAATCTAGAAATGTCAGCGAATGCAGACGAAGTCCCATAAAACCAGTATCTTTCTATCCAAGAGTCCAGGAAAGGGGTCCTCTAGGAAATCAGACGACTTTTAGACATTAACTGCTCTCTATTCCAGTCAAACACCGTACAAAAACTATGACTTCCTGCCACCCACAGCAGCAAAGGCTGAGTGGGGAGCCTGGAGTTTCATCTTCACAAGGCTAGAACAAGGTGGCCCATCAATCCCACCAGAGTGGTGTCAGAGAAATAGGGACTTTTATCCTGTCAGACTTATAATAAGGTCCTGTGGTATCAGTGGAGATGGCACGGGGAGCTGGAGCTCCCACCCTACCAAGTGGTGATAAGGAGATTCTCTCCACTGCAGGTGCCAGTTGAGGCTGAGTGGAAACTTAGACTCTCACTTGCACCTAGCAGAAATGCGGCAGTGCCAACTTTCCCTTAACCTTCCTGAGAAGTTTTAGAGGAAAAAATCCACATAAAACAGAAGGTTTAACAAAATACTGTTCTAGGGGCAGCTGGGTGGCTCAGTTGGTCAAACGTCGGACTTTAGCTCAGGTCATGATCTCACAGCTTGTGGGTTTGAGCCCTGCATCAGGCTCTGTGCTGACAGCTTGGAGCCTGGAACCTGCTTCGGATTCTGTGTCTCCCTATCTCTCTCTCTCTGCTTCTCCCCTGCTTTCACTTTGTCTCTATCTCTGTCTCTCTCTCAAAAAAAAATATATATATATGTACATACACACACACACAGTTCTGTAACATGATAGGAAAATGTTTAGGTTCTTAATTCAAAATCACTCATCATACCAAGCACTAGGAAGTTCTCAAACTGAATGAAAAAGACAATCAATAGATGTCAACACCAAGAAGACAGAATGTTAGATTATCTGGCAAAGATTTTAAAGCAGCTATGAGAAAAATGCTAAAACAAGCAATGATGAACATTCTTGACACTGATGAAAAAGTAGAAAGCCTCAGTAAAGACCTAGAATGTCTCAGCAAAGAAATATAAGATATAAAGGAGAATCAAAGGGAAATTTAGAACTGAGAAACATAGTAACCAGATTAAAAAGTTCAGTGAATGGATTCAGCATCAGAATGGATGGGACAGAGGAAAGAATCGGTGAACTAGAAGATAGAAAAAGAGAAATGGCCCAGCCTGAGGAACAGAAAAATGAAACTTTATTTTTCCCTAGTTTTATTGAGATATGATTGAAAATTAAAAATTGAATACCCTTAAGGTGTGCAATGTGGTGTGGTGTTTTGATATAAGTACGTTGTGTAATGATTACCACAATAGGCTGATTAACATATTTATCATCTCACATAGTTAGCTTTTTTTGTGTGTGTGGTAAGAGCAAGTTAGACGTACTCTCAGTAAATTTCAAGTGTAGAATACATTATTAATAACTGTACTACCATGATGTACATTAGATTTGTAGAACTTATTCCTCTTATAACTGAAAGTTTGTAACCTTTGACCAACATGTCCCTCCCCCTGCTGCCCACAGCTCGTGGCAACCACCATTCAACTATCTGTTTTTCTAAGTTTGACTTTTAAAAATTCCACATATAAGTGATAGCATACAATATTTGTTTTTCTGTGTTTGGCTTATTTCACTTAGCATAATGCCCTTTAAATTCATCCACATAATGTAAATTGCAGGGTTTCCTGCTTTAAAAAATTTTTTTAATGTTTATTTATTTTTGAGAGTGAGACAGAGAGACAGAGCATGAGCGGGAAAGGGGCAGAGAGAGAAGGAAACACAGAACCTGAAGCTGACTCCAGGCTCTGAGCTGTTAGCACAGAGTCTGATGTGGGGCTTAAACTCACAAACTATGAGATCATGACCTGAGCCGAAGTTGGATGCTTAACTGACTGAGCCACCCAGGCAGCCTGAGGATTTCCTCTTTTTTAAGGATGAATAACATTCCATGGTGTGTGTGTACCATTTTTGCATTGATGGGTACTTAGTTTGTTTCCATATATTGGCTGTTATGAATAATGTTGCAATGAGATTGGAGGTAGAAATATCTCCTTGAGATCCTGCTTTAATTTTTGATTTTTTGAGGAACCTCTATACTGTATATGGTTCCGTAAAGGTTCCACAAATTAACATTCCCATTAAGAGTGTACAATGGTTCTCTTTTCTCCACATCCTGACCAACATTTACCTGTTGTCTGATAATAGCCATTCTAACAGGTATAAGGTGATACTTTATTGTGGTTTTGATTTGTATTTCCCTGGTGATTAGTGACATTGAGCATCTTTTCAAATGTGCCTGTTGGCCATTTGTATATTTTCTTTGGAAGAATGTCTATTGAGGTCCTTCACCCATTTTTAAATTGGGTTATTTATTTTTTGCTATTGAGTTGTATGAGTTCTTCATATATGTTGGATTTTCACCCTTTATCAAATGTATGCTTCTTTTGCAAATATTTTCTTCATTCTGTAGGTTGCCTTTTTGTGCTTCTAATTATTTCCTTTTGTTGTTCAGAAACTTTTTAGTTTGATGTAGTCCCAATTGTTTATTTTTACTTTTGTTGCTTTTGCTTTTGGTGCCATTTTTAAGAAATCATTGCCAAGACCGATGCCAAGGAGCTTATTCCCTGTTTTCTTCTTTCTCCTGCTTAATCAAGTTGCTGTGGAAGCTCTCTGCTGTGGTCTGGATGTTTGTCACTCCCCCCCCCATTCATATGTTGAAATCTTAGTGTCCCATGTGATGATATTATGAGGTGGGATCTTAAATAGGAAAGTAGGTCATGAGGGTGAAACCTTTATGGATGGAATTAATGCCCTTATAAAAGAGGGTCCAGAGAGCTACCTTGCCCCTTCTACTATATGAGGACACAGTGAAAAGTCAGCAGTCTGTAACCAGGAGGAAGGCCTTCTCTAGAACTAACCATGTTGGCATGGCACTCTAATCTTAGACTTTAGCCTCTATGTGAGAAATAAATTGCTGTTATTAATAAGCTATCCAGTCTGTAATGTTTAGATATAGTTGTCCAAACAGAATAAGACATTCTGTATCACATTTTTCATTTTATTCTTCAGTTTCATAATTTTTGTTTTTTTTTTTAATGATTTTAATTTATTTCCTTGTTGATTATCTCATTTTGTTCATGTAGTATGGTCTTGAGTTTGTTGAGTTGTCTGTGTTCTCTTAAATCTTACTGAGTTCCTTATGATAATTATCTGGAATTCTTTTTCAGGTAACTTGTATCTTCATTTCCTTGGGGTAAGTTACTGGAAAATTATTGTGTCCCTTTGGTGGTATCATATTTCCTTGCTTTTCCATGTTTCTAGTGGCCTTGTGTTAATATCTGATTTGAGTGAACAGTCACCTCTCACAGCCTTTTTGGTTGGCTTTGGTGGGAAAGACTATGAGTTGCTACAAGCATGCTGTCCAGATAGAGTATAGAGTCTCTGGTTCCATTGTGGGAGGTGAAGTGGTGTTGTCTCCATGTAGCTCTGACAGTTGAGATTGACAGAGGTCCAAAACTGGAGTGGTCCTTGAAGGTCAAGGTATGTGTCTTCAGCAGTAGTTGTGGCTAGGGCTGAAGGGGTCCTTGGTGGCAAAGTCTACTAGGTTCTTCCTGTTCTCCCCCCATTCCCTGTCATGGGAAGACATTCTAACCAAGGAGATTACTCTAGGCATTGGGTCCTGTACAGAAAGTATGCTTTATTTTTTATTTTTATTATTTTAAGTAGGCTTCACCTGAGCATGGAGCCCAGCATGGGAGCTGAACTCATGATCCTGAGATTAAGACATGAGCTGAGATCAAGAGTTGGATGCTTAACAGACTGAGCCACCCAGGTGCCCCCAGGAAGTATACTTGAAAAAAAGGGCCAGGAAAAAAAATAAAACATTAAAAAAACCAGAGCAACCTGTGTGACTAAAAGGGACCTGCGTGACTGAAAGAAAATATTTCTGTCATCAGAGTCCCAGAAGGAAAGAATAAAGAGGGTGGAGCTGAAAAATATTCAAATACTAATGAATAATAATAATAATAATAGCTGAAGACTTCCCAAATTTGTTGAGTGGCATAAATCTACAGATTTGAGAAGCTGAATGATCCCAAGCAGGATAAACCTAAATAAATCCATGGCAAGGTACATCATATTAAAACTCTGAATACTAAAATGAAAACAATTTAAAGCACCAGAGAAAAATTTCAAACAATTTTGACTAGAAACAATGGATTCCAAAAGGAAGTAGCACAGTATTATCAGATGCTGAAAGAAAGAACTACCAACCCAGAATTCTTTTTTTCAGGAATGAAGGGGAAATCAAGACATTCTCAGATGAAGGAAAACTAAGAATTTGTCACCAGCAGAACTATCTTAAAATGGAAGTTCTCTAAATAGAAATGATATGAGGGAACCTTAGAAAATCAGGAAGTAAGAACACAGTTAAATTATGAGTAAATAAAATAGGCTTTCCTTCTGTTGTTAAATTTTCTAAATTATGTGTGATGGTTGAAACAAAAATTATAACATCCATGTGGCTTTAAATGAATGTAGAAGTATTACTTAGGATAATTATTTTGCAAACGGAGAAGAGTAAAGGGACATAATGGAAGGTAAGGTATCTATACTTCAGACAAAGCGGTGATGATATTCATGGATTGTGATTTTATGTATTATAAATATGTATATAAAATAACATACATACATAATTAATGTAATATCTAGATAATGTCTCTGGATAATTACATAGCTAGATAGATAATGTAATAGTGGAGTGTGTGGGTGGCTCAGCCAGTTAAATGTCCAACTTTGGCTCAGGTGATGATCTCACAGCTTGTGAGCTCAAGCCCTGAGTCGGGCTCCGTGCTGACAGCTCAGAGCCTGGAGCCCACTTTGGATTCTGTGTCTTTCTCTCTGCCCCTACCCACCCTCAAAAATAAATATTAAAAAAATTTTAAAAAATATAATGTAATATCTAGGGCAACCACTAAAAAATCTGTACAAAGAGATATTTTAAAAAGTATAGGTAATTCAATATGGATTCTTAAAAAAATGTTTCATAGATAGGAAAGTAGAAAAAAGAAAGCAGATAGGAAAAAAAAGAAACAGAAAAGAAATATTTAAGTGACAGATTTAAGTACTAGCAATATGTAAATGGCTTAATATATCTATTAAATGACAAAGATTGGCAGATTGGATTAACAAATATGACCCAACTATATTCTGTCTATTAGAAATTCATTTATAACCATATATGCAGATAAAAAGTAAAAAGAAAAAAAAACATATCGTGCAAGCATTAATCAAAGGAAAGCCAAATGATGCATTAATATCAAATATCAAAATAGCATTTTGGACTTAAATGATGATAACCAAAATGAAGAAAAATTAATAAATTTAACATGTATCTTGAAGATATAATAGATAAATTAGATGTGGAGTCAAGTAAATTTGACTTTGGAACAAAGAAAATATTAGAGACAGAAAAGGATATTATATAATGATTAAAAAGTCAGTTCACCAAGAAGAAGCCAAAACCCAAGATATCATTAGGATTCATCCTTTTTTGGGACACCTGGGTGGCTCAGTCACTTAAGTGTCTGACACTTGGTTTTGGCTTAGGTCATGGTCTTGTGGTTCTCAGGATCAAGTTCTCTGTTGGGCTCTGTGCTGACAATCTGGAGCCTGCTTGGGATTCTTCTCTCTCCTCTTTCTTTCTGCCCCTCTCCTGCTTGTGTGCACATTCTCTCTCTCTTAAAATAAGTAAATAAACTTAAAAAAAAAGAAATGGCTTTTTAAAACAGAAAAAAAGGATACATTCTTTTCTGTCATCCTCCACATCTAATTTATCCTGTTTATTATATCTTCAAGATACATGTTAAATTTATTAATTTTTCTTCATTTTGGCTATCATCATTTAAGTCCAAAATGCTATCATCTCCTTCCCAGATTTCTATACTATCCTCTTTATTGGCCTCCTTGTTTACATTCTTCTCCTACAAGAACTAGAGTAAGCTTTTAAAATTATAAATCAACTTGTCATTTTTCTGTTTAAATGGCTTTTAATAAAGTTTCAGTGTAATAAAATCTTTCAGTAGCATAAAATCCCAACTCCTTTCCAGGTCCAAAAAGTCTCTATGCACATGGATCTCTCCCTGACTTTCCAAATCCTATTTCCTACCTCACTCCTATCTTCTCATTACACTTTATTCAGTGGTATCCTTTTTAGGCTAAATAAGTGATTAATAGAATGGGATAAAAGATAGAAATATTTTGGGGTATTTTGAGTATTTTGAGATAGGTTAACAAGTAAAGTGAGAGCACAGAGGAAGAAAACATGAATATTAGGAGATTATGGGCAGGGGTAGAGATGTTTGCAATTCATATCTTTGTCATGGGGCAGTTTTAGGTGAAAACAAGTTTCAGAGTGTTACCTATATGTGGATGGTGGCTCATGAGGAGTGCTATTTAGAAGTTCTAGGAATTGAGGATGTTAATAAAAACAGAGGCTAATGTGTGGGATGGGTTAACCTACATGGACATTGCTTTTTCCCAGTATAATGACAGGAAATGGAGTAAAGAAAAAAAAATGATGAGTACTCATGAAAATGAAGTTTATGGTTGATATCTCTACAGCAAAGGCTTTTCTCCCTGGAGGATTGAGAGATATCATTAACATTAGTGAATGCTCTCTTAAGAAAATGACCGGAGAAATATTGATCAAGTCTGAGTTTCCAACTCTTCTTTTTTAAGATTTCATGCAGGCTGTACCCTGCTGTTAGCACTGCCCTTCACTTGTCTTTTATTCAGTGCTCATTGTTTGTCTTCTGAGATAGGTGCTTTGGGGGATAATAAAATAGTCCCTGATTCTAAGGATTTTTAAAAAATTGAGATATAATTCACATATCATAAAATTCATCCTTTTGATATATTCACAAGTTTGTACAATCATCAACACTATCTAATTCCAGAACATTTAATCATTCCCAGAAGAAATTGTGTACTTTATTAGCAGTTACTTCCCACTTGTCTAAGTATGTTAGGGCTGATTTAACAAAATGTCATAGACTTGGTGACTTTTTTTTTAAACGTTTATTTAATTTTTGAGAGAGAGAGTGAGAGACAGGGCATGAGTGGAGGAGGGGCAGAGAGAGAGAGAGAGAGGGAGTCACAGAATCCAAAGCTGGCTTCAGGCTCTGAGCTGTCAATACAGAGCCCAACACGGGGCTCGAACTCATGAACCATGAGATCATGACCTGAGTCGAAGTCCAACGCTTAACTAACTGAGCCACCCAGATGCCCCTGGGTGACTTTTTAACAACAATCATTCGTTCCTCACAGTTTTGGCATCTGCAGGTGCTAGATCAGGGTGCCAGCATGCTTGGGTGAGGACCCTCCTAAGTTTGCAGACATTTCAGACTTCTTATTGTATCCTTACATGGCAGAAGGGGTTGGATAGCTTCGTGTGGTCGCTTTTATAAGAGCACTAATCCCATTCATAAGGGCTGTGCCCTTATGACCTAGTTACCTCCTAGGGTCCCATATCCTACTTCCTAATACCATCACCTTGGGGTTTGGATTTTGATATATGAGTTTTGGGAGGACACAAGCATTCATATCACAGCACCACTTTACTTTTTGTTTATATGGATTTGACTATCCTGGATATTTCATATAAATGAAATAAAAATAGGTGACCTTTTGAGGCTTCTTTCACTTAGCATAATATTTTCAAGTTTTGTCCATATTGTATATGAATCAGTTCTTCATTCCTTTTTATGACTGATAACATTTCATTGTATGGACTGGTAAAGTAGGATTTACTTCTGCTAGTTTGCTGTTTGTTTTCTACATGTTTTGTGCATTTTATCATTCCCTTATTCCTCCATTACTGTTTTGTGGTTAAATGGATATGTTCTAGTGCACCATTTTAATTCTCTTATCATTTATTTTACTATTTTTTTGAGTTAGTTCCTTCGGTATTGCCCTGAGAATTACAGTTAACACATTCACTTATAACAATCTAGTTTGGATCAATACCAACTTAATTACCATAGCATGTCACAATTTTGTTCCTATATAATTCTGACCCCTTCCCCTTATTTATGCTGTTATTGTCATCCAGATTACATCTTTTTTCACCGTGTGCCTATCAGCAAAGATGTACATTTGTTGCTTTATGCATTTTTCTTTTAAATCATATATTAGAAAAAAAGTTAAAAACAATAAAAATTGTACTTTTATGTAATTACCTTTACCAGTACTCTTTCTTTCTTCATGTGGATTTGAGTTATTCTCTCATGACTTTTCATTTTAGCCTGAAGGACTCTTTAGTATTTCTTATAGGACAGGTTTGCAAGTAATGAGTTCTTTTAGCTTTTCTTCACCTGGAACTGTATACTTTCTCCTTTAGTTTTGAAGGATAGTTTTGCTGGGTATAGAATTTTTGGTTGACAGTCTTTCTTTGAGCACTTTTAATATGTCATTCCCATTGTCTTCCGGTCTTTATGGTTTCTGATGATTGGCTATTAATATAACTGGGATTGTTTGTGATTAGTAACTTTACTCTTGCTACTTTCAAGATTTTCTTTCTTTATTTCTTTCGATAATTTGATTGTGATATGTGTAGGTATGGCTTTCTTTGAGTTTATCCTGCTTGGATGTCATTGAGCTTCTTGTAAGAGTAGATTAGTTTTTTCATCATATTTAGGAGATTTTTACCATTATTTTTTCAAATAATCTTTCCTCTCCTTTCTTTTTCTCCTTTCCTTATTGGTTTCTTAATACATATATGTTAATATACTTGATATTGTCTCCTAAGCCTCTAAGAGTCTGTTCATTTTTCCTCATTTTTTAAAATTCCTGTTTCTCATACTTAATAACCTCAATCAACTGTCTTCAAGTTTGCTGATTCTTTATTCCCCCTTGGTCAAATTTCCTGCTGAGTCTCATTAGGAAATATTTCATTTCAATTATTGTATTCTTTTTTTTTAAAGTTTATTTATTTATTTTGATAGAGAGAGTCAGAGAGAGATGGAAAGAGAGAATTCCAAGTCAGTACAGAGCCTGACGTGGGGCTTGATCTCATGAACTGTGAGATTATGACCTGAGCCAAAACCAAGAGTCAGGTGCTTAACCCACTAAGTCACCCAGATGCCCCAATTATTATATTACTACTATGTTTAAAATAATTTCTTTTTAGTGATACTCTGTAGTTGGTGACATCCTTCTTTTACTTTTTTCTTTAGGCATAGTTTTCTTTACTTGTTTGAACATAATTCAGAAAATGTCCTCAAAGTCTTTGTGTAGTAAGTTCAGTGTCTTGTCTTACTTGGGGACAATATTTTTGTTCATTTGCTTCTTTTCTTGTGTATAGGTCCTATTCTTTTCTCACCTAGGAATTTTTTTTGAAAACTGTACTTTTTAAGATTTTTTAAATTTTTTAACTTTTTTTTATTTAAAAGCATTTTTAAGTTTACATACTTATTTTGAGAGAGAGCAAGCATGAAGAGAGTGAATCAGAGTCAGTCTCTGTGCACTGTCAGTGTGGGGCCTGATATCAGAAACCTTGAGATCATGATCTGAGATGAAATCAAGAGTCTGCTGCTTAACGGACTGAGCCACTCAGGCACCCCATGATTTTATTTTTAAGTAATCTCTATACCGAATGTGGAGCTTGAACTCACAACCATGTGATTAATAGTCACATGCTGTACTGACTAAGCCAGCCAGGGGCCCTGAAAACTGGACATTTTAAATAATATAATGTGGCTACTCTAGGAATCAGATTCGCCTCCTTCCCCATGGTTGTTTGTTTTCTTAGTGTCTTTTCTGAACTAGTTCTATAATATAAAGTCTGTATTTTTTGTCATGTATGGTCACTAAAGTCTCTATTTGGTTACTTTAGTAGGCAGCTAATGATTAGACAGAAATTTTTTTATTTTGTTTTAGAGAGTGTGTGAATGGGGGAGAGGGACAGATGGAGAGAGAGAATCTTTTTTTTTTTTTAATATATTTTTGAAAGAGAGAGAGAACGTGAGCAGGGGAGGGGCAGAGAGAGACACACAGAATCTGAAGCAGGCTCCAGGCTCTAAGCTGTCATCATAGAGCTTGATGTGGGGCTCAGAATCATGAACTGTGAGATCATGACCTCAGCCAAAGTTGGATACTTAATGACTGAGCCACTCAGGCACCTCGAGAGAGAGAGAAAATCTTAAACATGATTCCACCATCCACAGGGGCTTGATCCCACAATCCTGATATCATGACCTGAGCTGAAATGAAGACTCAGACACTCAACCAACTGAACTAGATTCAGTGTTTCTCTGCCTTGCTAAGGGGTCCTTTGTGTATGTTGGGGCAGACTTTCAACACTCAGTTATGTAGTTAATAACGTCACCTTCTTAATTGTTCAGTGTCAACGTCAGCCTGCAGTAAGAACTTAGGGCCTTCTCAGATCTTCCCTGAGCATGTGTACAATGGATATATACATAGCCCTATGCATTGTGTGGGTTTCTAGATCCCTATAAATATGTTGGGAGATTTTCAGTGCCCCCATGGGCATCTTGTACCCCAACCTTTCATTTTGTTTATTCAGAATGTTATCCATTCCTTCATACAGCCATAAAGTTAATGCCTCTAATTGTTTTTGACAAAAGCTCCCAGGGAAAAAGTTTTTATAGTGAGTTAGCTCTGAATCAGGTAAAAAAAACACAACCTTGAGTGTGGAGTTTTCCATGGAACCATGAGACAGGGTAGATAATGACAATACTTGGGAAATGAGGCTTTAAAGGAGTTCCACTCTCATTTCCCCCACTCTGGTGGCTATCAGGCTACTGGTTTGCACTGTGATTGCATGTTGTTGGTTTTCACCATGATTGCAGGCTTTGGTTTTTAAAGCTGTCTCAGAGCTACAGAGTAGATCAGAATAGGACAAGAGAAAATGCAAAGGAGATTCTTTTTTTTTAAACTAAAACTTAGCATTTTTTCTTGAATAAAATGCACCCTGAATTGCTGTAGACCTTTGGTTAATTTCCAGAGTTCCAAAAAAGTTGATTCTGAAAATTTTTGCTTATTGTTTCTTTTATGGGGGAGAGAATTTTATGCTATTGTGCTGTATTATTTTATGCTTACAGTGCTATTTTTGCTGACATCCTCCTTCCAAAGATCCTATCATATAGACTACCTAACATGCTCCAATTGGTGTTCATTTGAAAATCTATGTATAACATATTACATTCTCAAAGATTTTTTTTTCAGCTGATTCTTTAAGACAAAGAGTCAGGGGGCAGCTCAGGTAAGCATCCAACTTCAGCTCAGGTCGTGATCTCACAGTCCATGAATTTGAGCCTGCATTGGGCTCTGTGCTGACAGCTTGGATCTTGGAGCCTGCTTCGGATTCTGTGTCTCCCTCTCTCTCTGCCCTTCCCGCACTTGCACTCTTTCTCTCTCTCAAAAATAAATAAACATTAAAAAAAAAAGACAAAGAGTCAGAAGAATACAGTTATTGGAAAATGTGTCTATGTCCATAATGACCAATAAGATGTAGAAGACTACTGAAAGAAAATTAAGCATTTTTATTCAGTTTTCATAAATAAAGTGAATGAATGTCTGGACTATTTCAAGCAGTTATGGTTTCTATTTGTTAAGAAATCATAATGGTAGTAGAGATATGCATATAATATAAAATTAGAGCCTTTTAAGAAAAGAAAGATTTTTCTTTTCTGCAGAAAAGAAGACTTATCTTTGATTAATGAATTTATAGAAGTTGTTTTCTCAAAGGCAAATACAGGCTAAAAACATAAACAGAAGTGAAAGTTATATTAAAACTTTCCTGCCTTTTGTTGTCATTGTTTAAAAAAAATGAACAGAGTAGTAGTAATGAATTCAAATTTAGAAAATGCTTCATACCTGAATATAAAATATGGAAAAATTTAGATTTAGTAGGATTTAGCCTAATTTGATACATTGTTTTATTCAGAGGAACCATGATTTGACCAAGAGTATGATGGAATACCTGTTTCCAAACATGTTTTTCCATTAGCAGCCCAAGATTTTATGGGCTATAAATTGAATAAAAATTAGAAACTATTTTATCGCTAATTAAAAGGAGATATCAAATCCTAGGTCCAATACTTTGGCCATGATCCTGGCCCTTGCCACAATTTGACTTTACCCATGAATCACAGGAAATTGTGACATTCTTAGTCAGACCCATGATCTTAAATCTGAATTGATTTTAGTTGTTAAAAACGAATTTTGGCCTTTTTGTTTAATGTTGGCCAGCTGATATTCTGTGTTTTGTATTATTTTATGTATGAATGCATGCATTTTGAGAGAAAAAAATTGGCAAGATTTTTACGTTTTTTTGGTCACAATTAGACCCCTCAACTTAAGAGTTCTAAAATAAATTAATGTCAGCATAAAGGATGAAAATGTAGCAGGGCACATGCACTTAGTTAAAGTTTATTATACTAGGTTGGGTATGGTTGAAATTATCCATTAAAAAGTAAAACAAAGAAGACTACATGGTGCATGGCGCCTCCCACTTGGAGGGCTAGGGAAGATATACGTGGACAAGGCTGGTGGCAGTGAGGACATCAAGGGAATGGAATAATGGAAGAGAGATGTTTAAGAAGGTGAAAAACCAATATTTATAATCTCTTTTTTCTCCACCTAATATAATTCACCTAAATCATAAAATTTTATGGCTTTAAACATTCCATTCCAGTAAAATGAACTTTCTTTCGTGTAGGTCTTCCTCAGGATAAATGCCGTTCTCTCTTTCTATTTGAAAATACTTCTATGATACCATAGGGAAAAAGTCTTGACATGGATATCTTCAGACTAAAACTAGCACAAAATTGTTTTCATCTGGTATATACAGTGTTTAAAAATATGGAATTAGTTGGCAAACTTTAAATGTAGGGAGTTTCTTCACATAAAAATAAGATTTTTAGCTTTCCTCGAAAATGTGGGATCTCTGACCAGATGGGCTCTCTCAGCATGAAGCAGCAGGTGGGGTTGCCTAACTGCTCTGAAGCCAAGTGCTCTCACACTCCTCCCATGCCCACCTGGCCAGTTTCACTCAGTTACAAGACCCCTTTCTGCTCTTCCTGGAGGCACTTGAGTTTTCGACTTCTGCCCGAAAGGTAAAAAAACAAAACAAACAAACAAAAAAAGAAAACCACAAAACCCTTTTTAAGTTATAGGTGGTTTTCAGGATAGTATGTGTCACTTTGGGTCAAGAGTGATCAAATAGAGCTTTACGTTGCTAATGTTTGTACTGTGAAGGTGGTAAGGCTATAAAATGTTAACTTGATGTCTCTGGACCACTTTAAATTAGGAAGCCCAGGTATATGACACAGGAGTGAAGGGCAGGAGAAGGAAAGGAGTTGTAATTAGAATATATACAAGCTTTTGCAGGTAGGGGGAATTCAGAACTGACCTTGCGTGGCTCCAAAGAGTGGTGTTTTAAAAACATCTTAACGTTTGAGGGGTGCCTGGGTGGTTCAGTCGTTTGAGTGTCCGACTCTCGATTTCAGGTCAGGTCATGACCTTCTGGTTTGTGAGATCATGCCCCATCGTCCATAAAAAAGACTAGTAGAGGGAAATTTATGTAACTGGGTTTGTGTTTCCTGGTTGGGGATTTTTATAACTAGAGATAAAGCCATTTTACCTTTATTTGAAGGTAGATTGGGGGCCCAGAACAAAAGAAGGTACCAGGAGAGAAATAATTTTAATTTGTATTCCTGAGATAGAAAGGATCCTCTCTCCCTCCCTCTGTTCATTCCTTTATTCCTTCCCTTTTCCTCCCTCCTTCCTTCTTTCCTATTTCCTCTCTTTTTCTTTCTTTCAAACAATGTGTTGAGCACATGCTGTCTTAGTGATGTACTTGTACATAACTTCCTATCATCTAGTATGTGTTTACTACTATGATAGATATTCAGAGTGGGGCTCAGATGTTCAGATGTTCATAGGAGGGGCTATGCTTGACTGGGGAGGGTACTGTTATATGAAAAATGGAGGGGGTTTGGAGTCAGAAGAATCTGGATGAGATTTAGACTCTACGTCTTCCAGCTATATAGCCTTTAATGAGTTATCTCTAACATTTTTTATCTGTTCATTTTGGAACTTCAGTATTTATTGAGCACTTACTATATACACAGTGCATGATGTATATTATTTTAGTTGATCTTCACAAGAGCACTGTGAAAGGGAAATGTTATCCTCTTTTTATTGATAAAAAAATGGAGGAAGAAGTTCTGTCCCTTTTCCAAGGACATACAGCTGTTTTATTATTATTAAAATATGGTAAGGCCAACAGATCAGATGATGATTGCTGTTGAAAACCTAGTTTGTTATACTCACAGATCCCAGAGGAAGGGGCCCACCACACCAGGGCCGGGGGTGGGGGTGAGATGGTGGGGGCACATGGGAAAGTGCTGGAGCCAGTCAGGAGATGGAGGAAGAGGAGGAAACTGTAGGCAAGAGTCTTTCTTGTGATATCCATGGGAGAAACAAGAGAGGCAGGGGAAGCAAGTTTAGGATTGGCTAGTTGAGTGATTCTAGTGGGCTTTGGACTTCATGTGCTGCTCTGAGTTGTCTTGGTACCTGGGCCTGGGGATGATTAGGGCAGGCAGATAGTGGCCTGGAGTGTAAGTGCCCAGTATGGGGGTGATTAAGGGTGTGGACCCTGGGTGGTTGGTTTGCATTTGAAAAGCATGCAGTTGTTTACTGTCTCTAAGAGTTGGCTAACCTTGAGAAGGACAGTCAGCGAGACCCCAGATGTCAGAGCCTCAGAATGTAGAATATAAGAGGCATGGTTAATACAACAGCTTGTGATAAGTGAGTGAAGCTGGGACTTGGATACTGGTTTCTCGGCTCAAGTCTAAGACCTTAAAATTCTGTGGTAGGATGCATGGAAGGTTCTGGGTAAGGATCTGAGGACTTAGATCCTCAGAGGACCTAGAATTGAAGTCAGGTTGGTAGTTATTAACTTGGTTGAGTTGGTTTACTTAATGAGGCTGAGGCTCTGTCTCCTTGTATGTCTTTGCATACTGGGCCTTCACATACCTGATGTGTGGTTAGTTGTCCCTGACAGACTGACAGAGCATGTGAGGTGCTGCGGTGAGATAAGCAGAGGAGATAGCAGAGATTCATAGAAGATGACTGGGGTCGTTATGGCCTGGCTTTATGGAGACAGTGTTCCCTTTTTTCTTATAAGGCATTTCCAGAATCACTAGGTGCAGAGGGCTGCTCTGGACTCACTGTAGCAAAATTCATTGAAGTGGGATGTGACTGGCGCCGGTGGGGTCTGTGTGTGGTGAGTGTACTTGGTGCTGTGTTTCCTGTTCTCTCCCCTGCGGGGTGCAGCTGGGCTTTGCCTGACCCAGCCAGACTGTGGTTTCTTCAGCTTTGGAAGAGCTACAGAGAGATTTAGAAAAGGTGAAGGTGCTGCTAGAAAAAGAACATGATGCCCTGATAGCTGAAAAATCCAACATTGAGGGGCGCCTGGGTGGCTCAGTCGGTTAAGTATCCGACTTCAGCTCAGGTCATGATCTCCCGGTCCATGAGTTCGAGCCCCGGCTTGGGCTCTGTGCTGACAGCTCAGAGCCTGGAGCCTGCTTCAGATTCTCTGTCTCTGTCTCTCTCTGCCCCTACCCTGCCCACACTCTGTCTCTCTCTCAAAAATAAATAAACGTTAAAAGAAAAATCCAACATTGAGACAGAACTCAAGAACATGATGCAGCAGAGATCACAGAGAAAATCAGAACTCTTTGACAATGACAAGCCCGTTTGCTGTGGTTGCCCCCACTAAAATGGGATATATAATGAAAAGCAGTAATTATGGATGAGAGCAGTCAGGTAAGTTTGTGAAAATCTACATTACCTAAACTGCAGTTCAAGGCCCTGCTGAGAATGTGGAGGTGCATTTCACGAAAGGTCCTTTGATCTTTTTGGTAAGAATCTAAATGGGAAGAGTGCCTCCATGATTGTGAACAATCTCTTGAAACCCATCTCTGTGGAAAGAAGTTCAAAAAAAGATAGATACAGTTCTTATCTTCAGTAGAAAGAAAGCAGAAAACATGCAATGGGACTACGTTGACTTAGGTTGAAAAAGAATGCAAAGAGAAAAGCCCTCCCATGATGCTGAGACAGTGAGACACTGATGAATGTTCTAAAGAAAATTTATGAAGATAGAGATGAGATGAAGCGAACAATTAATACAGCCCAGGTGGAATCAAGAGAGAAGCAAGCCAAAGGAGACACAGAATTTTGAGACTTTAAAGTCATTTTGGGAATTGTGATGTGGAAATATTGATGTTTCCAATAAGACAGTGTTGGTGAGCTGCTCAGATAAATTTGACAGATGACTACTTACCCAGCCTTCTTCTAAGTAAAGGCACTGAATTCTCCCACTTCCTCCTAGAGGATTTATTTAAATAAAATAGGCTTATTAAACATTTCCTCCAAAGATGATTTCCTCAGCAATCTGGGCATTTTGCTCAAGAAAGGGTAACATTGCATACTTGTGTGAGATGTAAAACAGCAAGGCTTGCCTAAAGATAATGTTACATTGTGTGTATTTTTGTTCAGCTAAAACATAATGCTACATTGTATACATTTTGTTCAGCTAAGACATAGAAAACAAGTTATTGTTTGCTCTTAAATTCCTGACATCAGCTCCCACCAAATGTGAGAATAAGTAAAAACAAAACCTTAATTTTTTCATAAAGTGCAAAATTGAAAAAAAAATTCCTTGAAGTGAAGGGAAGTTTCTGGCCCTACTGCTGCTTCTGAGGTCGCTTCAGACCAATTCGGACAGACCTGGGCTGAAAAGGGAAGGTGAGCAGGGAAGCCGGAGCCCTGTTGCACGATTGTTCCACTTGGGCCCTCCCTATTTCCTCTGTCACAGCAGCTGTGCCTTTGTCTGCATCTGTTGTCAGAATATCTGCCCTTTGGCCAGATGGTGGAAGATAAGCAGGATGCAGGAATCAAGAAATGGGACCTCACTCACACGGTACCTTTGGGACAGAACTGCTGGTGCTTTTGTGAATTCAGGAACCATCACCCCAAAATTGGCTTACAGACAAAAATAACTAGGAGAACCTGTTTTTCATTGACTCAACAAATTAATTGCCTCTTTACACATGTAGTTCTGAATTGTTTACCAATATACAGACATTTCTGAAATTTCACAAGCTCTCTTTAAATAGCGCACTGTTATTTTCATGCACTGTTGAAGAACTCAGTGAAAATCCAGTTTTGCTTATGAAAATAGATTCTATATTATTTGCTGCAACTTGATTTGCTATACGCGAGTATAGCTTAAATACACATTTAGTTGAAGAGGACTTTATTGGCAATACAAATGCTAGTAAATAGCGATTCTTTCCTAGTTTTAATTCATAAAGTAGTAAGTTTATACCATTTTTATGAGTGTGAAAATAAGTGTAAGTTGTTTTTTTAAATAGAAACCACTGGAATTCTTTGAAGGAAGAAATCTTTTGCTAAAAAATTTTGAATCTCGAGAATGAAAGCTCCAGGAAAATGAATATATTGTCCCTTACGATGATAAAAGGTAGATTTTAGAGTGGAAATAGCAGGGTTTCTCTAAATGAATCTTGGCCAGAAGATGGAGAAAATTTTCCAAGATAACAATGATTAAAGACAAATATCAGAGTCAATACAACAGACACTTAAAATGGAATCCGGTTCTCAGGGCAGCAGAAACATTTGAATGCTAGAGCCAAGGACTGACAACCAGTGTGGTGTGCGTTATATTTATTCTTTGAGGTTTAAATATCTGATTTCAATCAAGAGTCACTATTGTTTAGAACAAATTCTGTTTTGCTAAGATCACTCCCTTAGTATTTAATCAAAGAAAGGCCAGAAGGAAATTTCCTTTTGTGCAATGTTCTGATGCAGGAGCCACTTTAGAAGAGACTCAGCATCCTGTCTTATAGATAATTCATTTGGTGGATGATAGGACTTGTAAACTGAAAAAAACAATTCTCTTGCTGCACTGAAGTGACTGTTCCCTATAAATATATTTGAATGACGATTCACTCCAAGAATACACTTGAAGTGTAGCTGAATTTTGTGTAGGGACATTACCCTCTTTGGAAAGATTGCAGTTAAGGGCTGACCCTCCATCCACAGACTGCCTCAAACATTTGCTTCAGTTTTAAGCCCAATTGAGGTCTCATATAAGATTTGGGTTGTTGGGTTGAGTTTGGGTAGTGGCTTCCTCACATGTACAGTTTTGTTGGTAGTTTAGTGTTTCTGAATACAGATGGACTTCTATCTGGAAAGAGAATATTCACCTTGATTTTTTGGAACCAGCAGACTGAGAGGAAAGAGGAAAAATGGGAGCGATTCAGACAGATTGGTGCAAGGGGAACTTCTCATTACTCATTGCCTGACTCCCAGGATTAGGCTATTCTATTGTTTTCTGTTTTAGACCGCGATGGTCTTTATAAATTTAAGACATATGTAGTAATTCTTTGTAGTCCCTAGGAAACATCCAACTAAAAGGTTTTAATCAACCTCCAGAAGTTTTAGAAATGTTCTTTTGTCATTTTTACATTATGTGGGTCAGTAAACAGGGCATCTCAGTTTGGAGCATCTCTCTTGATGATGAGGCCCCCCCACCCCAAACCAATCTCAGTGTTTTGTTTCTCATTTGGATGCCTTTGATTCCATAAGGACAATTCATATTTATGCTCTAGATAATAAAATCATGTAATAGAAATCCTCCCAAAGGTATCTGACCTTCAGGGGTACTGAAGTGTCCTTGTTCATTGCAATTAGCTACACATCTGTGATGCATTCCTTCCGCTTTAGAATTTCGAGAATGACAGAGATGTTGCTTGGGGGCAGCACTGACCACCTAGTTAGTGAGAGAGATAATATAAATGCTGTGGATCTATAGGTTAATGTTGAGCCTTCTGTGGAGACTGGCAGAGACCACAGCAGCAGTGGCCACTCTCCCTTAGTAACCACAGCCCAATTCCACCCTAACACTCTCTTGAGGGGTCCTGGGAAGAAGAACGTAATTTGGGGGATATTTTGGATTAGGAACCCCATTCAGGGAAAGCTCACCTATTCTTCTTATCTTGGCAAAGTTGGGAAGATGCACATTAGATCTGACTCTTTGCCCTTCACCCTTTTTTTATGGCATTCTCATTTGTTATTCTCTCCAGATTTCTTCTCCTGTGACATTAAATCCTACCATTCTGGCACCCACTAATTGTTTGATGCTGTTTGACACACAGGAACTTTGCTCTGAAGGACATTAGGGTCTGATGCCGCCCTGACTGGTGAGCCTGTTCTTTCACTGCTTTAAATCTTGCTTTTACTAGGTTGGTTAAGTACACTTTATGTGTATGATACAATAAACACAGAATTTGTTAATGCCTCTACCTTCTTAGATCTTTCAAGTCATTCAGAACAGTGCAAATAATAGGGTTTTAAAACTCAGGAGGTAGGGATGCAATAAATTCATATTGCATTTCCTTGTGCTTCATTCAGGTAGAGATAAGTGGATGTGTGTGGTCAGTGATATTTTTCTGCCTTGTATGGTGCAGTCGTTTGAGGGGAATATTGTCCTCCCCATGAACGTATGCACTGTCTCTGAGTGCATGAGAGGGCATAAATAATTTCTAGACAGATAGAATGTTGTTTCAGTTTTTATTGTACCTTTCCCCATAGCTAACCTATTGTTTTAAGACAAAGAGAAGACCAGCAGGACTATTCTGAAAGACATTTTCACAAATATTGCTCTTGGGAGTGTAAATTGGTACAAAATTTATGGAAGGCCATTCAGCAATATATTTTAAAAGCCTTAAAAAGCTCATATTCTTTGAACTCAATAATTTCACTGTTTTGAATTTACTCTAAAGAGAAAAAAATCACAAATATGCAGAAAGATTTATATTCCAGGGTTGTTCATGTCAGAGTTAATAACAGTGAAACACTGGATACCCTCTATGTGCCCAGCAATTAAGAATGATTAAATAAATTATGGCACATAAATATGATGAAATATGTTTATGCATTTAAAGTCCTAATTTATATGTAAAAACTCAAAGGAATAACCAACTCCTAATAATAGTTATTTCTTGGTAGTGTGTGGGAAATTTTTATTTCTTTCATTCTATGTTTATTTATTTTATAACTTTTTCTGTCTTGAGTATTTATTGGTTTTTAAATGAGGAAAATAGTATAAAAATTAAAATAAGAAAGTGTCTTTGTTCTAATTATTCTTAATCAGAACCATTAATTACATCACTAACTTGAATTTTTCAGGGATTGATTGCTCATCTTTTTGATTATCAAGAATTTTATTTCTTTTTCTTTTTTCATTCCTGAAGCTCAGCTTCTATTTATTTCACTACTTACTAGCCCTGTGATTCAAAGTGAATGAATAAGGACAAGAGAAAGCAGATTCCCAGAACTTTCCTATGGGCTGGATTTGAATATAGCCTTTATAATAAGAAGTAAGGAAATTTTGCTAATAACAACTTTTTTAAAATAAATTGTTTTTGTAGAGGATAAGTGTTGAGATTTTATGAGAACCAGCAGCAAAGCTTCTGACTGGCTTCTGGTTCTTTGTCTTTTCTAAAAGAGAATGTAGGAGCAGAACATGTGTGGGCAGAATATCAAAATGGCTTTCTGCTGGGCAAGGGTAACTACCAAAGGAGAAGAGCTGTTGACTCGATGCAAGGGCTAATATATATATATATATATATATATTTTTTTTTTTTGCCCCCTTAGCCTCCAACCTAGTCTCTTCTAAAAGTTTCTCAGCCACATATTTGATATGCTTGAATATTTAAAAGATTTCAACTGTAGAGTCATGAGCAAGAAATTTACTTCAACTAATTGCTCCATATAATGTTAATGATGGTGGGCTGAAAGTTATATCCATATGTTTGGTGAAAAGAATCAAGTTCTTAACACATGTATAGTCTGCGTGGTAGGCATACAGATTTTTCTGTTTTTATCATATTAACATAGTCAATAGCATGGGCCTTTTTATATTTTGTTGTTGGCCTAGGACAATGGAAAATGAAATATAACAGATTACACAAGGGCATATGCATCCCAGTCTTGGCTTTTAATCTTTTTAAATGTCTGATGGTTAAAAACTTTTTTTTTAATGAAAGACTGAATGTAGACTGAAATGAGTTGATTTTTGTCTCGGTGATTAGCTGGAGAGAAGTTGTTCTTGATTGCAGTAGTGCTCAAAGCTCAAAATTGTTTTATTAAAGTTGGAAAGTTTGAAATGAGCCTTTCAACTTCTCCTTCCTCACCACACTATTCAGTTATGATTACATCCAATCCATGCTGGATGAACAAACTTTTAGACATTTATAGGGAAACAAAATTATTCTAGGAAAAGCACTCTGGCCCATCAAGGTCCATTCAGATACCATGCCTTAAAAGTACATTGGCCACTACATCAGATCCATAATGAGACAAAGCTCATGCACTCAGGGCAAGCATTGACTACATTCTGAGTGAGTCCATTGCTGTGATAAATTTTGGAAAGCATTTAGATTGCTTAATATTGAGTAGTCTGTGTTGAGATGATTTGCAAGAGGACTCTGGAATGTGGGTACCTTCTTATGCATCCATTCAGGAACTTAAATGTTTTCTTTTCTTTTTATAATTATGAAAGTAAGTGATACTCATTGCAGAAAATTTGGAAAATCTACACAGCTTCTAAAAAGGAAAATTAAAATTGCCTGCAATCCCTAAACATAGAGGTAAATATTGTTAGCATTCTGTTTTTTTCTGGTCCCTTTCCCCCTGCATATTTTTATATTTAGCATAGTTGAAATCCTTAAGTATTGTGGTTTGCTTTTTTCATAAACATTATATCCTTTAGCTTTAAAAATTCTTCAGAAATCTGTTTTGGATGTATACTATTTCATCAGAGAGCCTTAAGAATTCTCTATTTTTGCACACCTGTATTGTTTGTAGTGTTAATTATTATAAATAATGATGTATTGAACATCTTGTGTGTACATTTTTGCTCATCTACCTAACTAGTTCTTTAGGGCAGAATTTTTGAAGTGGAATTCATGATACATTTAAATGGTACATTTGCAAAGTTTTAAATTCTTATCATCTCAGCTACAATAGTGTATTTCTCTTTTGTAGCAAATCAGATTTATTTACTGGGAAATGTGAGGGTGAAAGTGGAATGATTGTAGAAGCTTATAACATAAGAATTTAGACTTTGTTTTGAGCTCCTGGTTAGCCATAATGGTGCAGACTCTTGGGCACATCACTTCAGCTGTCTGTGCCTTAATTTCCTCCTCCTGTATACTAGTTAAATAATACCACTCTTTTTCTTGTTGCCTTTTTACACCCTCTTCAAGGAAACTGATTGACAAGAGTTTATAAAGTACTTTGAAAATGTTAAAAGTGCTATGGAAGGAAAAACAATGACAACCCGTTGGTTTGTTTTGTGTTCGTGAACCACTATCAGATGTTTGGAACTCTAGTTGTTAGAGGCTTGGCTGGGAAAGCAGGAGACAATGAGACTGGCCAAAGCAGCACTAACTGTTCAGTATAATTTCAAAGGTATGCTAAGAGAAAGAAAGCTCAGCCAAGAATTTATGACTCGGTCAGAGGCAAAGTTGAGAGCTATCACCTGCTTCAAGGAGGACAGCTTTGGATGAGTTCATATATATGCATGGCACACTGCTGCAGTCTAACTTTATGACTTTTAATGACTCCGACCACCTAATCACTTGTGAAAGGATGTGCTGGAGTTTGCCTTCACTCAGCTTGACAAGGTGATGGGAGGCATATATCTTCCTTACATGAAAACACTTGTCAGTTGCATCATATTTGGTAAGACAAGCACCAATGTCACCTTGGGGGGAAAGAAAAGTAACTCAGCTGACATCCAATGCATATGAGTTTCCAATATGCTGCAACATAGCCTAATTTCAAGTGAAATATGCAAATACACCCTATTTTGTCTGTAGTTTTTATTTTCCTGATGCTTTCTCTAAGTGCCACATCTTCTGCTGATGGAAACATTGTGTAACTTCTTCTGAGCTGATGCATATTTAAATACGCAAGGCGAAGAATTTTCAGCCTTTGAGTAGAAGCAACATGGCAAACCAAATGCAAATCTCTCAGTCACCTGTTCTTGTTCGGTTTGTTTTTATTTTAGTTTTGGGCTCGGGCTGCCCTTCTATAACCAGTTCGCTTTTGTTCCAACTGCTGAGTTTTAGACTTTTTATGGGTAGTAGGTCAGTCGAATGAAGTTGGGCTTATTAGGGTTTAGGACTAAGCTACGTGGGCAGCAGAGATTTGACTGAGGGCAATTGTGAAAATGAAGAAAAAAAGATTGAGGAGTTAGATCACAAATTCATGTCTCTTTTTTATTCCTTTCGCTAAACTTTAAAGAAGAATATTAAAGCAAGTATGTTTTGTGATTCCCCATGATGGGTTTGTAAATTTATTTGGTTTGTTTTAGAGGACTTCTGCATTTGGGCAGCATACCCAAAGTAGTCTAGGTATAAATGCATCTAAGAGATCAGGTGAATGTCCCAAATCAGAATAGTGGGTCTGATGAGTTTCAGAGGGGTAGAGTCCTGTTCCTAGGTAAAGGAGAAGGTTAAATTGAAAATGCGGCCGCTGTTGAAAAGGCTTCAGCATGAGCTTTGTCTATAACAAAAGGAGAAAGGCATCAAGGTATTTTAGTGCAACTGCATTGTTGGTTGGTAGAATAGTGTCCTATTGAAAACAAAAAAGTCCTTTGCAGACCATTAGACTTTCCCTAACAGAATGACCTTGTTTTATAAGAAGATGAGTGTTCTTTTTACCTTAGAGGTCCTGTTCTGCCACAGAGTTAAATTTGAATTTTCCAGGTTATTGGTAAATACGTTAAGTTAAAGTCTCTATAATGAGCTTCTTTTGTTTTGACTATGTATTCATTTATTACACCTGGCATTCTCTTATAACAAGCCTGTCAGCTCTTGCAAATACAGGGATCAAAGATTCCATGTTATTTCATATATATGTTTCCTTCAGTTGCTGCTAGCCACATATATTTGATCATTTCTCAGTGGCTAGAGTGGACCCCTTCTCCATCTGAATCATGTATTAGAATATTGCCTATTTTGGAAGGAAAAATTGCTGAAGGTTTGCTCATACGTGTAGAGCAAACAAAAGTTGTTTTCAATTTGATATAACTTTATTTAGATTCCACTGTTTCCCATCATGGAGGAATGAGGCTGGGGGAATGTGCTGAGCCAAGTTGTTTTCCCACCTAAGAAACAAAAGAGCCTACCGTCAGCATCTGATTCTTTGTTTGCTAAGTCTGTCCACTACTAATGAAAACAGTCGATGGTTACTTTAAATATTTTTTGGAGGTCAAGGAGTAAAGAGCCAGCTGCCTTTAATTGTCCCCATGGTAGCCTGAGAACACACAGTGATGTGATGTGGTTCCATGTACAGTGCTGCATACTTAGAGAAAGGGAGTTTACTATACTCAGATGAAAACACATCCAGTGTTAGAAGGCCCATTTGAAACACTGCCCTAGAAAATACTAGGTAAAAATTTCATTTGATTTTTCACTATAATTCAATAAGGGACAAAATGTCAAGTTTGTATTTGTGGCCATCCATAGTAATATGTTTTTCTTAAAACCACTGATCAGAACGTATGAGAACAAGTCATATAGTTTACCATGTTAATGAAAACATAGTTCTTTGGGTTTGGTAGGATGTGTTGAAAATTTTCATTTTAAATTTCAAGGCTTTTTGTTTCTTCCAGAAAAACATTCATGACTATGTGATGTTATTTTATTCTTTTTTTTACACTATTGTTACTATTTCTCTTTCAAGAGTTGGCGAATGTTGTTTTCCAGTGATCATCCAATTATGAGTTTGATTTCTTAAAAAGTAGAAGTCTTTTGAGAATGAAATAAGCAAGCATCACTATTAATCTGAAATGCAACACATGTTAGGAAAGAAACTTTCTCTCATCATGCACTTGTCTCTCACGAGATGGCTAGGAAAAATGATCTACTTTCGTGTTTATTATTGTGTAGCTCCTTCCACATTCGGTCCATTGGTTACAGGTTCCCTGCTCTTGCTATTGTTCAGTGGTGGAAGAGGCAAACAAAGGAAACGCACTGAATTGTCACATGACTGTTTGGGGTAGTCATGAGCAACATTTTCTTCTTGTATGAAACAATAACATTTAAATTTTGTGGTTATGTATCATGAGTGTCTGACAGCAGAAACCATTGTGATTGGCAGGCAGTAGATTAAATTTATGGGTTTTAGGCTTTTTTTTTTTTCTTAATAAGGATACCTTGAGAAAGTCCAAGGGAAATGAAAGTCAGTTTTGTCATCTCACACAGATTTCAAAGGCAGGGGGCTACACTAGGGCTTGAAAGGTCTATATTACACTGCTGCTGTCTAGCCATACTTGACAATGAGACATACTGTATTTGCTCACGGTGCTGGAGTTTATCATGCAAGAAGAGTAATTATATTTGAATTGTGTCAGCCAGCCACCCTAAAATGAAGGAACGTCAACGAATGTTGCTCCAAGGAGAAGGAGATGATTAGTTATAATTATACTCAGTGTCCAAGAAAAATGCTTCATTCCCTCATTCTGTTGCAAAGGGGAGAGGGAAAAAAAAAATCCAACAAATTTTTTCAGTACTTCTCAGTATTTTTTAAAACTTTTAAGGCAGCCATTCATTGTAGAAATTTCAGATAAGCTTTCTGGTGTGACCATTTAACTGTCTGAGAAGCTGCCTGGTATGTGCACAATTTTTGGTGTTAAAAAATAGGTAACATGTAATACATCTTCTAGATTTTTCTTCTTCACCATTCGTAGACAATCTCCTAACAGAGAAATATTAGACAATAGGAGGTAAATTTCTTAATTCACCTACCTGTGGTTTCATCTGCATAAGTGCCAAACCATAAAATATGGCTTGGCGGCCTCTTATGAATATGGTTTGATTTGATTTATAATTCTTGTCAAACAAACTGTTTGAGATGATGGGTTGATTACCCTGGGTTTTGCTACTTCTATATGTGTGTATAGACAGTGAATTTTTACCTAAACTTAGCTTTCATTTCCTAAAAATACACATTTTGAAGTTTGTGTGTCATTGGGGCTTTTTAGTTGGTGTGTTTTGCTGTGTAGCTTCTCATAACTAGTTTAAAGTGAGAAATCTATGGGTATTAATTTGTTGGTCAATCTCACAGTGGTTGATGTCTATAATTTCTTATGTATACCTTTTTTCCCAGTTCAGCAATTTGTATAGTGTTGAGATAATAATATGGTTGATGGACACGGATTATCTTCAAATGGGTTTTTATTCTCCTTATAAGAATTCACTTCATTTATAATTATGGACATTTGTGTGATTCTAGTAACTTCTCAAGGCATTCTTATAAGTAATGATAAAATGAGTAGAGATAATGGATTTAAAAAGGGATGATGTTCCTAAGATGTATTTGCTGTAAAAACAAATTAGTATTAGCCATTTTAATATATTATTTAATTCAACTTCCTTACCAGTGAGACCTAGGGCAATACATTTTAAATATTGCTTCTATTATTTAAGTAATATAATGTATCAGATTTTGTAACTATAATTATTTAATCAATATGTACATATTTTTATTGGAAGTGGAAATAACAGTGAAGTAATCTGAAAGATACTAGAATGATAAAAGTCATAGAAACTCTCCAGTTTCCATATTAACATCTGGTTGGATAACGATTATGAATCACTCCGAATGGCTTTGATTAGTTGCTTTTAAAAAGACAAGGTGGTTTACATTTCACAGAATTTTTCAAAGTTTTATCAGACAACGTACAGTGTAGCTATTTCTGATGCATATAAAGTGAACCGGGACGTGACATTGTTTTCATTCAGATCAAACCCCACTCTTTCACCTTAAATAGTTAGATCATTGAGGCAGAATTTTTATATAAATAAGTGCTTTTCTTCTCAGCTTGCACAGTCCATACTCACAGACATGTAGCAAAGCAATGAAACCGCTACTTGATGTAACGGCCTGTTGCAGGAATTGGTGGCTATCTAAGGGATAATGCTGATTCCACAAGTTAGATCTACATGTCTGTGAGCACTGTTGCTATAGTGAATTCAGATGCACTTTACTTACTGTGATTTTTTCTTTCTTTTTTTCCTCCATGTGTTTTAATGTAATAAGAATCATAAATAGATTTTACAAATGAAAAATTTCAGTGTAAGATTTTTAAGATTTCTAAATCGTGCTTGACTGTAAATATTATGGCTTAAGGATCTCACCAATCTATAATTTTTTGTTATGTCTTTTACAATGTCACATATTAATTTTGCTTTTTTAAAAAATAAATTTTTTAAAATGTTTATTTATTTTTGAGAGAGAAAGAGAGAAGGGGAGGGCCAGAGAGTTGGAGACACAGAATCTGAAGCAGGCTCCAGGCTCTGAGCTGTCAGCACAGAGCCCAACAAGGCGCTCAAACTCATGAACCACAAGATTATGACCTGAACCATGAGATCATGACCTAAGTGTGATGCTTATCCAACTGAGCCACCCAGGCACCCCTTAATTTTTTTAAGTTTAGTTTTTTGAGAAAGGGAGAGAGCAAGAGAGCACCTGAGTATGGGGGAGGGAGAGAGAGGGAGAGAGAGAATCCCAAGTAGGCTCCTCCTGTCAGCACAGAGCCCAACGCAGGGCTCCATCTCATGTGACCTCAGCCAAAATCAAGAGTTGGATGTTTAACTGACTGACCCACCCAGGTGCCCTGATGAATTTTATCTTTAGATATGACTGGTTGTTTAGATATATTGGCTTATCCTAACATCAATAACTGTGGCTCCAAACCCCATTTAAAAATGTTTTTGTCAAGTACACAGAATTGAGTCAATCATGGTCCTCATTCATGACTCACTGTGTCAGAGGTTGGCTGGCACAAACCTCTCTTTTGTTTCACTTTGTTTTCCCATGTAATTCCCCAATCTCCACTCCCATTGTCTTGTCCCATAGACACTTTGCTCTAGTGTACTTAAGGTACATTCTTCATGTACATATGTGTTTATGTATAGAAGCACACATAAAATGATATATCATATATAAAATTATATATGTAGACAAATGTAAGTATACCCTTAATATATATATATATATTGTTTTAAATATGTTTTAACATTTATATAAATGGTATTATGCTATAAATTTCATTCAAAATTACTTTAAAAAATTAAAATTTATGTTCAATTATGTTTTTAAATCATTTCTATGTTGTAAGTGTAAGTCTGGCGCATGAGGCCTGCCTCTGATTTTTTACTCTATTGTATGCATCTTTGATGTTTTACCATTCCTTAGAAGTGGATACTGTTGTTTCTCTCTCTATTTGCACCCATAAACAGTACTTCTGGGAACATTCCTGTACATATTTTGTCATGGACCTGAGAAGATATATATTCGAAGGATTGCTGGGTTGGGGGCATATGTCCATTTCCTTTCAATAAGGACTTTTCCATCTAAATTTGTCTTATGTATGAACGAATGCTAATTTACATTTTGGGATCATCTAGAATTTTTCTACCCCACTTGCTTTGGCTTCAAAATCAGGTTCATGGATGTCTTGAAAAGAAAAATTTGTTCCTAATTTCCCTTTTTACATCAGCTAATCGGCTAGCAGCATAAATATGCTTCAGTGTATTGTCCCTTTCTTAAAACTAAGGAATAAAATTAATATATTAAATTGTGGAAAATATTTATTCTAGCACTAATCAATATGTCTGTTTTTGCAAGTTGATATTTATTTTTTCATGGTTCTACGTTTACTTAGATGACTACTAAAATAACTTCAATTATATATTGACCATTTGAATACATTTTGTTTGCCTGCTCATATAGCAAACAATGAACAGAAGAGTGTCCAGGGTGCACAGTTGTGCCGTGTGTGTGTGTGTGTGTGTGTATACCTGTCTGAGCTCTTCATTTCCTGGGCTTGTCCTTATCAGAATTTATTCCTTCCTTTACATACGTATACTGTCTGTCACCCAAATTCAATAAGCAATGAAAAACAAGAGCTTCAGAAAAGTGATGTTTGATGACTCTTATTTGCTGAATACTTTTTTGTCAAGTCCCATTGCCCGAAGAGCCCCTGTTTCAGTGAGTCCTAGGCTGTGTCGCAGAGCATCTTTTGTTTACTGGAAATAAAGACCTTGTACAAGTTACCTTTTCATCCAGGTGGAGAGATCTGTTTTTGCAGGATTCAATGACAAGAAAGCTAAACTGAGAGCCTCTGATCAGTTTCTTATGGGGAATTGTATAAATTTATAAAATGACTTCCAGTGCTGCTTTCTGTTATGTTTTCTTTTCCTGTCTTTCCTAGTATATCTGTGCTCTGAATAGCAAGAAGTGTAATAAACTTGATTATCAAGGAAATATGTTATTTAGCTTGGTCATGAGAAATCTGTTCTATGGTTGTTTAGATAAAACCTACCTGACTCTTTCTTAATTTAGGAGATTTGGTTGTATTTTCAAACAACACCATTTTTCCCCTCTATGTTGCAGGGAAAAAAGTGAACTCTTAGAAATTTGGCTGTAGCACAGCTGTATTGATAACCCTCCACTCTAACCTTAAGCATTAGATAGAAACTGATTTCTTTTTTTATTTCCATTGTAACTTTTCTTTGTGTATTTTTAAAAATTAGCTGACATTAACACTGATCTGTGTAACAATGATTGAACCCCCCCTTTTAAAGAACTAAATATTTGAACAGATTTCACAGCAGTAATAAAAACCAAATTCCTTAACTTTAAATATACGTCTTTTAAAGATTCCGAACACCCTATTTGGAATTGAAAAGTCCTTTCTGGCTTGCATTGGGGCTGAGCATGGTTATTAATTCATTAGGGAATGGTGGATCCACTCTTGAGCTCTTCTGCCTTTCTTTGGTCCTGGGAGCCAAGGGGAGAGAGGAGGAGGGGTGGAGGGGGAAAGACAGTGAAGGGAAAAAGGAGACAGGGAGACAAAGCCTGAGAGGGAGACGATGACATTAGAGGTGACACATAGCTATCATGAGCTTCCTCAGTCTGCGAGGAAGAATAATGAAGGGTTTTCCCTGTCTTCTACAGCCCGAGGACAACCCTATGGCCACAGCACCTTTTCTAATCCCATTTTCTGTGTGCTGCATGTCATAATCTGTAAGGCACTGGTTCCAAGTGAAAACACTGAATCCAAACAGTGACTGGGTCTTGTATTTATTTGCACTTTAAAACTACGGTGTGTGGGAAAACTTTCTCTTAAAAAAGAGAGAGAGGGGCAGCAGAAAAACAGCAACATGAATATGTTGCCATTTAAGTAGAGTCACTGGACCAGCAAGCCTTCAGATTTTAGTCCTCTGATTTAGAGTAGCATTTTGCCAATGACAGAAAAGGCCATGGTCTTTTTCAAACTTTTGATAAAAATCTCCTCTCTTTGTTTCTTGCAATTGAGGGCCCTTGGAACAATTAGCAGTTGTCCAAGAGTCTGGTTTACACTAAGCATCCCAATGCCCACAAAACCCTGGAAGGCTACCTCAACAAGGCTCTGGGTGGGAATGAGGCAGAACAATTTTCCTAGATGCAGGGACCTGGGCAGCATGCAAAAAGTAGCTATTGCATGTTGTTTTAGGCATGAAGATAATTGGTAATAACCAAGTAAGAAAAATCTGTACACGCTGCACGTTGAAATAGGCCCTTGCCAACTTTCCTTGACTGGTAAGTAACAGTCAGTGGACTAAATGATTTTATCATTCTGTAAGGAAGAGTTGATGGTTTAAAAGTGTGGAAAAGTCTGTGTGTGTATTTTGAAGATATGAATAGTATTTGCAAACTTCCTGAGAATTCGGGGCAAAGAGGGCCAGATAGGAGCTAGAGAGAGGAGAGGATTCATTAGTGTGACAGCTGGGAAGGAATGGGCAAAGCAGGGAAATTGGAAGACAGGCAGATTTGTGGGGATAGCATTCATGTCTGCCTATCTGCTAAGGAGTGTTGTGGCCAGACCTTAAGAAAGAGAAACTATTGGAAAGAGCCTAATCTAGCCATTTTATAAATGCCAGTTAATCATTATATCTTGATGATATAGAAAAATGGTGTGATTATGGTTGAAAAAAAGTTATTTAGACCTTTTGTCATTTTAATTCTATGTGCAATACGCTCACTATTTTACTCCTTCAAAGTTTGGCCATTGGAGATGAATTAAGAATGTATTAAAACATTTTATTATGAGATTGCATTTACTTTTTGCAGACATAAAGCAAAAACAATACCTGAGCTGGTTTTGAGTTGGTTGGCCTACTAGAAATAGATTGTGATAAAGTGTTAATAATGTTAAGTATCTTTTAATAAGATAGTTTAAAATTTAAAAGATAAAATAGTTTAAAAATTATTAGTTTAAAAATTAAAAATTGCTGGAGGAAAGCTTTTAAATGAATATTAATTTAGCTTTAAAAATTGTCCTTATCCCATTGAACTTCCTTTATTTCCTTGTGGCCAATTTGGGTGTACCTAATTTCTTTCATGGTTCACTTTCTAGGGCTACAGATTTACTCTATGTAAATTATATGACAATTCCAAAGGAAAATATTTGACTTTTGCTTTAAAATTTTTTTAAATGTTTATTTATTTTTGAGAGACAGAGAGACAGAGCGTGAGCAGGAGAAAGGGGGAGAGAGAGAGAAGAGACACAGAATCTGAAGCAGGCTCCAGGCTCTGAGCTGTCAGCACAAAGCCCGATGCGGGGCTCGAACTCACGAACCGCGAGATCATGACCTGAGCCGAAGTTGGCTGCTTAATCGACTGAGTCACCCAGGCACCCCTTGACTTTTGATTTAATAGGACTTCTTGACTGAGGATTAGAGAATTGGTTTTAAAATCCACAAATTCAGGCTAAACATTTTACAGTAATTATGTCTATTGGAGCAGTAATAGGAATCCACTACTTTTATTTTATTTTTTTTAAATAATAATAAAAACATAAATATAAAAATATAAAAAAGTTTATTGTCAAGTTGGTTTCCATACAACACGCAGTGCTCATCCCAATGAGTGGCCTCCTCAACACCCATCACCCACCCTCCCCTTTCCCACACCCCTATCAACCCTCAGTCTCTTCTCAGTATTTAAGGGTCTCTTATGGTTTGCCTCCCTCTCTCTCTGTAACTGTTTTTTTCTCCCCTTCCAATCCCCCCATGATCTTCTGTTAAGTTTCTCCTGATCCACATATGAGTGAAAACATATGGTATCTGTCTTTCTCTGACTGGCTTATTTCACTTAGCATAATACACTCGAGTTCCATCCACGTTACTACAAATGGCCAGATTTCATTCTTTCTCATTGCCATGTAGTATTCCATTTTATATATAAACCACATCTTCTTGATCCATTTGTCAGTTGAAGGAATCTCTACTTTTAAAAAATAAGGAATAAGGATGTATAGAAAACAGTCTACTGATCCAACTGATGGACATCTAATAACTTGGACAAAAAGGATGTTTGTTCAAATTCTATATGTATATTGTCTGGTTCCTGGAATTTAGTTATTATTAGATCTGGCTTGTCAACTTGGAAGAAGAATGGTAGGCCATCCTTATCCAAAATAAAACCATATTTTTATATCAAAATTTTTTCACTTAGATTATAATTTAGCTTTCATATCTAATAGAATTTACTAGCTCCCATTAGACTATCATTATTTTTATTCTTTTCTATCTGGTAGTTATTTGTAAAGAGAACAAAAAGCATTACAGAGAGATCATTTCAGGTCATTAATCTTTGTGTGTTTAATGGAATTTTGGCTCATTTAGTACATCCTCATTTCGAAAGAATAAATGGAGCTGCCCCAGTGGATAAATAAGCAGAATCACTTGTGTGCTTTACAAAGCTAATTTCCTATTTTTAAAATGATAATATACTATTAAGTTTTCCAGTCACTTCATCTCAGAATAATGTGAATACTGTTAATAGGTATAATTTTATAATTTCTGTTAAATTATGGATGCAGACTTTAGTAACTAGCTGTATGATTTTGGACAATTCACTTAATATTGTCAGACTTCAGATTCCTTATCTCTAAAATGAGGACAGGGGAAGAGGCACTTTAAGATATTTTTTATTATTTTAACATTTCATGATACAGAAGGCATTTGCATGAACTTAGCAGAGTGTCTGTGTAGAATGTCATAGTTACATAGTACAATCGAATTAAATTGAGTATTAATTTTCTTTTCAGGCTCTCATAAGTATTGTTGAAAAGAAAATTGAGATATCTCTAATGATTCTGACTCTTCATTTGGTCTTGCTTCATATTACCTGAGAGTTGCCTAAAAGTAAGAAAAGATACTGCATGATAACTCACAGTAACTTAGAAAGTAACCTCACCCTTGTATTTGTTAGGAATCTGTTGGTTGCAAGAGATAGAATAGAACTCCAACTCAAAGTGTCTTAAGCATAATAAGGGGAATTTTTTGAAATCTGTAATCATCCATCCAAGGATGGATCAGCTTGAGGTACAGGTAGATTCAGGGGTTTCAAATGACATCCTTGGGGACTTGTTTTTATATCCTTTTGCCCTGCTTTCCTATTGGTTTATTTCTTAGGCAGGTAGATTCACAATGTGGTAGGAAAAGGAGCACCAAGAATATATCCTTTTGAATTTTGATTAAATGGAAGAAAGACTGTCACAACAAGATTACATATATCAAATCTGATCAAATACTCTGACTTTCATTAGGTCATGTACTCATCTAGTCATTATGGTTGGAATAAAGAGGGAGTATTCTGATTGGCCAGCTGTGATCATAGCATCACCATGTGGCCACAGGCAGGTTCACCCCACCTCAGTTACAAGAAATGGGCTTTCCAAAGAAAAGCGGGATTGTATTGTTAGAAGTGCCATGGACATACTGAAAAGACACAGCAAAATAACAAATCTAACACAAAGCTTTAGATTGGGCAGTTGAAAAATTTTAGCCAAGTGAATAATTTGTCAACTCAGTTAAAACAACAACAACAACCAACAACCAAACAACTAGTAGTTGAAGGGCTTCAAGTTTTTCTTTAAACCATCCAATCAGGCAGATGCCAGGACCCTTCTTGAACTAATCTAAAATTGATCTGCCCAAGGATTCAGAAACTTTATTTATGCATTTATTTCATTCTGTTAATAATTTATAGTGGTGAATCTCTGTGTTTCTCCAAAGTATTCAAGATGGGCACCTCAATTTTTTTGCTTGTTGACACTTACATGTTTCCAATATTGCTGCTCTGTTCCTGTCATATACAAGAGAGAGTCGATTTGAAATTATTTTCAGCATATTTAAGGTATTTTTCAAAAGCAAAGGGTAAGATGTCATCTTTTCAGACTTCTGTTTTTTTATGTGACAATATGTGATTTAAGCTTTTCCATTTGGCACTTGTTCAGTATTAATTGAACTTTATTCTTGTTATATTTTATTTTTTATTTTTGAGAGAGAGAGAGAGCAAGGAGGGGCAGAGAGAGAGGGAGACACAGAATCCAAAGTAGGCTCTAGGCTCTGAGCTGTCAGCACAGAGCCTGATGTGGGCCTTGAACTTGTGAACTGTGAGATCATGACCTCAGCTGAAGTCGGATGCTTAACCAACTGAGCCACACAGATGCCCCTATTGAACTTTATTCTTAATTACAGGAATGTTTTGAGTCATATATTGTGTAGAAGTCAAGGCAACATTTACTTTTGCCATTTATCATAAAAACAGTGACTCAGGGGAGAATATTACTCAATTATTATTAGTTATTAATAATTAGAACTATAGATCTTTAAATTGGCAAAATGTTTTATTTAACAGTTTAAACAATATAATTAGATAAAAGTTTTTTATTGATGCTATCTCACTGGGTAATGTTCAAGACAGCACAGTGCAAAAGAAAGAATGTCGGAGTGTCTGGTGACTCAGTCGGGTTAAGCATCTGACTCTTGATTTCTACTTGGGTCATGATCTCAGGGTTCATGAATTCGAGCCCCATGTTGAGCTCTGCAGTGACAGCATGGAGCCTGCATAGAATTCTCTCTCCCTCCCTCTCTGCCTCTACCCAACTCATGCTTGCTCGCTCTCTCTCTCTCTCAAAATAAATAAATGAACTTGAAAAATGTTGGGAAAGAATGTATACTTTTGCAACACATGGACTTGGTTCCAAACCTAGTTCTTAGAATCACTGGTTCTATGGCTCTAGGCAAGTACTTAATATCTCTGTTCTTCAGACTTATTTGTAAAATGGGAGAAGTCATAATCCTCCTTCACAGTATCTGTATCAGTATTAAAAAAAAAAAAAGGACAATAGGTGACCATTTCTAGCATAATGCTCAGTATTAAATAAATATTATTTAGTTTTTCCTTCTTTTGTTTTTATTTCCTTCTTCCCCCCTTCTTCCCTTCTTTTTCTCCTCCCATCATCTCAAATCTAGCTAAATAGTCATCGATCAATGTTTTGCCATCTCTTTTAATTAAAACATAAATATACTTAATTGAAGAAATAATTGATTAAATATCAATCTACTTAAGAGGAAAAAAGCCCACACCTGATAATAAAAGATGTGTAGGTGTGTTCTTATGATGAATTAAGAATGATCTGGTTTAAACCATATGCCCTTAAGTAAATTCTGCCTTTTTCCCCCCGAACAGGAAAGTAGTCAAACAAAATTATTTTATTGCTGAACATTTACAAACTCATGATTAATTACATGTTCACAGTCTAATCTAGCTAGAAGGAAGGGTAAAAAAGAGTCTACTAAATTGCTGGAAGTCTTAAATAAATAGATTTTAGCCTTACTTTCTTTGAATTCTTGCTACACATTTGACATTGAAAAAGCTACAGGAAATGAGAGAATGTGTGTATCTGTAATAATCCTTGTATACAGAGTATTCTACTAACAGAATCAACCCTGGTGTATAGCAAATACTGAGTGTATTTAGTCCCTACTACAAAGTTTTGAATTGTTAAAAAAATTCTTTTTGTTGGTGATATTTTATTATTAAAGAAGGTAATGGTTTTTTCCTGAACCTTTTTTCATATGGAAAAAAAGTGAAAATAGTAGTTCTTTATTTTTTCCTGAAAGACATTTTAAAGAAATATTACAAATGATGCACTGCATTTTTATAGAATATAAGAAGTTACTGAATTTTAAGCAATTAAAGAGAAATAAGGCAATTTCAAGGGAGTTTTCTCCTCTGGAACAGTACCAGTCGCTTCCTAGACAATGGCATCAAAAGTCAGGCTTCCATGAAGGGATGGGAACTCAGCAATTGCTGGCTGCTGGGCAGTGGGTAGGAACTGTACATTGGGCTTTTAATTGCTGTTTTGCTCTAGGTCCTGCCTTGCCGTTTCAATTAAATTTCTGGTGTAAAGAATCCCTTGTCCCCTTCTTCCTGCATTTGATCACCTAATGGAAAGAAGCCTATATTCCTCAGGGAAATAAGTTGGGGCTGTGTGAATCAATCTCTCTCTCGTACTCTTTCTCACTCCTTTGCGAAATCTAATTTTAGTGTTATTATAGCAAATCACATGTAAAAAAGGAGTAGAATTGGTGTTCATTTCTCTGCTCCTCATTATTGCTCTCAATGCAAAGTTTTGAATGAGCAAGGGGAAAAGAGTTGATTTGATTTAATCCTAACAGTTTTAAATGTATGTATAGGAGAAGAAGTCAAATGGAAGTATAAGTCTGGAAAGCACCAGGATATATTTAGCCTCAGCTTCTGCTATTGAGTAAAAACTTTGATTTTGAAAAAAAAATCTTGAATTTTCAAATTAGTAACCTACCTTATTTTAATTACGTGGACTCCCAGTAGGCACGCGTACTAGTCTCATGACAGCTGCAGTTTAGCACAGGTGAGGAGTGTACATAAATAACTCTAATTATTATAAAAAAAAGAGTTATATTGACAAGTTCTGGGAACTCGGAGGAAGGGAAAAGTTTTTTTTTTTGAAATATGAAGCAGGGGACAGAAAAGTATTAGAAACACAATCAAGAGGGTGATGATCTTTGAGCAAAACTATGAAGATTAACTAAGATGTTAAAAATACAGTTAAATTAGTGGCACCTGGGTGGCTCAGTGGGTTGAGCATCTGACTTTGGCTCAGGTCATGATCTCACTGTTGTGAGTTCAGCCCCACATTGGGCTCTCTGCTCTCGGTGCAGAGCCCACTTCCGATCCTCTGTCGCCCTCTCTCTCTCTCCCCCTCCCTCACTTATGTGCTTGCTCTCTCTCTCTCTCTCTCTCTCAAAAACAAACATTAACAACAGTTTAAAAAATATAGTAAAATTTTAAATATCTATAGTATCTTGGCATAATTTGTAGTATTACACAGCTATTGGGATGTGAGAAAAGACCATCCATTTTAATATAACTATTATGAATCTAGTTGTTAATCAAAATTATTTCCAAACATTTTTATAGGGACTGTATATGTTTTTATTAGGTAAAGTTAAACAGTCTGTGTGTGTACATTTGTGTGGGTGACTGTGTGTTACAGAAGCCAGTGTGTGGGGATGATTATCAGAGTCTATTCCAGTTATTATCTTCATGAGGAATTTTAATCTTTTCCTGTTCCAGCCTTTTGCTAATTAAAACTGTAGCCATCTTGGTCTTCTGCTCTTTGAAGTTAGGCAAGTAAACAATGTGTTCCTAGGTGTGCATGGGAAGGTGTAGAGATGGAGATATTTTTAGCATGTGGCACATGAGTAGCTAGTTTATTTAAGCTGATATCATTAAAATACTATTTGTAAGTGATTTGATATTCAGAAAAAAAGTGGATCATGTATCACAAAGACTTTAAATAGCATACAATTCTGCTCTCCATTTTGACTTCCAAGAAGTCACATTTTGCCCAAATATCTTAGTCCTAAAAAGATTAGAATTGGGTTTAAAACTTGCAAGTTATGGATTTAAAAAAAAATCTCAACTTAGCTAAGCAAATAGATTAATTACTTCTTAATTGAGGCCAAAAAAAAAAAAAAAGAATGCATCATCATCTTGGAGTAGTGTCAAGGGTAACAATATCCTGGCTGCTTTAGAAAGAACAAGTAAGTTTCAGATTTGTGGTTTGGAAAAAAATGGTGTAGCTGAGTTTAATTAACTAGAGTTTAATCAATGATTAATATCACTGGAATTTCACTTGAACAGTGTGATAATGAGCAGGTAATGGCAATCGTGAAAAGAAATGATGAGTGAAAAATGCATTGTTTATAGCCTTATAGCTTTGAGGTAGTTAGAATTCAGGTTTCATTCATGCCCACAATTCCATTGAGACTGCAGATGTGGCCAAGTTACTCTTGGGATCTTTATTTTCCTTAAAGGTTGAATGGGAAGAGTAATATTGTTTGGGGTTGTTTAAGGATAAATGAAACAGACCATGTGAGGTGCCAGGTATATAATTTGACACTCTATAAATTATAGGTTTTGTTATTGCTGCTGTGTATTTTTTCAGAAGGACTTTTGAGGCCATCTTGGATCCTTAAGAATATTTGTTGATGCTAAAATAAAAGAAGAAAAAATTCAGAGAAGTCAGTGTTAACAAGGATGTTGTGAAACAAAATTTCACTCATTTCTGACGTGCAAATTGGAACATCTCTTTTGTTTTAGCAATTTGCTATCTATTGTAACACTACTGTAAGTACAAAAATGCACTATTTTAAAAGTGTGGGTTAGGAAACTGAGTGGGTAGAAAGAGCTTTTGGTGATTCATTGGGAAGAAGGGAGCCCAGTAGAATCAGGAAATACCTTTTTGGTAAACACTGGAAAAAGCTAGAGAAAAGAGAGAGAAAAAATGCAACCTCCATTGAATTAAAACCTTTCCTCCCACTTATGTCCTATGTTGACAGCATGACCTAACTATTTGCAGAAGGCAGCAACCACAGCAGATGGTGGTACAGACACCTGGGATATTAGCAGGCAGAAACCCGGAGAGACTGATTCTGTGGTAAAGGTTTTTCAGCCTGAATCTGGGGTTCAAGGGCCTGTATGCCATAGGGAGGAGTGAAAACCCATCCTGATGAAAACTCTTTCAGAGTCAGCACATTCAGGAAGTTTCGTTGAGGCCAGGACCAGTGAACAGCAACAGCGTCACATTGTCACAGGAGGAGTGTAACTAGTTTTCCAAGCCGATGCCATCTCAAGTTTATGCACATCCCACACATCCATATGTGGCATGTGCCATCTAGCCTTTCTGTTACATTTCTCATACTTCCTTCTTGGCGTGTCCTTTATTTTAAACATTCTTAGGGGTGCCTGGATGGCTCAGTCAGTTAAGCGTCCCACTTTGGCTCAGGTCATGATCTCATTGTTCGTGGGTTTGAGCCCTGCCTCAGGCTCTGTGCTGACAGCTCAGAACCTGGAGCCTGCTTTGGATTCTGTGTCTCCCTCTCTCTCTGTCTGTCCCCTACTCATGCTCTGTCTCTCTCTCAAAAATATCCAAAAACAATTTTTTAAACATTCCCAGGATATTGGGCAAAGCTAGTATGAGGTATATACTATCTCCCAACATTACACCAAACTAATTATCTGAGAGAAAGAAAAAAATGACCCCTGATAGATGTATCAGAGAAATAAACACAAAAGATGTTCATGTACTTTTCCCAGGATTCAGTAGTCCTAGAGTCAGATTGCTAGACGTGGTAAGTATCCAGAAATAGCATAATTAAATAAATACATATAAAATAAAGTGATAAGAGAAAAGTTCACCGTTAAGCATTTTAAGGTAATATACATGCCCCAAAGGAGAAAATGCTTAAGTAAATTAGTAGAATATTATGCTTCTAATAAAAATTATACATGTGAAAAATACTTGCCAATTATCATGTAATGTTATGTGGGAAAAAGTGTATGATAAATGTAACAGTATGAAAACCATGCACTTATAAAAACGATGAAGGTAATATATAAGAAATGATAATACTTATTTATACTGGACAGTATGCTAATGGGATATTATTCTTATGTTAATTTTAAAATAAAACAAAAACTTGATGCAGAATTTTTTTCTTTTAACAAGCATATGTCTTTGAGAATGGGAAAGAGGAAGAGGAGACTTCAGCATCTTACTGTGAACATGATGAACCCTTCAGCTCAAGTTCCCAAATGTGGGATTCATTTTAAACTGAATTATAATTAAATAAACTAGATACATTGCAGTCATTTTAAGATTAAAGGTAGAGAAAAACTTCAAGATACATGGAAGTAAAAAATCAAACTGCCACACTGACCAGACATACTCATTTATGTCTTAGTAGAAACAGGAATTGTAGATATTGGAAATGCATGGTATCCCTCATCCACTGTTTCTATGGGCATTTTGTATCTTTCTGTGTTTCCAAAATTATGACGTCTACCTCAGCATTGTTTTACTATGTTGGTCTCCTCTCCTCATTTGTTAAAACACAAAATGGTAGGGAAAAAAATGTCAAAAGATGGTGTTTCTTAAGGAATATCGATCAGCCTTTAAGGAAAATATATTTTCTAAGTCAAAAGATCACAAATAATCAAACAGAAAAGTGGAGGCTGATACCTGATGCCATCAACCATCATGAATGTGCAAGGAAACAGTTCATCCTTTCATTTCAGTTCATCCTGATCACATTTATCGTACTCCCTTTCACTTAGAATATACACACTTGAAAGGTCCTCCTTTTTCAAATTGTCCCTTCTCTGATACTTTTCCAATCATCTAACTATGAAAGCATTTTTTTTTCTTTTTGTAAAGAGAGTGGGCCAGGGACCTCTTCCTTTAATCCTATTGAAGACATGTCCACAAAGCCTAAATAATTAGACACGAGATCTGAGAATTTGCCTAAATTAAGGCTTGCTAAGAATCCTAAGATCCTGCCACTCCTTCCTCTATATATTGGCCTATCTTCTAATAGGTTATCAACTATGATACTTAATATTGGCAGTTTTCTCTTATTGAAAGCAATGGTCTGAAACCAAAAGACCCTTGAAACACAGACAAGAATTAGAAATCTACTGTATAGCATAGAGCCTATAGTTAGCAATACTATATTGCATACTTAAAAATTTGCTAAGAGGGTAGATCTTATGTTAAAATTCTTATCACACAAAATAATAAAGGGGGTGGGAAAAAAACTTTGGGGTGTAATGGGTATGTTTATGGCATGGATTGTGATGATGGTTCATGGATGTATACTTAATCTCTAAGCTCATCAAATTGTATAAAATAAATAGGTGCAGCTTTTTGTGGGTCAACCATACCTCAATAAAGTGGTTAAACACAGGTGTTAGGATATTGGGTTCATTCCTTTAAAAAAAAAGTTGAGATTTGAATATGTCCACTGTATTGAGAATGTTTCTTACAGTTTTCCATTCCTGTCTCCTGACTTAATGGGGAAGTACACTCATAAATATTTAGAGACAGATGCATTGCACACACAGAAACTTTTAAAATGTTAACTTATAAATAAATGTATTCAAACTTGTAAAGGCATGCATACTTCATGGAAGACTATGTTAAGGCTATTTTTAATAATTCAGGTACTTCAAGGCAGCCATCTAATAGAACTCAGGTCAAGTTTTTAAATTTTAAAATGGAAAATATGTTGGAAGATTTCCATGCTAGTTTCAACCATGAAATTAAATGGTATCCAAAAGCAAATCATACAATGAGTCTTATGAAAAAATGCAATATACTCTTTTCCACATTTCAGTATCATTTATTTTCTTCTTTGTAATCTGTGGTCTAGGGATGATTATTTATTTTATGTTTACTGCTAACTAAAACTTGCATTTTCCCTATTAAATGAGAAGCAGTGGTAATGCTGATGTGAGTTGAGTCAATATTATCTTATTAATCAGTTAGATTAACATTTATGTATATCTAATATTTTGTGAAAATAATAGAACGAATAGTTTTATTTCAGTAGAAATAAACTACCAAACCTATGCTTGGATTATTCCTGTACTATCTTCAAAGCATGTGAAGTTTGGCTGAAAAATATAGAAAAACCATTAGCTTTCGCTGAACTGAAACTTAAGTAAGGTTGAAGAAATGGAATGGCTGCTATTGAGGGCAGAGTTTCAAGGGGCTGACTAATGTCCTAAATTCTGTGGTAAACACAGACTCTCCAATCAAGATTTAAGCATGTCTATTCTATTGGATAAAAGATCAGTGTCCTGTTTCCAAACTCCACAGCATTTAAAAATTTGTTTTGGTTCAGGCCTATTTCAGAGGAAGGAAGTCTTCAGTATTTTGAGTTGTGAGAGATTCTAGTAGTCCAAATTAGTTTCTCATCTTTGTAATGTGCAAAAATTTGAGACTCAGCCGATTAAGCCTCTAAGAATCCTGGCTTAGAGTAGACTCCTCGTGCAGGACACAGTTTCTCCTTCACCTGCTTGGAGATGTCACCTCTCTATGCATTAAGTATGAAACTCAATAATTTGAGTTTTTCTCAAAGTTGTTTCAACTTACCTATCTAGAATCAGGAGTGAGATAGTAGAAGTTAATTCACTCTTGCTTTTGTTCTCGGGATGTGTGACACCCACAGGATCATTCATTATTTGAAGGTTCAGATCAGTTCAACCAGATTTGTCAAGTGGCCACTCTTCTGTACTGTGTGTTCCCGATGCTTGTGGTGGTTGCAAAATAGGTAGAAATTCTTGGCGAAGACTCAAAAGCCCCACAGCCTTCTCAATTGGGTTGAAAGTCTTTTTTGTTGAATTTTGGCAGACATTCATAGTATTTATTCAGGAGGTTTCTCTTGTGTGATTTTGTTTGCTCGTAGTTCTATTATTGTATGATCTTGTCATCACAGGTCAACATGCTTTCAGTTCAGGAGTTGAAGTTTTCTTCTGCACATACAATATTCTTTTTTCTTAATCGTATAGGGCACTTCAGATAGCCTAAGAATTTCTTGATTTGCCTTTCTGGTTGCCATAGTTGGGTTATTTTTTATTGTTACAATGGAATCAGAGGAAAGTCCATAAATGAACCAAAGGCAAAACTGGGGTATTTTCTTTTACTTTTTGAAAATTGAAGGTTCTCATCTCTTTGGTTCTTTGGGGCTCAGTTGCTGATTATTGTTGACTAAATTGTAGGCCGAACCTGATATTTCTACAGGGCTGAATTCTATATTTAAACACTCTGAAAAGTGCATCATGGATAGTAATTGGATCTGTCCCATCACTGATACATATAAATCTCTAAGAATAAGAGTACTCAGTGCATAATAAGTACCAAATACATTCTATCTACTGTTATTGAACCCCTTTCCCTTTGTGGTTGATTATGATCTTTGTGATCATATTCCTAAAGAGAGGATATGGGTGCAATTAAATGTAGGCAGCTTGGTTTTGTTCACTGATGTATCACAAACATTTAGCAATGAATCTGGCAGAATAGATGCTCAACATTTTGTTAAATGAAAGAGCCTGAGACTGGTTTCCGTTAGGCTGCTCTTCTACCAGCCCAGCCTTTGACTTCAATCTGATCCCATTAGGTTTGTAAATGTGATGGTGTTGTCAAACATACTCTAGGAAGATGCTGTTGACTCTCTTTTATTTTCCGAGGACCCATGATAATAGAAAGTGCTTGTTTGTTTGATTGAAAGTCATGGTCAGGAGAGTTCCTGGACCCTTGTTTTTTTGTGTAGAAAGAGCATGAAAACTTTACCCTTGATAGGAATTCTAGTCAGGTCTTCTGTTTTGGCTTCTTTTGGCTACATTTTATTAAAGCTCTTTGCTTCTGGGAGCTTTTCTTTGAGATATTATCTTGGAGGGGGAAATTATAACAAAGGAGACACATTTTAGTTCATTTTTAAAATTTATCATTTTAATAGTAGATGGCTGACACATAGAGATAATGACAAAATATTAAAGGATTTAATATATCTGGAATCTATTCCAGAGCAAAGCTGGGAGCTTTTATCTTTCTGATGATGGCAAATGAAGAGAAATTAAAAGTCATTTCAGGACAGATTTGTTTTGTAATTTGAGGTAAAGAGACTTTTCTGGTTCATATAGTGTATGCTTTCTTGTAACCCCTCAGGAATTAACTTGTTGAATATTAGGAGGATAGCACAGCTGATTTGGCTTGGCTCATCAAAGTACAAATCTCCTATTTCCTTTGTGTTGCTTCTCAGCAGAACATGCCTCAGTTAGATGGATTTTTTTAAATTCTAATTATTTCAAAGGTTTCCAAATTCTGGCTACTCTTGAGATTTAAGAGGCCTTTAAAGTTTAAGGAGTTTTGGATTTGTTTAGTGTTCTAAATAAATCCTGAATTTATTTCATTTCACCTCTTATAATCCCCTATGATTATTTCTACTGTTACACATTTACCAATTACTGCCCCCATTTTAAAGCGAAGCTTTTATTTGTGACTCAGTGAATAAACATTATTAGTTTGATAATTTATATTGTGTATTGCACCATGGCCTCTCTTTCCTGCTCCTTAAATAGTTTATATTAATCACTAATTTTAATGTTCTTTGGCCAGAGTCATTAAGTTTGGTAGATTTGCCATTTTAATCCTTATTCTTTCGTATCTCTTAACACTGTATGCTCCCATTCCTCTGTTGTTGTTTTTTTTCTCTGAGTTTATGATCCAATTTGTCTTTTTTTTTTTGAAACAGAAGAAAATGTTTATTTTTATTTATTTATTTATTTCTTAAGATATAATTTATTGCCAAGTTAGATACCATACAGTGTATACAGTGTGCTCTTGGCTTCAGGGTTAGATTCCCGTGAGTCATCGCTTACATGTAACACGCAGTACTCATCCCAACAAGTGCCCTCCCCAATACCTATCACCCATTTCCCTTCTCCCCTGCCCCTGTCCTTATTGATTCTGCTTCCTTATTAGCAGTGATCCTATTGTATTAATATATATCCCACAGAGATTATAAGTTACTTGAAGATATGAACCATGCCCTTTTAACTTTATCTAGCATATGGCTTATAGTAGGTACAGTGTATTTTTATTGAAGAAATAAAAGTAAAATGTAGCAAGGTAGTATTTGTTCTATAAGTCATAGAATCTACAAAGAAGTATGGAGAAGAATAACTATTACAAATATATATGAATAATGTATTTTTAAATATAAGAACTATATAAATATAAAACTCATACCTCCCTGGTAGACAATTAAACACAAACTGGTCTTGTATTACTTTCAACAAGGACAAACTTAAATTGTATTTAAAACTCTTAACTTTCATATTATGGGACTCTCTTATTGATGAGCCTAACTTAAACTGAGGTCCTTGTAACATCATATGGAATATAGTCTTTTAGCTTAGGTTCAAGGCTGAGCCACTTTTTACTGAATGTTATATCTTTAAAAATTTTTTTTAAATGTTTTTTTTTTTATTTTTTAGAGAGAGAGAGAGAGAGAGTATGAGCGGAGGAGGGGCAGAGAAAGAGGGAGACACAGAATCTGAAGAAGGCACCAGGCTCTGAGCTGTCAGCAAAGAGCCCAACGTGGGGCCCAAACTCATGAACCATGAGATCATGACCTGAGCCAAAGTCGGACACCCAACCAACTGAGCCACCCAGGCCCCACTGAATATTGTGTCTTTTGTATATTGACTAGTATTATGATACGGTCCTTGTAGTTTCATTCAGTGCAAATGCATTCTATATGCTTTCTTGATAAGCATTCTGATTGCTAAGAAATTTACTATTATTATTATCATTATTATTTAAAAAGTTCATTTAAAAATGAGTTCCTTGATTATGAGGATCTGGACTTAAATGTTGTGACAAGAATTACTTTTTCTGTGTAATGATGCAGGATGCCCAAAATACTTCTTAACTATGTTTACAAAGTTATGTATAGTGTCCAGAGCCTAAAGAACTAAACGAATGCCAGGTATTAAAAATAAGTTAGCAGTTTTCACTTTTACCTAGGGTGTAGAAACCTGGAAAGAATGCTGCTCACACCTACCCTAACAGGGAGAAAAAATCAGATAACTCTTTTTGACCCCCACTAGAGAGCTGAGGTCACAATGTAACCTAAATTCCAAAGAGTGGCAAGTCTATGAAATATGAACTGTCAACTAGTAGAGAAAGACAGGGATGCCATATAAACAGGTCAGAATAAGTCAGCTAAAATTTTAGCCAATTACACAAGGCCAAGTGTGGGCTGGCATGACAGTTTGAAATGAGTTCTCCCTAGCAAGATCTTTTCTATTCACATTCATTGGTGTTCATGAAGGCAGAACAGGAGACTGCAGGGACCACCCCTCTTAGGGCACAAGAATGCAGGAGATGATCTGGGGCTTCTGGGGAAGAACTTAAAGCCTCTCCCATCCTGGTCTCTCTTTCCCTATGAATTAAAAGCATATGCCACTAAGGAGGGGCAGCAAACACTGTCACTCACAGGGCCCAAAGAACCATTCTGGCTAGGAAAAGAGAGAAGAAAAAAAACCTCTATCCCTGTGGGATAACAGGAAAGCAACCTGGCTTCTGGAACCCATAGTGGGACCAAGCACTGGTCTGCTACCATAGGGAAGGCAGGAAACTTCTGCCCAAGATAAATCCAAGTGCAATGCAGAGTTTGGCTGCCATAGGAAGGAAGGCAGAAATAGTGAAAAGCTATGCCTGAAGTTCCAGTAATAACAGGGCCTGCCTAAGACTGAAGCTCAATCAGTAAGTGAGGGACCCTCTCTTCAAAGCTAGCCCTCAGTATGGAGCAATAGTCATCTACAGCTGGGGGAAGTGGCAAGAGCATAGAGAGCCACCCCCCCCACAACCTGTGCAGTTAACATGTAGCAATGGAACAAGGACACTGAAGAAACTGCTTGGCACTCTAGTCCCAAACGAAGCAAAAGGCAATTGCCTCACATCACGAGAAAAATTTGAAGCCTATGGTGCACCGCACTGAACCTAGACCCAGCTCATTGTTGACTAGATTAACGCACTGTATCACTCACATGGCCTGACAGAAAAGGGAAATAAATATTAGTTACCTCAGCCTCTATTGTCTCACATATGATGACTGACATCAAAATGACAAGACAGTCAAGAAAGCAAGACAATACAACCCATTGTCAAGACATAAGGGAATCAGAAGTTCAGATGCAGAGATGATTGAGATGTTGGACAATCAGGCAAGGACTTTACATAATTCTAACAATTATGTTAAGCGAGCTAGCGGGAAAGGTTCACACCATTCATGTACAGATGAGAAATTTATAACGAAGATGAAACTAAGAGTGGGCTATTTATAAACAAGTTTAAAAAACAACAAAAAATTAGAGTGAAGAACACCTTTGACAGATTGATCAATAGGCTTGGTACAGCTGAGGAAAAAATGAGTGAACTTGAAGATAAGTCAAGAAAACTTATAGAAATTATCCAAACTGAAACACAGAGTGAAAAAAAGTGTTTAAAATAAACAAAAACAAAAGATAACATCCATGCATTGTGGGACAGTATTAAATGGTCTAATCTATATGTAATTGGAGTCCTAGAAGAGGCTACAGAGAGAATGAGGCAAAAGAAATATTTGGAGAGAAAAAAGTTTGAGAATTCTCCCAAGACAATGAAAGATATCAAGCTGCAAATAAAGAAGCTCAGAGAATTGCAAACAGAATACCCAAAACAAACAAATTAAAAAGCACACATTTTGAAACATTATAACCATAAATAAATAGACAAAAAGATGTTCTATAACTTTGAATAATCTAAAAACCATTAAATAGGCTTCTTATTAGAAACTATGAAATCCAAACACAATGGAGTAATGTCTCTAAAGTACTGAAAGCCAGGGGCAGCTGGGTGGCTCAGTTTGTCAAGTGTCCGACTCTTGATTTTTGGCTCAGGTCATAATCTCATGGTTCATGAGTTTGAGCCCTGAGTTGGGCTCTGTACTGACAGTGTGGAGCCCATTTGAAATTCTCTCTCTCTCCTTCTGTCTCTGCCCCTTCCCTGCTTATTATCTGTCTCTCAAGTTAATAAATAAACTAACAAAAAATAGAGTGCTGAAAGATAAAACCTATCAACTTAGAATCTGATGTTCAGTGAAAATATCTTTCAAAGAATAAAGGTTAAAGTTTTTTTTCATCCAAAAGTTTTAAATAAAAAAATGAGAGAATTCATTGCCAGCGAAGCTGATTTATAAGAAATATTAAAGAAAGTTCTTCATGCACAAAAAGTATAAAACCAGGTGGGGACTTAGATTCATCAAAAAAGGAAGAGTGCCAATTCTGTTAAAAATGAAGGTAAATAGAAGATACATTTTTCTGCCTATTTTTGATCACTCTAGGAGGTAATTGATAATATAAAGCAAAAATAGTGAAAATGTATTTTAAGTTTATAATATATGTAAACTAAAATAAGAAAACAAAAGTATAAGTTATTGGAGAGAAGAACTGGAAATATATTATTGTAAGGTTCTTACCCAGTTTGTGAAGAAGCAATATTATTTTTTAAATATTTATTTAAAATATTTTGAGAGAAATATCTTTCTTTTGAGAGAAAGAGAAACTGAGTGGACGAGGGGCAGAAAGAGGGAGAGAAAGAAACCCCAGCAGTCTCCATGTATTAGAGCCTGACATGGGGCTCGAACTCACGAACCATGAGATCATGACCTAAGAGGAAATCAAGAGTCAGATGCTTAACTGACTGAGCAACCCAGGCACCCCAAGAAACAACATTATTTTAAAACAGATTATGTTATGTTAAAGATGTAAAGTGTCAACTTTAGGACAACCATGAATTAAAATTAAATTAAAAAATAAAATTTTTAGGAAGGGGCTGTAACTAATAATTGAACTGAACACAAAAACAATAATAAATAATACATAATCTAAATGACTTCAGAAAAAGGAAGAAAAGAACATCTGGAAAATAGAAAACATCTAGAAAGGTAGTAGACTTAAACCCACCATATCAATAATTACCTTACGGGTACCTTACGGGTGGCTCAGGTCATGATCTCATGGCCCATGAATTCAAACCCCACATTGGGCCTTGTGCTGACAGCTCTGTGCTGCCCCTCCCTTGCTTGAACTCTCTCTCTCAAAAAAATAAACATTAATAATAATGTTAAAAGTTATCTATTTTTTTCTAAATATGCTGATTAAAAGGCAGAGGTTGTCAAGTTAGATAGTAATATAAGATGTAACTATATACTGCCTACAAGAAACTACTTTAATATGAAGACAAAGGTCTGTTAAAAGTAAAAGGATGAAGAAAAATATACCATAAAAACACAAATCAAAAGAAAGTAGGATATCACCTCACCCTTCTCAGAATGTCTAAAATTAACAACTCAGGAAACAATAAGTATTGGTGAAGATGTGGAGAAAGGGGAACCCTCTCACATTGTTGATGGGAATGCAAACTGGTGTAGTCACTCTAGAAAACAATATGGAGTTTCCTCAAACAATTAGAACTATCCTACAATCCAGCAATTGTACTATTAGGCATTTATCCAAAGGATACAAAAATGCTGATTTGAAGGGCCACATGCACCTCAATATTTATAGCAGCACTATTAACAATAGTCAAATTATGGAAAGAGCCCAGATGTCCATTGATTGATGAATGGATAAAGAAGATGTGGTGTGTATATGTGTGTATATATATATACACACACACATACATACACGCACACACACACATAAATGGAATATTTCTTGGCAATAATAAAGAATGAAATCTTGCCATTTACAATGGTGTGGATGGAACTAGAGTGTATTATGCTAAGCAAAATAAGTCAGTCAGAGAAAGACGAATATATGATTTCTCTCATATGTAGAATTTAGAAAACAAAACAGGTGAACACAGAGGAAGGGAAGGAAAAATAAGATAAAAATAGAGAGGGAGGCAAACCATAAGAGACTCTTAAAGACAGAGAATAAACTGAGGGTTGCTGGAGGGGAGGCAGTTTGAGAGGGATGAGCTAAATAGGTGATGGGCATTAAGGAGGGCACATGTTGGGATGAGTACTGGGTGTTATATATAAGGGATAAATCACTAAATTCTACCCCTGAAACCATACTATACTGTATGTTAACTAGAATTTAAATAATAAATAAATAAATAAATAAGGAAGTGAAGTGACCATGTTAAAATCAAACAAAATGGACTTCACCCAAGAAATATTATCCAGGATTAGGAGGAATATTTCATATTGATGAGCTGTTGATTTATAAAGACTTAACAACTTTATGTGTGTATTTGAAGCACAGCATGACTTCAAAATGCATAAAGCAAAACTGATAGCCATAAAAATATCCATAATTATAGTTGGAGATGTCAATACTCTTCTTTTTGTAATCAGTGAAACAAGTAGAGAAAACATAGATAAGAATGTAGAAGATGAAAATAGCACTATTAACCAGAATGCCCTAATTGACATTTAACATTCATCAATGTAGACCATTTTCTGGGCCATAAAACAAATCTCAGAAGTTTTGACAAATTGAAACCTGGCAAAGTACATTTTCTGACCCTCCAAGAGTTAAACTAGAAGTTAATAACAAAAGATACCTGGATAAGTACAGATTTTACGATTGAACAACACACTTCTAAATATATTGCTCAGGAGTCAAAGAGGATGTCACAAGGGAAATTAGAAAATATCTACAATAGAACAAATAATAAAATTTTTTAATTTTATTTTTATTTTTATTTTATTTTATTTAAAAATTAGGGATGCACTTAAGGACATAATATAATAAAAGGAAGTGATCAAAAGAAATTTAAAGCATTAATTCTTATATTAAAAAGAAGCTTTGCATCAATATTCCAAGTTTTCCTCTTCAGAAACTATTAAAAAATAGCAAGTTAAACATAAATCATGCTGAATGAAACCAAGTCAGACCAAAAAAAATAAAAATACAGTAAAAAATGAAAAATACAGTAAAGAGGGAAAATGATCTAAAGTTCAAAGAAATAACAGTGGAAATCTTAACAGAGGTATGTTGTGTGTTTTTGTTTTATTTGTTTTGTTTTTTGTTTGTTCATTTTTGGTAGGGAAAGAAAGGGAGAGAGATGGGTACTTAAAAATCTGACAGTAAAATTATTCAGAAATTTATGAAGGGGCCTAGAATAGGTGAGACACTCTTAAAGAAGAAGTTACTTTGGCCTAGTAATTTAGCAAGTTTTCTGAGGAGGATGCAAATTGAGCTGGGCCTTAAAGAATGGGAAGGCTTTGAACAGGTGGAAATTACAGGGGAGGACATTCTAATCACAAACAAAATATAGTCTTTGGAGAACAATAATGAGACTGGAATGGCATAGAAGGTCTTTTATATTGGGAGGAGGAGGAGTAAGATGACTATAAGGACCATATACAAATGTCATATGCAGGAAGTTGATATTTATCCCGTGGGGCAATGGAAGTGAGTCTATAAGGTGATGCAGGGGATAACATGGTGATGATGCCTAACGCAGATTGGAGTGAAGAAATCGGAAGGATGCTAGTGGTGTATCTGATGTTGAGGTGGTAAGTGTAGGAGCCTTCCTTAGAAAGTAGAGATGAACATTACCAATGTTGTGAATAGACCATTGAAGTTGAAAGTGAGTAAGGTGAGTCAAAGATAACTAAGATTTTAACTTGGAGTAACCAGGGGAAAGATGGGAAACCTTTCGTAGCAAGAGGAACCTAGGGAGAAGTTTTGGAGGAAATAAATTTGGAACATGCCAGACTTAAAGAATGAGGAACACAGTCCAAGTAGAACTGTTCCAGTGGCCATTGGAAATGGAGTGTTGGCTGGAGCTCCTCATGATTGGAGATGTTTATGTATATGAATGAAACTAGTGATATTTGAAGCTGAAATTACAGATGAGATCTCAGGATAAGCACTTACAATGATAGAGGGCTGGGGACCCAGTCTCTGGGAACACCCACATTTAGGAAGTGGTAAGAAAACAAGAGGCAGCAGGAGAATCTGGGACAAGGTGATTAGAAACATGTGAAAAACCAGAAGAGACTGTTTTGTTGTTGTTTTCTATGGTTGGCTTTCAACAAGAGGTGTTACTAACAGTTCCAATTGCTAAAAATTAAAAAGAATGAAAGCAAGGCACTTTCTTTTCCAGTTTGTGGTCAACAGATCATGGATAGCATTTGGAGCAGTTTCAGGGGCGTGGAGGGAGGAAGCCAGATCTTTGGGGCCCAAGCAGAGTGTATGGGAGTTCATTCCCAATTATTTTGAAAATGAGAGAAAAGAAAGAAATTGCACTATAGGTAGAGGAAACAAAGCAACATTTATCAAGCAGTGAGTTTAAATTTATCTTCAAAGATGGAAGGGGACTTAAAAATTATTTTATTCAGCAATAGTTATTTGATGACTGCCTTCCAGGCTGCACCACACCAGCAGATATTTTTTTATTCAGGCAATACTTTATTAGGTGTGAACATTCATAAATGAAAAGATTTTCCATAAAAACCTCCTGATTTCTAGCCTCTCTTGAAAAAAAATTGGAAATTTGGCAATGCTGGGCCTGTGTTCCTGCATACCATTAATCAGCTGGAGTTGAATAGCTAGGTGCTGAACCTTTGAAAGGGCACATGTTTTTTACTTAGCCATGGCCTGAACTCCATTAGACTATCTGCTGAATCCTTGTAGGTACTTGAGTTGACAATCTGTAATTAAGCCCAATTCCCTCTGTTTGTAGAAGAGGAGAATGAAGTCTGCAATTGAGGCATGGCTTGCCTCAAAGTCATGTATCTGGTCAGTGGAAGGATCCATTTTAGAGCCCATATCTCCTGATTCTTCTTTCAGTAAGACTCCTACCCTGTATTTTTTTAAAATATTTTGTTTTTTTTTTAGAGAAAGAGAGCAAGTGTGTGTGTGTGTGTGTGTGTGTGTGTGTGTGTGAGAGAGAGAGAGAGAGAGAGAGAGAGAGGAGGAGGGGAAGAGAGAGGGGGTGAGAGAATCTCAAGTAAGTTCCATGCTCAGCGTGGAGCTCAATCTCACAACCTTGAGATCATGATCTGAGCCGAAATCAAGGGTTGGACGCTTAACCGACTGAGCCACCTAAGGTTCCCCAAGATACCTACCATATCATCTCATTAACTTTTCTTGCTTGATTGTCTCTTGAGGACTGGGCTATTGCAACTTTTACCCTCTTCTCAGCTTCTAGTATTACCATATAGCACCTACATGATTTGTCTGGCTCTGCCCCAACTAGGTTCCCAGTCCAGATGGTCACCAAAGCTATTCCTCCTGGGACAAGAAGGCCACCCTACTGGTCACCAAGTCCAAGCTTTCAATTGTCAGAATTTTGGCAAAATACAAGGCACATAAATTCCCCATAAGGTTTCTTTTATGAAGATTTTTGAGGCCTAAGTGGAATGATGTTAAACAATGACTATTATGCGTTGCCTCCCAAAGTAGAAAATTAAGTTCATCTAGCGGAAATGAATACCAGATCATTCTCTCCAAGTCCCTCCACCCTGATCTATAGTTGGTCTTTCAAGGGAATTTGAATATTTTGGTTGGGTCTCTATTCTTTAAGGCTGTTAAGCCTAGAGAAGAAAATTATAAGATAGTGTGTTCTTTCTAATTTCCCTCTAGATATGAAAATTAACTGTCATTCAGAAGTATTCCTTTTGAAGCCATCATGCTATTTACAAATGGATTCTAACCCACTCCCTCAGAAGGGATTTTCTGACAGCCTGTGATTGTGGCTGCATTAATTGCTTTCTTTCTCCACACCTCTTTTGCCACCCAATATAAATAGGCCTGGCTTAAAAATAGAGTAGCTGATGATGTTTGGCTAGTGGATTTAAAGTAGATGGTGTTCATCCTTAGTGCCAAAGATATAATGACCCTGTGGAAATTTGGAAATACTGCTACTTCAGAGAAGTATATAGCTCCTGAGAAAAAAATTGCATTTTTAAAAAGGTTTTTATTTTATTTTGAGAGTGTGAATGGGGGAGGGGCAGAGAGAGAGAGGGAAAGAGAGAGAATCCCAAGCTGGCTCCATGCTGTCAGCACAGAGCTCAATGCAGGGCTGGAACTTATGAACCATGAGATTGTGACCTGAGCCAAAATCAAGAGTCAGACGCTTAACCAACTGAGCCACCCAGGAGCTCCAAAAATTACATTTTAAAGTGTTTCACACCAGCCCTGTCTTTCATGTAATAAAAGTGTTACAAAGTCCATCCTGTATTAGCCAGGACACACTAATGGTATGATTGTTTCCCATCTTCTTCCTGTAGGGCTTCTGGCTTACTAGATTGGATTCTGTCCAGTTATTACTAACAGCTTTACAACCTGTTTTCCCACTTCACAACGTACACCACCATATTCCCAGCCAGTGATATGAGCTTCTTTGGTGCCTGATACACTGGTAGATATATATTAAAAGTTTTACGATGGTAGTCCCCATTGCCATTACTACTCTCTCAATTGGACAGATAGGGCTAAGTTATGGTACATTTGTAAATGAGCTCTCAGATCTCAGTGACTTGGTAAGTAAAGGTTTGTTTTTTTCTCACATCACTGTCCACAGCATTTGAGATTCGTCCATATTCAATACATGGTCTCCATAGTTGCCTTCATGGATGGTCACATTGCACTTTATGAAACAGGCACGAAAGTGGTATATTTCATCCCTTTCCATGTCATTGGCTCAAACTGAGTCACTTGGGAACACTGGGAACTATAGGGAACTATAGGGAGCACTGGGAGTTTTATTCTTCCTTTTTTTTTTTTTTGGAGAAGAAAGATCTGCCCAATTTTGCCATAATATGAATCTGAATATATCATTGTTTTAAACTGTGAATAGCCTAAAAAAACAAACAAAGACCTACTGACATTCTGACATAGACTTTGGAACTCTATAATTCAACTTTATGATTTAACCAAGCACATTAGATCACCAGAGAAAATTTGTGTTCATAGGGATCAAAATCTCAGACATCATCTGTTTATGCAAGGCACCTTCTAAACAAGAAAAAAAATTTTTTTAATGGATATAAAAACTTTATCTGTTCCAGCAAGAAAGAATCAATATGTATGAATGTGTCTATCTTTCTTTCTTCTAACCACACATCCACTTTTCTAAAAGATTTCTACAAAAATGAGGAATTTCCTTGAGTTAGTCAAAAGTAAATAATTTGGCTACAGCATTAGGTGGGTATATTAAAGTGATGGCCTACCAAAATTCAACTGCAATATTGTCCTAATAGAAGTTTTATTGTTACTGGGGATACTAATGAAGTTTTATTAAACATAAAAAAAATTTACAGTTGGAAGGTTAATTGTCTGCATCATTGATATGGGGTAGTGCTGCAATATAATAATTGTAAAATGATGGTCAATGAAACATAAAAAATATTGTAAAAGCTTATATGCTAAACTAGCCATGCAGGTGGGGCATACAGAATTCCATCAACTTTGTTTTCTGTTGGCTCTTTGGTTAAGAGCTTAGGGATAGTAGGAAAGTTAATTATTGTAACTGACTGAGGCACCTGGAGTGATAACTAGGCTTCTCTAATGTCTGTCCTTTATTTCTATTTCTCATTCTCTTTCACCCTCATCTCTCATTGTAGATTTTTGCTTTTGTTCTTCTTTTTTTAATGTTTATTTATTTTTGAGAGAGAGAGAGAGAGAGAGAGAGACAGAGCACGAGCTGGGGAGGGGCAAGGAGGTAGGAAGACACAGAATCTGAAGCAGGTTCTAGGCTTTGAGCTGTCAGCACAGAGCCTGATGTGGGGTTTGAACCCACAAACTGTGAGATCATGACCTGAACCGAAGTCAAGAGTTGGATGCTTAACTGACTGAGCCACCCAGGTGTCCCATGTGGACTCTTGCTTTCCAAATTGAAGGCCAGTAATTTTCATTTTAAACACATTTTCTTTGCTTCCTAATACTCTTCCAATGATGACACATTTTATAAGTGAACATTTGCCTAGAAGGATATTTCTTCAATAATTTCTACTGTATTTCTTTCTCCTCTCTCCTTTTCTTCCTCTTTTCTTTTCATCCAAGGCCACCTTGCTGCTCTACTCCAGGGGGAAGTTTTCATATTGAATTCTATGTGAATGATATCCTCAGTGATTGTACAACTAAGACATCTGCTCCCATCCAAACCTTAGTCATATTAAAATAATAGTCTGCAGAACTATATGAAATCTTATTACCATAAAAGTGTAAATAAATCAGAAAATGTCTAATATAGAGATCCTGGAGAGATTCTAATATAGACACTAATATAGAGATACTAATATATTTTTATGAAGTACACACATATGATTTTTACTTTTCAAATGACAGTGAATCCACCTGATGTCATTTTTCTCAGCAAGAGAGTAAAATTTTAGTCATTGACAGTATTATGGTTCTTGACTTGTGGGTCATTACCATTATATCTTTACAGAGCACCTCATATCTCATAGGCAAATCTACTAGAAGTTCATCAATATAGTTAGGGACCCTTCCTTCTGAAACTCCTTTCCCCACATGGCTCACCATGTCTAGAATCCTGTGAATGATTGCATCACAAAGAATAACAGTAATTATTTTAAGAGCTGTGAGTAGTGCCAGTAGGTAAATCTCTTACTGAGATGACTGTGAAAATGACTCCTATGCTCCCCTCTTTCTACACTTGCTTTATATGAGTGGCAATTTCAGATTCCTAGTGTTACTGCCTTTCCAGACCATTGTGACATTTTTGTTTATAAGCTTGCTAAGATGGTACTCTTCCTGCTCTTTTCAACGAAGGTCGTGTCTGAACTGCCAGAGGAAGCATTTCTGAAGGTGGTTGTAGAAGTATCCCAGCCTGCAAGTTCTTTGTGGAAATCATTGTCTTGGAAATTTTATTGGTTGGCCATTTCTTGCTGTCTCTACCACACTGTCATAGTCAGCTTCTTTTTACTGTTTTCTGGTGATTAAGCTAGGAGAACTCAGAGAATATTTGCTGACTTTAAATATATTCTGTGTTTTCCCTGTATCACAGATGATAATGAAACAAAGAAATTTGAAAGGAAGGATTGTAAATATCTAATATCTTTCTTTTAAGTTTATTTTAGGTTCACCTTGATTTGTTTTCAAGGTCTGGAGCAATAGGTTTGTATCTGATTTGTGAATCCATAGCATGGCTCAACTTTACTTCCTTAGGTATTTGTGTTGGTGGGTATTTAAAACATTAGTGGAATAAGCAAATATTACTTGAATACCTACCATGTGGGTCCCTTTCTCTTAACAAGATTCACTACTTCCTTGAACTTTTTTTACTGATGGGTCTGTGTTGTGTTTTTTCTGGCATGGCAAAGTAGTGTGAAGGTTAACAGCCACCAATCCGAAGGGTGGCTCTTCATGGAGACTGAGAGATCAAACAACATAGGGCTTGAATACAGTAATTTTGGGCTAATTTTTTTAATAATTACTTGAAATTGGGCAGTGCCTTTAAGAATTGAGAGTTGAATAGAATCAAACGGCCATATTGCCTAGTCCTTCTTCTCCATGTCCGCTTTCCACCCTCCTTGCCCCAGTTTGGAGAGACAAGAAAGTATGAGCATCATAAGGAGGAGGGGCAGAGAATGTAGAAATAGAAAACAAGGTGGGGAGGTGACAGAGGGAGGATGATGAAGAATAGAAGAGAGTAGGAGGAGTTAGGGAAGGTAACAGACACAGGGAATTTAACTGCCATACTAATTCTCTTCTAGGAAGAGGAAGTGAGCTAACATTTAATGAACATCAATTTTTCTGTGCTACTGACATTTTAAACTGAAAAAAAGATTATAACTCTTTTTTGAAGTAGGTATTAGTGTTCCCATTTAATGTGGGAGAACTGAGGCTCAGAAAGAGTGTGGGATCTGTCTGAGGCCAGATGTGTGCACAGTCAGTTTTTTCAAGAAGGTCTGTTTCACTCCAGGCTTTGGAGTGTACTTTCCCCTACTTTTATGCCAAGTGCTCAGAGTATTAAGAGATGAAAAGAAGGCTGTAAGCAAATGGTTTGTTTGTAAGATATTTTCATAGCAGTCAAAATTATTTAAATAATGGATAAGATATAATCAGCAATATAAGAATATTGCCTGTTAATAAATAATACTGATTTATAGTCCCCTACCATGAAGAATCTATTTTGTTCCCAAGGGAGCACTTGAAAACATCTACTTTCTTTATAAGGCCGCATCTCCCTGGCAGATGTTATGCTGGGTTCCTGGTGTGGAAAGATACTGATCCATGCTGTCCAGGTCTGTGGGGCATGACCCGGGGGGCCTGAACTCCTAGTCCCACTTTCCTCTCCTCCCCCAGCTAGTTACTTATGGACACACTCTGCCTTATCTCTTTATTACAGTGTATAAATACCATCATTTTCCCTCAGTACTGTGACTTGGGAAAAGTTGGGAAACACTGCCTTAAATATTCATAAAGTAAATGTGAAATTTTAAAGACTGTTGGTGAATCCCGAATCTGACAGAGACACCAGGATGGGCTGAGAGGATGAAGGCAGGCTGCCAGGTGCCCGGGTTATCTGCAAATTAAGGTGAATCCCATACTCATGCAATCCTGACTGGTGAAGTGTAGCCTTGAGAAATAATAGAAACCTTCACACATTCCTCAATAAAATATTTATCTGGAACTTCTTTCATAACATTTGATGAGGAGGAAACATGAAGATAAGGGTATGTGGCTGGATGGAGCCTAATGACAATTATTATCTACTATATTTTATCTGAATTCCCTCTTAAAAGTATCTCTCTTAAATGTAGGGTTTTTTTTTTTCTAGAACTCATGCCACCTTAAGTAAAGATTTAATCTAATGTCGTCATATAATAATCCTCTGATGAGCCACAAAAATTACCACTTGCATAGTATTTTCTCAAAGCTGTTCTATGATCACTTGCTCCCAGATAGTCAGGTAAGATCATTCAGTTTGACAGTAAGAAGCCATAAGCCCATCAGTGCATATTGTCTTTGGAAATTGTAATTCTGTGTGTAAGTACAGCCATGGAGCTGCGCCATGCTTACCCTCTCATCTCATGACCATTGGTTTTTACGGTCTCATGTAATAAATCTGTAAAAGTGTCTCATTCCAAGGAAACAGTACAACCTTCATTTCCTGTAGATCCTCCTTCAAGAGGTGATTTGTTCCTTCTCCTTTCATGACCCGCTGAGTGTCTTCTAAGAAATTATTAACCATGGTTGTTATGATCTTCTGACATAACACATTCAGTGAAATTAGTTCTTAGAAAAAAAAACCCTGAAAAATGAATGTTCAGAGATGTCCTATGTTTGTATGTTCTCTTATGAAGACCAGCACTGATTAGATCTAATTGATAACATTTTTCATAGCACACGTCCTTGTATTTTTTTGCTCAGGGGAGATTGTTACATGCCTAGGAAATTGCTATGTATTTCAGGTTCTAGATTATGAACCTATAGTAGCACCATAGTAGTACAAACAAAGGAAAGCAAAAAATAACAACCAATATTGACAGATTGTTGTTATTATAGCCACATTTGTTGGGAGGATCAGCTTGTAAATATCTGTAGCTTCAGATTCCGCAGTCACAAAAAACAAGAGCTTGGCTTACTGAGATAAGAGACTGTTCAGCTTCCTCTTTTTGGTATCTTTAGGACTGAATAGTCACCTTTAATTCCAAAGCGGCAGGTTTAGTGGTATGCTGGCCTGAAATGTAACACAGTTCCCTGCTCCATAATTTGCTTTGACTAAATGCAGGAGGTTGATGTCCCTCCTTAAAAATGCACCTATTTTACTATTAAACAAGCAGTCAAATCTATTAAAGCTGAAAGGATCAAGCTATAGCTTTAGGTACAATTGTCTGAAAAAGGGCTCTCTTCAAGAAGTGCAAAGTAGCACCTGGAGACACTCCTCCTGAATCTAAAAGTGATGTGACCTTGACTTCTGCAGGAATATATCCTGAGCCACATCTTCCAGCATATGGGATTAAGGGCTCATTTCCCAACAAGAGTGTTAATTTTCATTGAGATTTTGTTTTGGCCTTTGTCCCCGGTAGGTTTCTGATGCCTTGGCTTTGTGTTTAAATTAGTCTGTGCTTAATGGAATGTGATAGAGAATGTGAGAGCATTTCTGGAATTCTTTGGAAAGCTCTGGCTATTTACAGGAACTATCCAACCTACAGCTTGATTGTTTTGGCTGACAGGTGCTGACTTTCCTTCCCCAAGTTAGTGTTCATTGTAACGAGGAGATGTGCAACTCATGTCTGTTTTTAGTGTTAGCAAAACCTGGACGTGTTAGCCTCACTTAACGGTAACATCATGTTTGCTCAGCACTGCTTTATATCACACATGATTGGTCTAATTCTCATGACAAATTTTTGATCTAAGTCCTGATACGGTCATTTCACAGGTGAGGGAACTGAGGCTTGGAGAATTCAGACAGCTGTCCCAGGTGACAGAGCTAACACATATTGGAGGGTTCAGTGCCCAGCCTCTTTGATACCACAGCTTCAGCCTGCAAGTTTTCAAGCTTCATAAATGTTTGGTATATTTGAAGATGCTGTGTATAAACTCACCATTTATTAATTTTTCTGTGAAGCTTGTGATTCTTCTCTTTTTGGTAGTGGCTTGTTTTTGTTTGTTTCTTTGTTCTTTGTTTGCCAGCCCAGCATATCTGACTGTGTTCTTTAGAATGCTTTGATGCTCTGCTTACATAAATTAACCTACAGCTTTCCCCACAAGGATGCTGTCTCTCTACTCTGCCAGCCATACTTCCTCTCCTTCTTTCATGCTCAGTTCAGCTATGACCTTTATTATGACACTTTTTCTGAATTCCCCAGGTGGAACCCTTCTCTGTACTCTGAGGATGCTTTGCTCTTAACTCCTTTAGAGCACTTTTCAAGTTATTGCATAATTATTAGCGTTCATGCCTTCTTCCCCTCATTATGCTTGAATCTACTTGAGGGAGCGGTATTATCTATTTATCTTACATTCTCAGCATGTAGCACAGTTGTGCATACACTCATAGACAGAGAAACTGTAGGGGGCCCAGGAAGATGGGGGAAAATGAGAGGAATTACTGTCATTTAACAAGATGTTAATAATGATACATCATTTTTATTATCCAGAAAAGCACTTGAATTAATAGTCTGTATTCCTATGATAGAAGAGCTAGTGTATAATTAATAGGGTACAGGGTTTGTGTGGACCTAAGGCTTATACAATTTTCAGACTCCCTTTTAAAATCCTCTTAAAAAGTTACAGATACAAAAGTATATAAAATGTAAGTATTTATTAGAAACGAGATCACGGGGCACCTGGGTGGCTCGGTTGGGTGTCTGACTTAGGCTTGGGTCATGGTCTCACGGCTCGTGGGTTCGAGCCCCATGTCGGGCTATGTGCCGATGGCTCAGAGCCTGGAGCCTGCTTGGGATTCTTTGTCTTGCTCTTTCTCTGTTCCTCCCCCACTTGCACTTTGTCTCTCTCTCTCAAAAATAAATAAAACATAAAAAAAAAACTTAAAAAAAGAAACAAGAAATCACAAGAAGTTACAAATTAATAAATTCAGAGAAATACCACACACATCATAAAATCCAGACAAATAGTGTAATGTTCTGGTTAATGCACTGCCCTGCACACTTCTAGATTACTGTTTTCCTCTAAGTTTTTTTTGACTCTGTGCTTTTTTTTTTATCACTTCTGCATAAGACAGTAATTTTGTAATATTTACCATAGAATGGTTTTTTCCTCACCTCATTGATTGAAATCTATTTTTTATTATTAATAATGTAGAAAAGATTGTTTCAGCTTTATACTTGTGTTTGGTAATGCCATGTAAATTGTTAGGATTGCTGCCAAATTTGAGAAGAGCTCTATCAAATTTCTTTCATATATGAACTGTGTGATTTGGAAGACTTTTCTAAGGACTGGCTGTGCCTTCATAAGGAGGCAGTTAAAATATATTCCTTTTATAATTTAAAAAGATCATTGGACAAATTGATTCATCTTGTCTGCCTTTGGATAGGAGTCCTCTTACTTGAAACTCCTCCCTAGATAACCTTGAAAAGGTCAAATGCAGTTGGGAGGACCAGAGAGTGAGGAGAATGATATTTCCCATCAGGGAGGTTTTGGTGGACATGCAAGCAGCCATTTCACTGTAGCACTGGAGAGAGAGAGAGAGAGAGAGAGTCCACTTTTCAAGGGGGGGCGGGGCAGGAGGACCTAGGCACTGAGCAAAAAATGGAGACAGTGGGTATAGAATATATATTGGAGACTTTTATAAAGTAGGAAGGTAAGATGGTAAAAAAAAAAAAGACCAGTAGGATTAAATAACAAACTGGGAGGGAGGGGGCTGTTTGCATTTTTAAAGGAGAGTTGCTTGAAATCAGATTTGGATTTCATTTAACTAGCTCTGTATTGTCTCTGCTGTAACTGCCATGGTGTGGTTTGTGGCAAAGTGTTAACCTAGCATCGGTCACCAACATGTAGTAATGCCCCCTCTAATCACTCGGCATGCACCTGGCCTTCACTAAGTTTAGATAAGCCAGGGTTTTAGTCGTTCAGCTCATACTATCTTTCTGGGGATATCAACTATACCTTCTGTTAATGTATCTCTTTATTTTTATGAGATATTTTCACTACCATCATCTCCCTGGAGCATCATAGTTGTTAAATAATTTATGAATAAATAGCTATTTTACATCTTACAAGAAAGAAGTGAGATCTTAAAGTTTCTTGCCTTAAAGATGTCCAGGTGGAAATTCAGAAGAGAAGACAGTTATCAACTCTGGGAACTGAAACAAGGGAATAGCACTGAAAGTGCCTTCCCCTACTTGGCTGTGTGGAGCTACAGGACCAATGGGGATATTTATGGGGAACTTTTAAGTATTTTTTTTCTGCACTATGCAATGCATTTCCCTTCCCTCCTCTGTGTCTTGTACCAAACATTCAGAAAAAACAGTATTTTTTGTTCCGATGTTCTTGTATCAAAAGCTTCTCTCGGGGAATAATTATCACACTTCAGTATGAGTAAAAATCTCTTGGATAGTGAGTCAAAGTGCAGATTCAAATTCAGGAGAAGCTGGGTGGGATGGGGAGCTCAGAGGTGAGCTGAGCCCCACATGCAGGTGGGCATGGGCCATGGGTTGCAGGGGGAGGATAAGGAGCTGATATCTCGTTGTCACCTGCTTTAGCAACCTGAGCCTTAGATTAAATGTACTTTGGTCTCTTAGAGCTGCTAATAGGAGAAGGCCCTGGAACTGAACCTTAGTCTTCAGACCTCCAGTCCTACCCTGTCTCTGTAACTCTGTGCCCTAAGAGATGGCATCTCATATAGCTAAGAGTGTGGGGCTTTAAAGCCATTAAGATTTTGGGCAAAATATTTATTCTCTGTATGCCTCAGTTTCCTTATCAGAAGATAGGAATAATTTGTCACAGGATGAAATGAGTGACTGTAGTGAAAGCCTAAATAAGCACCAGGTAATTATTTGTAAAATAATTAAGAAACTTCTTTTCCATGGCCTATGATGTGGAAGATAGTACTTCAATCTGTCAGCTTGCCCTGAGTGTATACGGCACTCCTGCCTTTTCCCAACCTGCATCGTCGCATGGGGTATGCAGATGGCTGGTGTCTTCCCAGCTCTGGCTTCGCTACATCTTCTCTTTCTACTCTTTGGGCTCCAGGAGAGGCTAGATCAGCCAGTAAGATGTAGGCAGTAGCTCCCTTCAGTGCAAAGCCCAGCAACCTGAGAAGGAGATGTTTTGTCCTGTCCCATTGCTTTGCCCTTGCTTACTTCCACTGAGATGCTTGGGTTTTAGTTTTGAAATCTTCCAGTTAGGAAATGATTGAAAATATTATTATCCAAACATGGGAGAAATTTGTTTGCTTTAAATTTGGCTCTTTGTCATTTTGATAATCATACTCTAACTGGCAGCACCTTTGTAGCAGATTTTATAAATCTGTAATGATTCTTCTCTCCTCTTTTTTTTTTTTTCATTTTTTCTCTGAGGAAAAAGTATTCATATCTGCCAAATGTGACCCATCCTTTTTTTTCCCTGTCCCATTTGTTAAGACAAAACAGATACACGTTTAAAAATCAAAACTTTTCTCTCTAACAGTGTCTAGCAATTCTCAATTGCCGTGTTGCTTTTGAATGCTGTTTTTTTTATGATAGCTTGTGATATGGCAGTACATATGGATATTGTCAGCAGCTATTCATCAGCCAGTGGGGCAGAAAATCCTCACGGCAGCTGGGCAGTGGGTTATAAGGTAGCACTGATGAGAGGGTCTTGTAGATATTTTGTGTTGAAGACCATGACACCCAGGCAAGCCACTGGCTGCTGGGAGTACAAACCAGTGTACTGGTTCTGTAGATATAACAATATTTATGTTGTTTATCTACATAAATACAATATTTATGTAGATATATACATAATATCTATGTACAATATTTATACTTTGTAGTAATATATACTACAAAGTATATATTAAGAAGCCTTAAAAATATGCAGTTTCTGGGGCACCTAGGGGGCTCAGTCGATTGAGTGTCTGACTCTTGATTTAAGCTTAGGTCATGATCCCAGGGTCATGGAATTAAGCCCTCCATTAGGCTTCATGCTCAGCAGGGAGCCTGTGTAAGATTCTCTCTCTTTGTGCCCCTTCCCACCCCCCCCACTCACGCACACACAGTCTCTAAAATAAAAAATAAATTTAAAAAATGCAGTTTCTGATTTCATAATCCCATTTCTAGGAATTTTTATGTCTAAGGAAATACTTTGACTGTGCCAAGGTGTATAAACAAGGATGTTTATAAAAATGAATTGTGTGTAATAGCAAGGAAATATAAACAATTCAACTATCTATGAACAGCAGAATGACTAGTACCTTATGGTACATTGATATAATGGAATTCCAAGCAACTATTTAAAACCATAATGCAAAATATACTAGTTACATATATTATATGTGGGGAAATATTTGCAACGTTTGCTCTAGGAAAAGGATTATAATTTAGCACATTAAAATGTTTGTGTATGTTTACCTGCGTATGAGTTTTTATTTGTTTAGAAAAAGTCAGAAATAGAAACAACAAAGTATTAACAACAGTTACCCCAGATTGTGGGATTATGGATGATTTAGATTTTATTTTAATTGATTTTTTGAAATTTTTTTCATTTATAGTGTATCTTGTGTAATGAAAATGACCATGTGGAATCATTTGTGTATGGAAAAGTGTTACAAACTGTTCTTCCATTTATGCCTGTTTAGAAATATTTGTACACATGAGCGTGTGCTAATTACATTTTATTATGTCACGTGGAGAAGACAGAGGCAAGATGACAAGATGTGTCAGTAATTACAGAGCTAAAATAGCATTGAGTCTATTATTTTATTGGTTTTTATAGAAATATAGCTCCAGAAAATTAGACCTCTGTTGGGTTAGCTTGTGGCCCTCTGTTACTACACTCTCAAATCTGTACTACAAAATCCAGAAGGATTAATTGTCATCCATGTGTTCATGGTACGTATATAAAAGCCAAAAGAAATAAAAAAGAAACCCAAACTCAGTAAATGTACTTGTTTTATATTTTACTTGGAAAATATGATAAGGAAACATCATTAGTGCCAAAGATTCCATGGCATTGAATTTGCTTCTTTGTGCTCCATGCCATTTAAATTTTTGTGCATTCTTATCTGCACCTTTATGGTCGTGTTACAGAGAACCTTTTGGATGCCAAGGTCTTTATTAAATACTTTCTCAGGTTGGGTTTTAATGTTTCAATAATAAGGGAGAGCCCGTCTTAAACCTGCTTCTGCAATTAACTGCTGTATGATGTGGCATGATGGTGATGATGGTGATGGTGGTGTAATAGTATCAGTAGTTGTAGCAATAGTAGAGAATAGTCATAGTAGTAGTAGTAGCAATAATAAAAGTAAAAAAAAATAGTAATCTAAATCAATTCTATCCATGGATCCCTCACTATCTGCAAGGAAATCTATTAAATACTTCACATATTTTGTCTTACTTAATCCTGAAATCTCCCTGATAAGTAGATATTACTGTCCTCATTTTACAGACGAGGAAACTGAGAGATTTAGAGAGATTAAATTATTTGTACTAATGACAAGGTTAATAGATGGCAGGAAAAGAATCAAATGCAGGTTGTTGTTGTGACCGTAATTTGAGATAATCGTGGAAAGCACTCCAATTTGTGGCTGGCATATTAATTTTTTAATACATTCCTGACAATATTGATATGAATCGTATGTTTTCTTTTGTTAGTAAGTGACTAGGACAAAAGCTAGGGCCCATATGAACTAGTCTCTGAATATAGTTGCAACCAAAGAAGTACAGCTTCTGGTGGCTCAGTTGGTTAGGTGTCCAACTTCAGCTCAGGTCATGATCCCATGTCTGTGGGTTCGAGCCCCATATTGGGCTCTGTGCTGACAGCTCAGAGCCTGGAGCCTGCTTCAGATTCTGTTCCTCCCTCTGCCCCCCTCTGTCTCTCTCTCTCAAAAATAAATAAACATTAAAAAAATCAAAGAAGTACAGTCTGACAGTCCAGAGTAATTAAAAGGAATTACCAACGTTTAAATATTTTCTGAAAACAGTTAAAGAAATCTAACTTCCTTTTCTTTTTGCTACCGTTCTTTCACATTCTGAATCTTTGATTCAGCAAAACTCCAAACAATTACAAGTTCTAGTGCGGGAACTTATCCTGGTTTGTCAGGGACTTTTCCGCATTGAACAATGAGTTTCATGTCCTGGGAGCCCCTTAGTCCCAGGGACACCAAGGCAATTGGTCACCCAACTTCTAACTCTGTTACCTGACTCCCTGACGTTGCAGCTTGTGGGGCACTTGTCTTTCTGTTCATTTTTACATTTTCAGTAGCCTTGTCTCTTCCATACTGGAGGCACGTGGGAAAACTTAAGGTACTCACTCATTAACATGTCTCTTTCCTGTTACACATCTCCATGTATTTTCAAGGACCTTAAGTCAGAGTATTATAGAACTTTGTAGCTGAAAGTTCCCTTAGAAAGTCCCTTACATATTTGGAGTAGATGTGGCCCAGATAACTGTAATTGGATGAGGAAGGAGAAAAAACTCGACCCAGGCCTTCGTTATGGAGATCCTGGGGACACAAAGCACCCAGAGAAGAAAAGTTGGTCCCATTTATGGCATCTGAAGCCTCTGGGGATAGGCAACAGGTGGTCGTCTTGATTTGGGAGAAGGACCAAGAATATAAGGCACCAATACTTCTAAAAGGTGAGTGGCAGATAGCGAAGGAAAGAAAATGCAGGGGCGGTATTCTTGGTTTCAGGCGGCACAGGCAGAGCAATCATTAGGGACTCAGACTGTAGCCACAGAACAGTTCAAGGACAGTCTTCTGGGCCCACGCCATAGTTTTAGGCAGGTTGCAGGCATGTAGTTACGAAGGAATGAGACAAAATCCCAATTATTTGAACTGAGACACAAAGTAGAGGCTGTATCTCAGCAATGAGACAACACCCACTGATCAGATGTGGGCCACTAAGTCAGTGAGCATATTGAGAAGGGTGATGATGCGGAGTCCCAGAATCTTAGGCTTTGTCCCTTAAATCTTAATTTCTGCCTAACATTAGAATTGGCACCAGAGCAGTTGTTCTTATTATTTACTGGGAAAAGGAATTACTTGGACTACTTATAAAAATCAAGAGGCTCCATTCCTCAAGGTGGATCTATTTGTCTGATCTAGTTAATTTGTGGTTGGTCCCAGGAATATGCATTGTTAACATGCCCCACTCACCCCATTAAATAGTTTGCTAGTGTTGGCCCTTTCTTGAGGGCCAATGCACTAGAGGATCCAGGGGTACCAAGAGAAGGGGCAGGATTTGAGACAAGACCTGACTGCCCTTCTCATTTGCCATCAGAACCTGAGGCTGAGCCCAGACCAGATTCTAAGCATCCTGGTTTTGATTGGGCCACTCTTGATTGTATATGGATTCTATGTCATGCTTAAACAGTATCTTTTCCCCCCTACATGTAGTCTTAAATATCTGCTAAGGCAATATGGCTCTTTGTGGGATAATCTATTTCTGTGAATCTTGGAATCTGTTCCTGATTTCCTAATAAAGAAGTTTCGTCTTAATGTTGACTTTGAGGCACCATAAATGACACGAACACTATCTTTGAACAAATTTTCCTTTACAACGAGCTGGAAATCTCCCAATCATTCTGACAGCCTAAATTCAAACCAGATCCCACCCCCAGAAATACAGGCTGAATTCTTCATAAGCTTGGTTTTCTGATGGAGAGTTGCTGATCCAGCTGAACCAAAGTCAGGACAACTTGGCAAATACATGTTGTGCTATTTTTCTTTTATTTTACTAATTCTAAACATGTTGCTCTGGATTCATAGCTCCTCTATTTGAAACTTGGAGATCAAGGAATAAAGGTAGCCAAGTGTAATTTTAATGAATGGCTTTAAGAAATCCAGGGTATTGTGTAGGCTAAAGTTAAGAACAGTTCTAGTCTCTGGGAGTTAAATCAGACACACGTGTTCTTGATTTGGTCATAAAAGTGAGCAATGACTGAGGTTTGAAAGCTAGGGAAGAATGCAGTGATATAGATAAAGATGTCAGATTCACATCTTTAATAATTTAATCTTTAATAGAGAAAGGGCAATATGATTAGACTGGGTAGGCAATTAGTTGGTACCCTGTGAGGGAAACATAGTTCCTGAGACCTCTCAGCCTGTCTAAAATGCAAAAACTTTTGGAACAATATAATAAAGATTCCTAAGCTAAGTATTTCCAGTAAGAGTAACTGTCATTCAAGATGTGCAACTTTGAAAACAACCTATAGGTTCCAAAATAATTATATGATTTCTCTGTAGGTTGAAAAACAGGATAAGCAATTCTTTTTATGTTTCATTTACTGTTGAGAGAGAGAGAGAGAGAGAGAGAGAGAACAAGCTGGGGAGGGGCAGAAAGAGAGAGAGGGAGGCATAGAATCTGAAACAGGCTCCAGGTTCTGAGCTGTCAGCACAGAGCCCGACACAGGGCTCAAACTCATGAACCACAAGATCATGACCTTGAGCCGAAGTGGGACACTCAGCTCACTGAGCCACCCAGTCAGGCGCCCCTGATAAGCAATTCTATTAAATCCTAGTCTATTAGTAATAGCTTCCAAAACCTACATCTATAAATTTGCCAAGCACATCTAGGGGATAAAGTATGTTAACCATTTATTGTGCCGAGAACATTTTTTACCACTTTTCTGTTATTCTTTCTTTCTCATTCATTAAGTAATTTTCAGAGAAGATGAACATTGTTTTTGGAATAGGGTGCTCAGTGGTTTGAGACTGAGGCCTTGGGAAAGCCGTAGTCAGCAGCTCAGTTCCCTGTAATGTAAAGAAAGCTACAACCAGCACCATCCCTTAAATATATAGTGAGACACACACACACATTGTATCATCTAGGAAATCAAAGGTCTCTTACTGATCAAAAAGGATCTGTAGCACTTTTCTGAAAGTGCACTTTTCTGAAAGGGCACAGTTGTGTATATAAATAAATAAGCAATTAGGCTTTAACAACTATTCAATATGATTAGAGGGGGTTATAAGTATTTCCTGTAGAAGATCATCTTTATTAGAGAACAATCAGAAAAATCTTTTATTTAAATTCTCCTTAACTTGCTTCATGCTGTTCAACTAAAAAGCACATTTATGTCCTGAACGAAACATGGAGTAGCTGCTGAGGATACAGAGATACAAGAGACTCTTGCCTTGATGGAAACAGGAACTGATAGGGAGAATGGACACAGAAAGAGCTACAAGTAAGTTCTCTTCTTGTGATATTAATAAAATGTTATGTTCATGCTATGCTCATATGTACTAGGGACTTATTTTGCTGAGAATTGAAGAATAAGTAAAATTTCACCAGTTAGTATTTATTGATTCAGCAGATAAAAGCATGGTGTCCAGGAAATGTAGATAGCTATATATATGACACACAGGATAGAGGTGATAAAGACTCAACTTGGTCCTTCTGGTAAGGAGAGACTTTTATGGGTTAGGCTGTTAGGAATGGAGTTAGGACAGCTGTGTCAATTAAAGGGAAGACAACTCTTGGGCACCATAGATCCAGGGTAGGAGATAGAGTCTTATGCAGTTGTACTGTAGCTCTGACTTTACAAGCATTGTTTAATATTCTTAATGGATTTCAATTCAACAAACTTAAGTGCCTGTTCTTTTGGGCCACTAGTACCCTCAGGGTACAAGTAATCTACAAATAAGTAAGGGAGGCATTCTATGGAGCAGGTACTAAATGAAGTATAGGGCAAAATTAATGTCTTAGAATGTGGGGAACTATTGTCAAAAAGAACTCCAAATCCTAGTGGCTTAATACAAAGAAAATTTATTTCTTGCTTATGTCGAATCTAACCCTGATTGTAGGCAGCTCTCCTGGTTGTCTTTCCTCTAGGCAATGATCCAGAGACTGGGACTGTTTCTATGGGGGTCATCCAGCTGGTAGGTGAAGGGAAGCATTCATGTTATATGGCTTCACCTTGGTGCATAATGGCTGGAAAATTGGCAGCTACTTCTAAGAAAATCACTTCAGTCTTCATAAGGAAGAGGGGAAGCAATCTTTGGTGGCCTTTAGCAGTCTCTGCAACAGTGCAGTGAAGGACAAAAGGAAGATCTCTCCACAGAGACAGCAATGTGTATGATGAGTCTTAATGGAAAAAATAGTTTGGCTGTCAGATGATGGAGCATTGGGAGAGTAAAGCATTCAAAGCAGCCGTATTGCTATTAGGATAGAAATATGAAACCTTACAGTAGTGGCAGGAAGTGCCCTACTTTGTTAAGTCTGGGGCATATAGTCTAAGGACAGAAGTGATGGGAGACAAGGCAGGACAGATGTGGCCTTCAGTTTGTGAGGGCACCTTGCAGTCTCTGAATAGGAGCTTGGAGCTATTAAGATAATTTAACCAAATCTGTGATTTTAAAATTTGGCTTTATAGTGAAATGATAAGGGAAGTTTTTTCTTAATGCTCAGTCCTAGCTTCCCCATCCCCACTTAGATCAGAATCTGTAGATAAGACTCAAGAATCTGTAATTTGAGTACAAATAGAATTATCATATGATTCATAGTTCTACTACTGTTTCTCCACAGAATACAAAAACAGTAATTTGAAAAGATATATGCACCCTTATGTTTTTTGTAGAATTATTTACAATAGACAAGACATGGAGGCAATCCAAGTGTCTGTCAGTAGATGAATGGATAAAGATGTGGTATATACATACAATGGAATGTTACTCAACCATAAAAAAGAATGAAATCTTGCCATCTGCAACAATATGGAATGGATCTAGAGGGTATAATGCTAAGTGAAATATGTCAGTTAGAGAAAGGCAAATACCATATGATTTCAGTCATAGGTGGAGTTTAAGAAACAAAGAAAAAGGAGACAAACAGACTTTTAAACATAGATAATAAACTAGTGGTTACCAGAGGGGAGATGGGTGGGGGGTGGGTGAAATAGGTGAAGGAGATTAAGAATACACCTAATCATGATGAGTATTGAGTAGTGTATAGAATTATTGAATCACTATATTGTACAACTGAAACTAATATAAGGCTGTATGTTACTGAAATTAAAGATAAAATTTAAGTAAATAAGTAAATAAATAAATCTTGTACTTTTAAAAGTTCCATAGAGTAATAGAATATGTAACCTAGATTGAGAATAACTGATCTAAAGTTTTGTTAAAATGCAAACAAATATTTGATAAACTTTACTCCCATGGCTATTGAGAGAAGAAACATATACATACTTAAAATGAGTTTTTAAAAGTCCCATTCTGGGGAAACCTGGGTGGCTGTCAGTTAAATGTCTGACTCTTAATTTTGGCTCAGGTCATGATCTCATGGTCATGAGTCTGCTTAAGATTCTCTCTCTCCCTCTGTCCTTGCCCCCAAGAAAATCTTTTAAAAATCCCATTCTAGCACAGGTAGATACGGTCTGAAAATAAATTTTTTTTATCATTGTTAAGAACATTTATGAGATGACTATTTGGGGCTAGATAGTTTGAGATAAATTTTCTTCTCAAAAGTCATTCAAAGTCTTGTAATTTTTTATTAAATGAGGAAGGTTGCCTGATGTAATAGAAAAATAAGGGGATGTGGATTCAGACCTGGGTTTGAATTCTAGTTTACCATTGTCTGGCTCAGTTATTTTCTAGGATAGATACCGAACTTTCTAAAAAAATCACCTAACTTCTCTGAAACTTTTTGTTATTTGTAAAATAATATAGTCATGTGTATGACACTGCTGGTTGCCTTGCTAATATTTCTTCTTTTTCTCTCTATTTTTGTTGAGGTGGCAATGTGCCCAGAATTTGATTTCCCAGCCTCCCTTAAAGTGAGCAGTGGTTACATGACAATTTCTGATGAACGAGGATTGAGCAGAGGAGAGAGTAGCAGGCCATGAGCTCAGAGGAATGATGGGAGTATGCAGACCCTGTGGGGCCTTGAGGCTGTGTTCAGCCTTTGGATTTTATCATGAGTGAAATGGAATCTAGAAGCCATGAAGGATCATGAGAGAAGGATGATTGGTCTGGATGCTATGCTGAGACTAGACTGTAGAAGAGCAAGGATATAAAGAAAGGGAGGCCTGTAGGAAATTATTGCAGTAACGTAAGCAAAAGATGCTGGTGACTTAGACTAAGGTGGTGAGTGGTGGAGATGACATAAGCTGTCAGGTTCTGGACATAGGTTGGAAGGAGAGACAAGATTTGAAGATGGAATTGATGTGGGGTGTGTGATTAAGATCATTAAGAAAGAATCAAAGTTTCTTGACTTGAATAATTTTTGAATAATGATGAAATAGCCCTTAGATGAGGAGGGCTACAGATAAATTATATTTGAGGGGAAAGATCAGGAGCTGAATTCTGTACATTTTGAATTTGTTAGCTGTTAGCAATCAGAGTGGTGATGTAAAGTAGACGATTTTGTATGTGGGTCTGGAGTTGAAGAGAGGTCTGTGCTGGGATATAAATGTAGGGATTCCAACATGTGTTTAAAACCTTGAGATTGGATTAAATCACCAGAGTAAGTGTACATAAAGGAGAGATGTGTGTGCCATGGATCAATCCACTGTTAAGAAGTCAAAGGGAAGATACAAAGCTGTAGTCATCAAGATAGTATGGTACTGGCACAAAAACAGACATAAATCAATGGAACAGTTTAGAAAACCCATAAATGGACCCACAACTATATGGTCAACTCATCGTCAACAAGGCAGGAAAGAATATACAATGGAAAAAAGTCTTTTTAACAGACGGTGTTGGGAAAATTGGACAGCAACATGCAGAAGAATGAAACTGAACCGCTTAATTATGCTATACACAATAATAAATTCAAAATGGATGAAACACCTAAATTTGAGACAGGAAACCATCAAAATCCTAAAGGAGAACACAGACAGTAAACTCTTTGACCTCAGCCGAGCACCTTCTTACTAGACACATTGCCAGAGGCAAGGGAAACAAAAGCAGACATGAACTATTGGGACTTCATCAATATAAAAATCCTGCACAGTGAAGGAAACAATCAATAAAACTAAGAGGCAGCTTTTGGAATGGGAGAAGATATTTGCAAGTGACATATCTGATAAAGAGTTAGTATCCAAAACCTATAAAGAACTTATAAAACTAAATACCCCAAAAACAAATAATCCAGTTAAGAAATGAGCAGAAGACATGAATAGATATTTTTCCAAAGAAGGCATCATTGGTTAACAGACATGAAAAGATGCTCAACATCACCCAGCATCAGGGAAATACAAATCAAAACTACAGTGAGGGGTGCCTAGGTGACTCAGTTGCTTAAACGTCTGACCAGCTCAGGTCATGATTTCACGGTTTGTGGGTTTGAGCCCCGTATTGGGCTCTGTGCTGACAGCATGGAGCCTGTTTGGGATTCTCTTTCTCCCTATCTGTCTGCCTCTCCCTGAATCATGCTTTCTCTCCCTCTCAAAATAAATAAATAAACTTAAAAAAAAAAACAACTGCAATGAAATATTACCTCACACCTGTTAGAATGGCTAAGCTCAACAACATAAGAAGCAAAAGGTGTTGGTGAGGATGTGGAGAAAGAGGAATCCTCTTGCACAGTTGGTGGGAATGCAAACTGGTGCAGCCACTCTGGAAGACAGTACGGAGGTTCCTCAAAAAGTTAAAAATAAAACTACCCTACAATCCAGCAATTGTACCTACTAGGTACTTACCCAAAGGCTATAAAAATACTGAAGGAATACATGCATCCTGTTGCTTATAGCAGCATTACAACAATAGCCAAATTATGGAAAGAGCCCAAATGTGCATTTACTGATGAATGGATAAAGAAGTTGTGGCATATTTATACAATGGAATATTATTCAGCTATAAAAAAGAGAATGAAATTTTGCCATGTGCAGTGATGTCGATGGAGGTAGAGTGTATTCTAAGTGAAATAAGTCAGTCAGAGAAAGACAGATACCATATGATTTCACTCATATGTGGAATTTAAGAAATGAAGTAGATGAACATAAGGGACAAAAAGGAGAGAAAGACAAACCAAGGAACACACACTTAACTATAGAGAACAAACTGAGGGTTGATGGAGGGGAGGTGGGCAGGGGAATGGGTTAAATGGGTGATGAGTCTTAAGGAGGACACTTGTTATGATAAGCATTGGGCGTTGTATGTAAGTGATGAATCACTAAATTCTCCACCTGAAACTATTATTATACTGTGTGTTAACTAACTCGAATTTAAATAAAAACTTGAAACTACAAAAAAAAAAATGAATGAACAAAAAGATACCAAAAAAAAAGTCAAAGAGAAGAAAGGAAACCAGAAAGGAAATTGACAGGGAAGATCATTGAGGCAGAGGAAAAGTAAGTGTGTGTTGTCCTAGAAGCCAGAAGGCAACTATGTCAAATGCTGCCGACCAATCACTCAGTAAGGTAGGAATTGAGAATTTCCCATCAGATTGAGCAGTATGGAGGTCATGCGTGTCCTCAAGGAAATCATTTTGCTGATGTGGTAGGAGATAGTGCCTGCTAGGTATGCCTTAGAGGAACTGGAAAGAGCGGAATTGGAAACAGCAATAGAGATGACTCTTTCAAGAAGTTTTAAAGCAAAGACATATGGTCATTGCTAGTGGGAAAGTGAAATAAGAGGTAAGAGAAGGTTGTGGTGTATGTGTGTGTGTGTGTGTGTGTGTGTGTGTAAAGATTTGAGGAATAACGTCATGATAGTAGGTTGATGGGAATAATCCAGAGAGAGAGCAAAAATTTGATGATGTTGGAAAGAAGAGAAATTGCTGGAGTGATAACTTTAAATTGGATAGAGGGGATATAATCTAAGGCACATTGAGAGGACCATGGAATTCATTATCCATATTGTCTACACTGTAAGTTACCAAGGAGGATATGAAATAAACAAAACTAAGTCTGTCACCTAAAAGTACTGATAGTCTCAGTAGGGAAACAAAGACATTTTGGATGCTGATGACTCCTTAGAGTGTGCTTTATCTAATCTTCTTTGTGTCGTGAATTGCACAGACTCTTTAAGACTTCGAGATTTAAAGATTTTTTAAGTCACAGCCAGATGTATACTCTGTTGTCCTTCTTCATTATCTCTGTTAGACAGAAAATTCCACATGAGTGATGCTTTTCCCAATTAACTTTGCCAAGCCAGGAGACAACCATAATCAGCCAGTATTTTATGATTGGTTCATGACAGCTTCATCATGGTCTTTCAAAGTTTCAGCATTTTCTGACTCTCTCTCTAATCCCTTCTACTCTACTAATTGCTGGGTATGGAGAGATGAGAACTGAACTCCCTGTACGGAAGCATGTAATGAGAGCCTGACACAAAGCAGAGGTCTGGACAGCAGGGTAGAGGGACAGGTGTGCAAGATAGTAGAAAAAATTTGGTGACTGACCAGGAGTGGAAGATTAGTGACACTGAGGAGTTTACATGTCTTCTGAGAATGTTCCAAATACTAATCTCAACATCTATAATGTCTAGACTGATAGCCATATATTACTCTTCATTTTGTTGGACTTTAATTTGAATTTTCCCAGAAACTAATCAAATTCTTAATATATATCTCATTATTTTACCATAAAGTTTTTCTTAACATTTTATTTACCTTTTAAATCCTTTGTGAACCCATATATTTGCATTCCTAAGATTTTACACCTGTGATTTCTCAGGTGTAAAACATGTATTTTATATATATTTACATGTATTTTATACACACACACACACACACACACACAGCACATGAGCAGGGAGAAGGGCAAAGGGAGATGGAGAGACAGTCTCAAGCAGGCTCCACAGCCAGCGTGGAACCAGACGGGACTCCCATCTCATGACTGTGAGATCATGACCTGAGACAAAATCAAGAGTCGGACGCTTAACTGACTGAGCCACCCAGGCACACACTTAAAAATGTGCATATATTTAAAAATGACTTATTTTATGTTATGTATCAGTTACACTGTTTTCAGTTTCAATTGAAGATAAATGTGCCTAACTTCCTATGTAATTCTCTGCTGGATTAGATCTTCTCCCATTTCCTAGCTCTTCTAAAAACAAGAATCAGTAGCATTGTAACAACTCAAGTGCTAGCATTCTTCTTGTCCCTACGCTCACCTGTAACATCTGTGGGTATCACATGTCCTTTAATGCAGTATGTCACTGACAATACACAGCTCTTACTTTCTTCCCTGTGTTTTCTGAGGGTAATAGCTCTTCTGTGATATGTAAGAGGAGGTGATTAAAGTACAAGGCTACTATATATGCTTTTCCAGGGTGATAGAAGAACAGTTTTCTGTTTAGCATGGACCTTGAGTTCTGAAACAGGAGGCAGGCAGAAAGAGGGAGACCGATGAAGTATATTCTTATTGACTTTCAGGGGCAAAGTTTAGGTGGGCCTCTGATTGTATTTTTAATATAGTTTTATTAGCCTTCAAGTTTGTAGAAAATCATCTCAGATACTGACTCTTAGGTTTCAGTGTTATTGCAAGTTTTCCTTTCTTTTTATGTCTTCATACAGAGTGAAATGTTAGTGGATGTTCCTTGTAATCTCCCTTATAGCTGGGTGTTTTAAAGGACACTTATGACATTAAAACATGATTGATCTGGACAGCGTTTAAAATACAAAGAGTAAAGAAAATTAAAATCTAGAACTTTGTCATGCAAAAATAATTATCAGCATCTTAAAATACATCATAAAGATGCTTGGTTATGTAGAGAGCAATAATAATGAAGATACCTTTTAAAAAGTATGATCATTCAGGGGTGCCTGGGTGGCTGAGTCAGTTGAGTATCTGACTCTTGAATTTGGCTCAGGTCATGATTCCAGGGTTGTGGGATCGAGCCCCATGTTGGACTCCGTACTGAGTGTGGAGCCTGCTTGTGATTCTCTCTTTCTCTCTCTGGCCAGTCCTCTCTGGCCTCACTTGGCACTCTCTGTCTCTCTCTCTCTTAAAAAAATTATGATCATTCAGTAAAATATTGAGTATAATTTGAATTATTATTATGCATGTTTTTCCATGTTACTAAATATTTTTCTATTGTGTGTTTTAAAAATAGATGCTACCCAATGGTACCATTATTTATATATACTTATTTAATAACACATGTATATGAAACTTTTAATATATATTTAAAGGTATATATATATGTATAAATGTTATGAACTTCCTTGTGCATTTATTTTCTGTCTCTCCCTATGATTTCCTTAGGATACGTATTCTCAGTGGCATTTCTAGGGAAAAGAATATCAGCATTTCTAGAGCTATCATAATAAAATACCACAGATTGGGTGACTAAAACAACAATAATTTATTTGCTCACAATTCTAGAGGCTAGAAGCCTGAAATCAAAGTATCAGCAGGTTTGTTCCTTTACACCAGCTAAAACTATGTGTTCAATGAAAGAGGAGAGATTCCTGGTTGTTTTTTTTTTTTTTTTCAAGTTTACTTATTTTTGAGAGAGAGAGAGTGCGGTGAGCACAGGCAGGGCAGAGAAAGGGAGAGAGAGAATCCCAAGCAACCTTCACACTGTCAGTGCAGAGCCCAATGCAGGGCTCGAACTCACAAACCATGAGATCATGACCTGAGTTGAAGTCAACAGTTGGACGCTTAACTGACTGAGCCACCCAGGAGCCCCAAGATTGCTATTTCTAAGAACTTCTTGGAAACCAGGATGCATGGAGTAGGCTGGAAGAGAGGTGCATGAGGTCTGAGCACTTCTGTGAGTCAGACTTGTGCAGTTGCATGTGTCTTTCAATGCCTTTGTACATGAATGATGTACAAACTGTCTGATTAAAAGATTGTGAGGCTTAAATTTTTTCCTAAAAATTCTGTAGGGTAGACATTGCCCCATTGTCCTTTGATTTTTTAAGGTTGAGGAAAAGAAATCTGAGATCAACTCTTTCCCTCTGTCTGAATTCTGGTTGTGTTCTCTCTTTGTTCTTGGAATTGTTTCTTCCTGTGGGATATATCTAAAGGTTTGTCTTTCTTTAGTAATGTAAGCTCATCTGTGGCCAGTCCATTTGTTTTGCTCATTAGTATCTTTTTCAGTTCATGAACATATCTGGTGATTATATCTTAATTCTTTTCCATTTGTTTTAGACTCTTTTTAAAAAAATAATTATCAGTTTTATGTTGGATCTCTGTTTTATGTCCTCTGTATCATTCCTTTGGTCTGATTTTCTGTTTCATTCTCTTATAATGAATATAATTAATGTCTCCAACAGATTTGTTTCCTGGGTGGTGTCTTTATCTACTGTCATTTAACAGTTTATTTTTCATTTTACTCTTTGTTTCTTCATTTCATATTTTGTTTTACATTCTGGATTTTGAAAGCATAGAGTATCTTTCTGACCAATATTTCTCTTTTTCTGTAATGCCTTTAACAATATTATTCTCTTTTGTATCTTGAGGGCTTTTCCCTCCTCTACATGGGGGAATTTTTGTCTTTCCGCCCCTGAATGAAGAGCAGGCTATCCAAGCCTTGCAGTTTCTTGCTGTCTCCTTTCATATATCCAGTGTGTGGTTAATACAAGTTTACACACTTGTTCAGTCACTGGGTTGCTAGAGAAAGCGTATGGGAAGGGAGGTACAGATCCTGGGAAGTCACAGTAGGGGAACAGGTTTTTTTTTTTTTTTTTTTTTTTGGGTCTGTTTTGGAGGAGCTTTTTCCTGTACCCATCTTTTTGTTGGGTCATTCTACATAAGCTACATGGTGTATCTGTCTACGCTTCTTTTTTATGATGTGACCATACACATCCAGTTATAAATGCCTACCCCCCGAATCTTGGGGAATCCTCACCCTGTTCTTGGCTGTCTTTCATGTACTGTTATATAAGCCTTTGGACCTTTTATCACAATTGCTTTGAATGCTGCCAATTCCAGTGACAAAGAGATTTTCCAAGTGGTGTGTTTCTTCTTTTCTAAGACACTTTCTTGTTGTCAGACTCTGCTCCTCACAATTGGGAGTTTTTTTTTAATGTTTTATTTATTTTTGAGAGAGAGGGGCAGTGTGAGCAGGGGAGGGTCAGAGAGAGAGGGAGACACAGAATCTGAAGACAGGCTCCAGGCTCTGAGCGGCCAGCAGAGAGCCTGATGCGGGGCTCGAACCCACGAACCGTGAGATCATGACCTGAGCCGAAGCCGGATGCTCAACCGACTGAGCCACCCAGGTGCCCCCAATTGGGAGTTTTTAAAAGGATCTCTTCTGTTGTTTTCAGGCTCTCCTCTACCCATTTCTATGCCACTTTCTTAAGAGGCCTCTGCATTCGTTTTTTATTGCTGCCAAGACCAAGTTACCACAAACGTAGTGACTTAACACAAATGTATTATCTTCTACTTCGGGAGGTCAGAAGTCTGACATATATCTCACTGGGCTAAAATAAAGACATTTACATGGTTATATTCCTTTCTGTAGGCTCTGGGGAGGAAACATTCCACAGGCCTCCTGCATTCCTTGACTTGGGACCCCTTTCTTTATCTTCGAAGCCATCAAAGACGAGTCAAGCCCTTTTTACTCTTCATCACTCCTTTTCTGCCTCACTCTGCCACTTTGAAGGACCCTTGTGAGTGTAATAGACCCACCTAGGTAATCTCACTGTTTCAATTAAGATTATCACCTTAAATCCATCTGCAAATTTAATTTCCATTTTTTATATAATGTTATCTATTCACAGGTTCCAGGGATTAGGATCATGGCCATCTTTGGGTGGACCATTACTTTGTCTATGACAACCTCCATGTCTTCAGCTGTGTTCTATTTACATGATATTTAGTAACATTTCCTTAACATTTCTGGTGTGGTGTTGATACTCTTCCCACTTTCTATTACTGATGCCACTTTTTCTCCATTTTATGCTCAATGGGAGAGTTACCTCCATGTATTCAGGTCACCATTTTTCCTGGAAGTGCAGAAAGTATTTCTAATATGACTTTTGTAGGGAGATTCTTCCATAATTACATTACATATTGATTATTAAATTTTTAGTTACTCAAGTTACATTGTTACTTTTTCTCTTTTTTCATGGCTTTCCCTTGCTCTTTCAGAAATTTCTCATGGAGTTTCATTTACCAGCAACCCTTTTTCTCATTGGTATTTCCAGCACATGATGGACAAGAATAAATGAAGGAACTAAATTTAGTTTAGATTCCCATATTTAAAAAAAAAATGGATTGAGGAGTAGGTCCAAAGCTTCTCTTCTCATAATCAAACATACCCAAGGCAAATTTATTATATTTCTTTTTTATTGAGCACTGAAATCTACTTATCAAATGCTTTTCACACATGTTTTCCATTAACCTTGAACTCTGGTGAATATTTGGAAGATATGATGGCTTTTTGATGGTCCCTAAAGAAAACCATTGAATGACTTCCAGTTCATTTTGCATCCATGTTACTGAGTGAAAACTATATTTTATTCTACTTTACATTGTGTTTTATAAATGTCAATGGTTTACATTTCTATGAACAACTTCCTCAAATTTAGTCTCATGAATTGGAATTCCTGTGGGCATCTTATTTTCTTACACAGTATCACATTTTGAAGATCATATGGCATTGTAATGTGTAGTTATTCTCCAGGGATGAGCTCTCCAGAGAAATCAGAGAGGTTTTGTTTTGTTTTGTTTTTTGTTTTTATATTAAAAAATCCCTCATTGGCTCATGGTAATACCTCAGATCATTCCCAGTACACTTTAGTTCAAACAGCCTGAAGAATAAGCTGCCCCAAATGGTACTAAATCTATGTAAAAATATACGAGTTTCTTTGTTACTAATACACTTCAAGATTAATTTCTTTGGTTCCCTTAAAACAGTATTTTTATTTAGATTGAATTTTCTTTTATGCACTTAGAAACCTAGAATTTTGTTTGGCTCCATAATCTAAACTCTGTTTAGATCTGCTAATGGTGTAAGCCTTCTGTGCTGACAGAACACCCCATGTGCTAACTTTTAGCTTGGGTCCCCCGATATAAAGTCTGCTGATAAAAATTGCTCAGTGCTGTCAGGCTTATCAGTGGACCTCAGTGAGGAGTGTGGCATTTCACGGACACCAAGCCAGGGACCAAGCTGTTCAGACATACCATTCATCACCTCCCTTCACAGGGCCCAAACAGGCATTCCTGCTTTTAATCCAGTACATATATGGTCTTGAGAATGAAATAAATGATGTCTGCTGTACCAAAGTAGGGCAGGCATTATATCTAGTGGCTGTTGGATTGATCATATACTAATTACTTTCACTGAGATATGTTGCTCAAGAAAATTTAGTAATGATAATGGCCAAGACAGCCCTGCATGGTTAAGGCCCTTCACAAAGCCTTAGATTTGGGGTTCCAGAAGAACCAACTGTTGGAGGGGATGGCAGCCCAGCAGAAAAGAATTTGAAAATAGGCTCTGCAAGTGTCTGCCTTAATATTTGAGATAACCATGTAAACTAGCATTCTATAGGGAATGCCAGACTGCTGAAATGGAGGGGCTGCTTCTATTAAAATATGACTTGGACGACAGTGTTTCTAAACCTGCTGGGGATGAGGTAGGATGCAGTGCTGTGACTTGGTCCCTGACTGGAACAAAATAGGTTGGTGATGTCATGTGTGGCTGTGGCCTTATTCTTACTAGTGGTTGTCACAGCTCTGAAAAAGAGGGTCCCTTAAACAGCCAACATTAGGAATTGATTAAATAAAATATGGTTAGTAATTAAATAGATTATGAGGCAGCCATAAGCATCACAGTTTTAAAAGGATCTAACAACATGGTGAAATACTAACATCAGAGGAGGGGAGGGAACAAGATATAAAAACTATTCAAAAATGATTTCAGTATTTTCCTCTAGATATTAGTATTATAGTAAACCTAAATTCCTTTTTATGTTTTTTTCTACTTCCTGAATATTCTACAGTGAACACATACTCTTATTATAATGGGGAAATGAGATTTAAAAAAAATTATTTAATGTTTTTTATTTATTTTTGAGAGAGAGACAGCGTGAGCAGGGGAGAGTCAGAGAGAGAGGGAGACACAGAATCCGAAGACGAGCTCCAGGCTCTGAGCTAGCTATCAGCACAGAGCCTGACGCAGGGCTCGAACCCATGAACCGCGAGATCATGACCTGAGCCAAAGCCAGACACTCAACTGACTGATCCACCCAGGCACCCCAGGAAATGATATTTTTAATAAAGAAAAAAATGCTTAAGGCAATATTTCAATTCTTAATCTACCAGTTCTAGGTTCTGCTGAATACATTTAGAGTTATTTTTTACAACTTATTTTTATTTATTTTTTATTGTACAGAGAGAGAGTACACAAGTGCAGAGAGAGAGAGAGAGAGAGAGAAGGATTCTTAATCTTAAGAATCAGCATGGAACCTGATGCAGGGCTCAGTCCCACAGATCTTGATTGATTGATTTTCATAATTTTTTGTCAAGTTAGCTAACATACAGCATATATAGTGTGCTTTTGACTTTGGGGGTAGATTCCCGTGATTCATTGCTTACATAAAATACCCAGTGCTCATCCCAACAAGTGCCCTCCTCAATGCCCATCACTCATTTTCTGCACCTCCCCCATCAGCCCTCAGTTTGTTGTCTGTATTTAAGAATCTTTTACAAATTTTTTAAATGTTTATTTATTTTTGAGAGAGGGAGAGAGCTTGAGTGGGGAGGAGCAGAGAGAGGGAGACACAGAATCTGAAGCAGGCTCCAGGCCCTGAGTTGTCAGCACAGAGCCTGATACGGAGCTCGAACTCAGAAGCTGTGAGATCATGACCTGAGCCAGAGTTGGAAGCTTAACCAACTGACCCACCCAGGTGCCCCATGTATTTAAGAGTCTTTTATGGTTTGCCTCCCTAGGTGCCCCAAGCTTCTATAAAGAATTAGAGTTCTTTAAAGAGTATTTCTCTATAGAGAAATATAAAGAGTTCTATAAAGAATGTTTAATCCTGATATTTGACTATATTGGACAGGTAAAATGTTGGTTGAATACATTTTTAATTCTCATTATTTCCAAGGACCATCTTAAAGGTGAACATGAAAATAACATAATACTTTTTAATATATAAAACTTATAGAATGTTCTGTATTTTATAGTTTTCAGTGAGAAAATGGAAAAGTTAAGCTAGTGCAACAATATTGTAGAATAGCCACTATTTATTTGCATATGAAGTCAAATTTGACCTATACTTACAGAGCTCTTGTAAATCACAATTAAATTTTATTTGAAATAAATGATTATAGAGATTTGGTTATTTCAATGCATATCACCTTTTAAGTACTCAATAGGTTTTTTTAAAAATATTTATTTTGAGAGAGAGAGAAAGAGAAAGAGAGAGAGAGAGAGAGAGAGAGCATGTGCACAGGAGCTAGGGAGAAGCAGAGAGAGAGGGAGAGAGAAATTCCCAAGCAGGCTCCATGCTATCAGTGCAGAGCCTGACACAGGGCTTGATCCCAGGAACCATGAGGTCATGACCTGAGCTGAAATGAAGAGTTAGAGGCTTAACTTACTGAGTCACCCAGGTGTCCCCTCAATAGGCTTTTTTAATGAATGGATAGATATCTATCTTCAGTCAGTTTACTCTAGCACCACTACTGCCAGTGATTAAACTCCTGGTTTTCTTGTGTCATTCAATGCTCTGTGGTAGCTATGTGTTATTTTTAAGACATAAAAAAAAAATTCAAGAGGTATTAAATTTTTTGAATCCATCTCGTTATTATTTTTTTATGGTACAGAAGAAGAGGACAGGAGAAGTTGGGGAGAATATACCATAATTGTATAACAATAATCTCTTAATCTAGTAAAGGCAAGAAGGGGCAATGCTATAAAACATGGAATTAGGAATCATATTATTTGTCTTCTCTCTCTGCTTTGTAATTAACTTGTGTCTGTTGGTCACTCTCTGGGCCTCAGTTTTATCATGTGTAAATTCAAAGTATTTGCAGACTCAGGAGAGCGACAGAATCTGGCAATGGCAGTGGAAGGTAGGGTGAAGGGAGAAAGTAGGCTTGCCTTTGAGCCATTCTCATCTTCCTAATCAGATTGTGACCTTGTTTATCTGCTTTTGCAAGCTGTTTAGTTTTTTTGATAACTCCCAAAGCAAAACAAATACTGATGGTAGACTTATTTAGGAGGGACAGACATGGTACCACATGTTAAAATGGGTAGGGCCAATCCCAGCTTGGTTTTAATACATATAATGATGTCTGAGAATTATTTTTAAAGGCTTGCTTACTCTACAGGAGTGCAATTAGTTTTTGCAGTATGCTTTGTTCTGGAGGTGTGGTTTTACACTTGCATATTATTATGGTATATGGTTATTTCAATGTTGGGATGAAGTCAGAGTCATCAAGTTTTGAGTGTTGAGTACTCCTATAATTGAATGGGATCTGGTGGTTGAAAAAATGGTCCCTGATGGGAAGCCAGAAAATATGCATTCTCATCACTCACCTACTAGAGGAAGAGGACACCATAATAGGATTTTGTACATTTTGCTTTTCCCATCAGCAAAATGGAGTTAACACATGTCAACTGTCAGTCTCCAATGGGGTTATCCTGGGAATTAACTAAAAATGCATCTCAGATACTCTCTGAGGGTGATATCACTTATCTGTGTGTATTTAAAGGATGGATAACCATCTTGGTCATGGATGGATAATTCACTTGACATCTTAGTGAATTAACCCAGAAAATTTTAGGATCACTTTTCCCTACTCATAACTGAACTACTAATAACTGTTAATTTTTTCCAAAGGCTTATTACCTTTGTCAGTTAGGGTGATGGAAAAAGAAAGTATGGCCATATTTACATAAAATATAGTAAAATATGATCATTTTCCTTCTAACCTCAGGTGATTAGTTCTGAGGTCTGGAATGCCTGCAAAGACCTACATCCATGATAGTGAGACTTAACTGACCTTATTCCCATGTGTCCTCAAACTCGTTGATCACTAGGAGTTTCCCTGTGACCATAGGACATTATTATTATTTTTCTGCTGTAATGCTTGTGTTCTTTTAGGTTTCAGGAGGTTCCAGAACTTAGAAAATATACCAATATTTCATGAAAACTTAACAGGTTTTTTTTGAGACTTAAATTTACATTGTAGAGAAATGTATCTGCTCTCATCAAATAATCGAAAGTTTTCCAATGACTAGAATATAGATTGTAAATAAGCCACATTCTTCAGTGGAATAAATTAGATCTGGACTTGCAGTTATACATTGATTGCCAAACAAACAAAAAAAAAAGCCCCAATAGTACACCTCTGCACCCAAAGTCACTGTTAATCTATCCATTGGGTGAAGTGGACTCTGCTTATTTCTGTGCTCAGGAATATTAATTCCCTTTTGTTAATTGTGTGGATGTTAAAAACACATATTTATCTTAAGTTATAAATAGGTTCATAAGGAAAATTCATTTCTTAATGAAGGACTGCTTACTGACAGTTGATGGAAATAGTTAAATCTTTTGCTGTAAGAGTAGAACTTTCCCTCTCTGAAAAGGATCAGCTAATTTATTGGCTGTATTTAAGTAAAGTTAATTTGAATGTGTTCATTTTCTTTGAAATAGCCTCTCTCATACTGCTTGTTTCTCCTTAGAAATCCTATGCACATTCCAGGTCTTGCTCAAATCCTGCCCCATATAGGAAAGCTTTCTACCTGTGAATGGCCCACAGTGTTCTTTCCCCTCTGTGAACTCTATCTCTTAGTATACAGTTAAGAATTTCCTTGATCTTTATTTTGGGTAGCCGTTTTATCTTCTATTTCTTTGGTGATTCCCACAATGTCTAGCTCAGTGCTCATGTATGGTGGCAAGTAACAAGTAAGTGTTCATTAAATGCTTGATATCTATTTCTAGAATGAATGAATGAATGAACAGACCCTGAACTAGCACAAAATTAATTTCACTGATTTTGACCATGTTTTCCTGAACTCTAATTGAAGTATCCTAGGAATGTTCACAGGAAATCTAGAACACAGTTGTAATTTTATAAGCAAAAATCTAATCTTCTGTATTATTTTGAGGTAGACCAGGTGAACAAGAGGAAGACAGTAGCTTAGAACATAGAAGGTTGACTTACAGAGTCAGAGGTCTGCAGCCATATGCAGGGGTTAAGAGGGTACTTTGCCAACTTATAAACACAGACATTCGAGTCTTTGTGGTTGGTACATTTCTACTATTGAGTAGGTGTTAGCTTTATCACCTACTGCACAATTTTTATATCCCAGGTGTCTTCCTTAAAGAGAGAAGTAAGTACGAGTTGATGACTCAGGCATTTCCACTTGATTGACAAGTATTTTTTCACTGTTGGTGAATAAATTGGCTTTCTGATTTATCAGTGTATATGTACTCAGCCTACACTGAGATGGTGTTAATTCTTGGGTTTCTAAACCTGCAATGCTGAGGACCACGTTCTTGACCGTGGTGTCCTTCTTATGGAATCTTCCAGATATCTCGTACCACATATCCTAACATTAAAAGCACTGAAAATAGCTAAAAAGGGACAAAGCCTTTTTCTCAAAAACTGTTAATTGTACTTTAAGCATATAAAGCATAGCAACCCCCCTTTTAAATGCAGAACACAGCATTTTCCTATAAAGTTCCATGAACAAAATTTTTGACAGGGAGTGTGGTTGACATTCTGAATAGTTTTGAGAGGTGACACTTGGTGTCTTGTTTTAAGTTTTTAAGGAGACATGTAAAGAAGAAAAACAAAAGAAAGTTCAGAAAAAGTAAAAGAGGACTAAAACATTGCACATTTTTTTGAATGAAGTAAATCTCATAAATACTTAACCAAGCAATTTTAATTTTTAGAAATAGCTTTATTTGCCCATGTGGTGTGTTTAAAGACACACTATACATTTATGTAAAGGTAAGTGCCAGTGAAGGAAGAAGGAGATAATTAAGGTGACCTATGATGGCTAAGATTTAGGATTTTTAATTTTAAGTACCTGCCTATCTGAGAGATCAGTTACTACAATCCTGATTTACTTATCAAGATTTTTACACTGGGTTGGAGGAATGTTGTGGGACCTTTTGGCTCTCCAAAGAAGTTTGGTGCCTGTAGGGAGAACTGTAGATAAAAAGACTTAAAGCTGTAAGAAACAGAAGCTGCATAGAGTTGTGGCAGATTTTTTGCTCCACCATATAGCCATGACATGGATGTGATGATATCTTTAAACTATAAACTAAATTATAAAACTATAAGGTTTTTGTTTACCCAGAAGTGGCAGGCGAAGGGCACTTGCCTTTTTGTTTTGAAGGGTTTGAGGAGGGTTGAAATGGAAACTATTTTAAAATTTTCTCCTACAATGCTGAGAGGTGATGACATTGGTGGAAGAACTATACTAGGGTCTCCTAGTTTTTCCAACTTTTCTCAGAGAAATTGTCTGTGGAGCTGAAACTTTGAAGGTTGTTCTCTACCAGGATATATTTATTCTTCAAGATTTTCTGTGCATATTTTCTCAGTCTTGGAGAAACATTTTTTTTTGGAAAACAGCATGTATAGACTTCTGCTTTCTATTTTTTAGGATGTTACACGATGTATTGGCAGTAACTAATATTTTCAAATGCTTATCGTATTCTTAAGGGCATTATATACAGTATCACATTTGATCTCCTCACTGGGTCTATGTGAAGTATACTCTTACTGCCCCTGTTTAATTAAGATGCTTTATGTATGTAAGTGAGTTGTCCAGTAGTACACAGTGTATATGGTGGGTCCATGAACTTGAACCTTGGTCTGCCTGATTTCAGAATAGCTCTTAACCACTACTCCTCATTGCTTCTTATATGAACTTATTATACCTCCAGCAAAGGATTTGCAAACTTTAGGACATAAAATTAATAATCATACAGCAGTGTATTAGAGAAGGCTGGAAGTAGATGATTAGAAACTTTTTTCATGTTTTTAAGGAGCAGCACCCAAGTCATGGGTGTAAGTATTATGTAAACTAAGGGTCCTGGAAGGCAGAGGGTATGCTGTGAAAGTAGAATTTGAGTCAGTAGCATGTTTTCCGTTGTTCTTATCTCAGCATCAAGGCTACACAAGGGCATATGGTGATGAAATGCTGATTCAGCCCCTTAATTCCAGTCATATCAGTATCATCTTAAATGACAGCTAATGGTGTGTTCAGTGTTAAGTGTTCATGGAACTTTTCCTTTTGAAATGTGAGCATCTTCCCTCCTAACTATAGTTGATCCTCATTATTTGGCAATGCCATATTTGCAAATCAGCCTACTTGCTGAAGTTGTTTACAAACCCAGTGTCGATACTTGGGGTGTCTCCCCAGTATTTGTGGATATGGGGAAGGGCGATGAAAATTTTGTCATCTGACACACAAATACCCATTGTGAAACAAGGTGACTTCCTGCCTTCTCATTTCAGCTCCTACTGTGAATAAGTGATCTTCCTCCATCTATCCGATGTCCCGCTTTTTGTTTGTTTGTTTGTTTTTGCATCTTTGTGCCTCTTTGTTGGTAATTTTACTGTTTAAAATGGCCCCAGAGCCTGGTATTGAAGTGCTGAGGGGTGTTCCTGAACATGGAAAGGCTGTGATGTGACTTGTAGAGGAAGGATGCATATTAGATAGCGTCATTTAGGGATGAGTTACAGTGCTATTGCCTGTGAGCTCAGTGGAAATGAATCAGCAATACGGTACGCTGAGAAAAAGGAAGAGGAAATTTACTCATCTATAAGTGAGGCTGCTGTGCAAACAGCACATCTGTAGAGTCTGTTATGAAGCTTGGAAAAGACAGAAAAGTGGCTAAATGGGTTTGTGAGAAGACTGATAAAAAAAAGCCTTGTGAACAGCACTGTTGTGAGGTGGAAACTCAGAGAAATGTGCAGTCACATCACTTAGGCTAAGGGAGACGGTCAAGTATTCTTGGTTGGTGCTTGCTGGTTTGCACACTTCAAAAAGTGAGACAGCATGAAAAGGGCTAGACCTACAGGCAAGGTAGGTTCTGCAGATCAGGAGGTTTGGGAAGAAGTTTAAAACCACCTGCTTAGGTGTTTTATATGAAAAAGGTCATGTGGAAAAGCAGGTTTTCAATGCTGATAAGATGGCTTGTGGAATGAACATGTGTAATGCAAATAGCATTTTGGCCGAGGAATATGTGATGGGTGGCTCACAGGAACATAATCCCCTAGGAACAGTGGTTCCGCATTCTCTACTCAAGTGGTCTTTGAGACTTTGTAGAACATAGGTATTGCAAATAATGAGAATGAGCTGTAGTTTTTACCGGAAAGAATGGAGAGGACTCTTTTAAATACCATACAACTCCTCTGAGACTGAGGACTCTGCCTTTAGACACGTCTTTGGGCTTGCTTGCTTTCTCCTTATGGTGTACCTTCATTTTTCTAAAATTCTCAGGTCAACTCCACATAAAGTAAGAGAGTTTCCTGTTAGAGCCAATAAGACAGGACTCAAAGGACCTTGACCTTCTGTGCCATTGTCACATTACTTTTGAACAAAACAGTCATCATCTTCAGTCAGCAGTTTTGTGAGCCTGAGAGTAGTGTTTGGACAATTTGGAGATAAGAAACAGCGGTGGCACAAACCCTCATTTTGGATTACTCTTTTCCCTTGGGAATCACAGAGCATCAGTTACTCATTCAACATATATGTGAATGTGTCTTTTTGCACCAGGTATTATAAGAGTCCCTTGCCATCCCCTTAGAAAGAAAGTGGCTTCAATAAAAAGTATTAAACTTTGGTTAAAAAAAACAAACTTTCACAAACAAGTGTTCTTTAGGAGCACACTGTCTGGCTGTTATCTTCTCCGAGGACCAGGATCTTGACCTTAATAGGAAGGTTCTACACAGTTGAATTATTTATATGTTATAATCCCTGGAAGGGTGTTTTAAAGTATTTTGTAAAGAGAGCAAAAGCTCATAATCTTGTCAGGGCTGGGAAAATAGTAGGCACTTACATATTTATGATATGGATAAATAAATAAATGATAACTAATGCTGTTAGTATATATAGTTAGTATATATTCCCAATGTATATGTGAACAACTGCCCAGGAATGTGCGGATGTGCTGTGGAGTCTTACTGTGTCTTTCATTCTTCTCTCCTTTGGAATTGAAGTATGGCTGGGAGAATATGATCCAACCTGAACACAGGTTTGAATTCCTTTTTTTGCATTGTCCAAGGTCCTGCTGTAATGACAGCTCCACAAGGACAAGTGCTGTTTGTTTTGTTTATTAATGTATCCCAAGTATCTAGGACAGTGCCTGACACATAGCAGATGCTCAATAATATTTGTTGGTTTAATGAATGCTCACTTCCCTTCTCTGTGTGCTGGACTATTGTGGCCCTATGCTGTCTGTACTGCAGTGTTGTTTCCATATACCAGCACCCTTATGTGTACGTGGGTAATGTTACTTCTCCTGCTTTTAATTTTTTTTAATGTTTATTTTTGAGAGAGAGAGAGTGAGAGAGAAGGGAGGGGCTAAAAGAGAGGGAGACACAGACTCTGAGGCAGGCTTCAGGCTCTGAGCTATCAGCACAGAGCCCAATGTGGGGCTTGAACCCAAGAACTGTGAGATCATGACCTGAACTGGAGTCAGACTGAGCCACCCAGGTGTCCCTCCTGCTTTGAAATTAAAAAAGCTCTCAGCTTTATTAAGATATAATTGACATACAATGTTGTTATATTGTGTAAGTTAACACCTGTGTCATGTCACATAATTATAATTTCTTTTTCCTGATGAGAACATTTAGGATCTACTCTCTTAGTAATTTTCAAATATATAATATAGTGTTGTTGACTGTAGTCACCATGCTGTACACTCTGTTGTACACTCAGAATTTATTCATCTTATAACTGAAAGTTTGTGCCCTTTGATTAATATCTCCCCATTCTCACACCTCCCCCACCAGCCCTTGGAAACAATCATTCTACTTTGTTTCTGAGTTCTGCTCTTTTAGGTTCTATATATAAGTGTATTAGTACACTTATTATACAGTATTAGTTTTTTTCTGTCTGACTTATTTCATTTAGCATAATGCCCTCAGGGTCCATCCATGTTATTGCAAATGGCAGGATTTCCTTTTTTTTTATCACTGAATAATATTGAAATTATACATATATATATTTGAATGGATGAGAAAAATCTATATATTATATATATACACACAATTTAATAATTTAATTATATATAACTTATTTTTATTAATTATATATAACTTATTTTTATTTTTATATGTTTATGATAACATATGAACTTATTCATATGTTGATGGACATTTAGGTTGTTTGCCTCTCTTGGCTATTGTGAATAATGCTGCAATGAACATGGTGTGCAGTATCTCCTTGCAATCCTGATTTCATTTCCTTTGGATATATACCCAGAGGTGGGATTTCCACATCATACAGTAGTTTTATTTTTAATTTTTTGAGGTACCTTCTTACTATTTTTAATAGTGACTGCACCAATTTATATTCCCACCAACAGTGCACAAGTGTTCCCTTTTCTCCACATGCTTGCCAACACTTGCTATTTCTTATGTTTTTGATACTGGCCAGTTTGACAGGTGTGAGATATCTCATGGTTTTCATTTGCATTTCCCTGATGGTTAGTGATGTTGAGCATTTTTTTATGTACCTGTTGGTCATTGTATGCCTTCATTACAAAAATGTCTATTCAGATCCTCTGCCCGGTTTTTAACCAGATTATGTTTTTTTTGTTTTGCTATTGAGTGGTGTGAGTCTCTTATGTATTTTGGATATTAGCCCCTCATCAGATACATGATTTGCAAGTATTTTCTCCCATTTTGTAGTTGCTTTTCCATTTTGTTGATGGTTTCTTTTGCTGTGCAGAAGCTTTTCAGTTTGATGCCATCCCACTTATTTAAGTTTGTTTTTGTTGCTTGTGCTTTTGATGTCATGTCCAAAAACGTCATTGCCAAAACCAACATCAAAGAGCTTTTCCCCTGTGTTTTCTCATAGGATTTTTATGGTTTCAGGTCTTATATTTAAGTATTAACCATTTTGGTTTATTTTTTGTGAATCATTTAAGATAGAGGTCCAATTTCATTTTTTTTTTTGTATGTGGTTATCCAGTTTTCCAGCCTCCATTTATTGAAGAGACTACTCTTTCTCTGTGAAGTATTCTTAGCTCTTGTCAAATATCAGTTGGCCATATATGTGTGCATTTATTTCTGAGACCTTGATTCTGTTCTGTTGGTCTATGTGTCTATTTTTATTACAGTAAGATAGTGTTTAGGTTACTATAGCTTGTAATATAGTTTGAAATCAGGAAGTGTGAAGCCTCCAGCTTTGCTCTACTTTCTCAGAATTGCTTTAGTTTGGGTCTTTGTGATTCTATACAAATTTTAGGATTATCTTTTAAATTTCTGTGAAAAAGACCAGTTGAATTTTTTAATAGGGATTGCACTGAATCTATAGATTGCTTTGGGTAGTATGGACATTTTAACAGTATTAATCCTTGGGATCCATGAACATGGGCTATCTTTCCATTTATTTGTGTCTTCCTCCATTTCTTTCATCAAAGTCTTATAGTTTTCAGTGTATAGATCTTCATCTCCTTGGTTACAGCTATTCCTAAGCATTTTCTTAAGCATCCTTCTTTTTGATGCTGTTGTAATGAGGTCATTTTCTTTATTTCTTTTTCAGACAGTTCATTGTTAGTGTATAGAAACACAACTGATTTTTATACAATGAGTTTGTATCCTACAACTTCACAGTTTCTTGGTGGCATCTTTAGTATTTTCTCTATATAAGATCACGTCATCTGCAAACAGACAGTTTTACTTCTTCCTTTCTGATTTAGATGCCTTTACTTATTTTCTTGTCTAAGTTTCTCTGGCTAGGACTTCCAGTAATATGTTGAATAAAAGTGGCAAGAGAGGGGTGAGAGGGTGGAGGAGAGATAGTAAAGTATTCCCCAAACTGAGAAGATACTTTGAGATTGAATTTTGAGATTGAAAAACTAAGCAAGCCTCTCTATACCATTTACACAGAGTTTTGTTCATGGTAACTTACTGACAGGGGCAGTTAAGTGGATGATGATCTAGGTACTATGTGAGTATTCTGCACCCCCATCCAGACCTTACTCCATGGGTCTTATAGAGTTAGGGGCATTGTGGTGAGGTCAAAGAGTAGTTATCTAAAGTGGCACCTTCTGTGTGCCACTTCAGAGAAGATTAGAACAAATGTTCCTGCATCTCGGTCAGGGCATATGTTAACCTCCGAGGGGCCTGGAACACATAGTCCCAAGGGAGGTCATTGTGTGGACATGAACAAGATGGAGAGCTGAAGATGGAGTCAGTATTGGCAGCACTCCTACAGGTGGGCACCCTTGTGTTTTTCCTGACCTTAGAGGAAAAGCTTTCAACTTTTCACCATTGACTATGATGTTATCTGTGGACTTGTCATTTATGGTCTTTATTATGTTGTGGTATGTTCCTTTTATACCCAATTTCTTGAGAATTTTTATCATGAAAGGATGTTGAATTTTGTTAAATGCTTTTTCTGTGTCTACTGAAATCATCATACAGTTTTTAACTTTCATTCTCTTAGTGTGGTATGGCACATTAATTGATTTTCATTTGTTGAACCCTCCTTGCATTCCAGGGATAAATGCCACTTGATCATGATCTTTTTAAAATGCTATTGAATTCAGTTTGTTAATATTTTGCTGAGAATTTATGCATCTATATTCATTGAGGGCATAGGCCTGTAGTTCCTTCCAAGCTCAGAGTCTTTATCACTTTTTTTCTAGAATTATATGCTTCCCCAGATCTGCTCTGAATAAAACCAGCTGTCTGCCTTGGTGAACACATAGAATGTCTGTTGCTGCATTTTCCATCTCTTTCTGATTGTAGTGCTGTGGCTGAATTTCTGGATTTGTTCTTTGCCATAATGTGGTAAAGTGAAAGGCATTTTAGACTCTATTAAACTTGTAGGTGTTCAATATGGACAGTATGTGGGGACATATGAAGAAGATCTTGGGTTTTAACCAACAGCTGGAGGTTGTGTAGATTAAGTAGATTTATTTCCTAATTGGTAGGTGATTTCTTGAAGGGAATGCTCCTATCCAGGGAAGGACCTATTGTAGGCATAGATTAAAGGGTAAAACTTTAAAGGTTGGGTACAGCTTTCTACCTCTTTGGATTTGCTCTGTAAAAAATACATTACTTTGATGGAGCTTTTTAGAAAATGCAGTTCTTCAGACACTGCACTGGGTCAGTTGGTCGTAGGTGACTGCAATGGTACAGACGTTTAGAGACCACAACTAGCAGTTGTTATGGAGGGGCAGTAATATAGGGAAAGGAATTCACAATGGAAGGGAATATCTACTACATCTTGTGAAGTCCTGCTGTCCTTTGTAATAATACTCATATAAGATGGTTCGTATCTACAGTAAGTTGTATCTTTGTGACTTAGGGGTGCAGTGGAGGGCTAGGTAAGGCTATGTCCTGTTTACTTTACAAGTTGCTTCTCTGCTGTCCAAAGTGCATCTATACCCATCTGAATTTCTCTCATTCCTCTCCTCTGAGATATTTCTCATAAGGAATTGGACTTGAAATAAGCTAATAAAAACTTTTTTTTCCTTAGAGAGAGAGAGAGAGAGAGCGAGCGAGCAGGGGACAGGGGCAGAGAGAGAGAGAATCTTAAACAGGCTCCACACCCAGCATGGTGCCCAAAGCAGGGCTGGATCCTATGAGCGTGGAATCATGACCTGAACTGAAATCAAGAGTTGGACACTCAACCTACTGAGCCACCTAGGCACCAGAAAAATACATTTTTTTTAAAGTGTAAAGCTCTATACACATTTGGCATATTATTATTACTACTAACAAAAACAGTAAGGATTTTTGCTCAATTTTGTGGGTACTTTGAAGGATGTAGTTGGCTAATTTAGACATGATGAGTAGAAAGGCCTGGATGTGGCTTGTGGACGGACCTTGAATGAGTGCCAACTATGTGAAATAAAATGAGTTTGCTTAAGCTCTGAAATCCCACAAGGAAACATTTTCACATTGTATCCTTTGGCAATATTTTAAAAATGTTTTCCAGGATTTTTACTTTTAATGTTTATATATAATCCCTATAAAACTATGTCTTATCAAATACATTGTTTTTGTACCAGATTTCTCTATCCTTTTCTGTATATGCACATATTTTACATAGTTTTATTCACGGTACAGACACAGTTTCTTCAATTACTTTTTTCTTTCCACCAAGTATTTTTTTCATTGCTTCCAATCTTCATAATTATAGTTGTAATGACTACATAATATTTACTATTTTACTTGGTTATTCTACTATTACTAGATAGTTAGGTTGTTTCCAAATTCTGCTGTTAAAAATAACCCTGGGATTAATATATCTTCATGTCAACAGTGGGAAGCTGCTGACTTCCCTCCAGTTGAATTCTTTTCTTTGTCCAAACCCTGAAATGTTAGACTGTAGTCATAAAAGAGAAACACTTTCCAGGCTCCTGATAACTATTAGAAAATTCTGTGTGCGTGGTTTCCTCATCCCCCAAATGAGGTTATAATCATATATAAAGTACTTCGAGTAGTGCATTGAGTAGATGTTGGCTACTACCACTGTCTCCACCACCACTACCCCAACTACAGCCTCCATCATTACCACCACCATTATCACCACCACTATTACTACTACTGCGATTATTACTATTTTGGTGAAGATCAGCTGCATTTTCACAAATGAAAACAGATATCTTAATACAGTTTTGATAATCACATTGCTCATATGGCTTTTGGCTTTCTCCTGAACTTTTCAAAATGAATTGTAGGCTGTTTGGTTTTGCCATTCCCCCTCAGTACCAGAACTCTCTCCTTAAAAGAACTGTCTTCATAATCTCCACCTTTTCCCTGCTCTTTCATGTAGCCATTTGTACCTCAGAAAGTAAAACGTGTGTTTTTGATAATTATATACAATTATATTCTTCTGGTATTATATTTGGTGGTGATGAAGCTAAATTGAAGAAAATGGAGTTCTGGAAAAAAAGACACCATTGTCTCAGACTCAAGTTGAGTGATCTATCAGGGACAGATGTAAAAGTCTGACCTCTGGTGGCTGTGAGCTCGAGCTGTAGAGCAGATATACCAAGTCTGAAATGGGATCACAAATGTATCATCCAGCAATACCCAAACTGGCAGAGCTGATTGACTTTTAAAACTCTTTTCTATTCATTGTGAAGGTTGTTGCTTGTCAGTAAAAACATCCTGCTCTCTTTCTTACAAAGCAGTTATCTTATAACTCCGTTCCTCAGAATACAGGGCTTTAAATAAATGTTCCATGAATCACAAAATCTACAAGAAATATTTTCTTAAAACCACCAGCCACCCCACTGTCACCAGTACTACCACCTGACTTTATATATACAGAAATCTCAGGAGGAAGATGTATTGATGAATCTTAGCAAAAGGGAGTATCAGTAGGATTGAAATTTAATTTTTTATCTCTAAAACATCTTTAAATTGAGATATACCTAATCTTCTAATCAAATATTATCAAACTGCTTACATTCTAGGATTTAGTTTTTTTAAAAAAGCAAACTAAAAGTCTCAGAAAATTATTTTCATATATTATTTATCATGTAATTAAAAAAGAATTAGGTGAATGAAGAAAATAAATTTAGATGTAAGAAGACACAAGGAGTTAGAATACACCTGGACTATTTTCATGTTTTTAATTGCTTAAAATGATATGTTTGCTTATGCTTGAAAATAAATGTTTAAATTAAATTTTAACTATTTTGCTTTTATAAAAATCATAGTTTTTTGGGGTGCCTGGGTGGCTCAGTGGGTTAAGCGTCCGACTTCTGCTCTGGTCATGATCTCGCGGTTCATGAGTTCGAGCCCCACGTCGAGCTCTGGGCTGACAGCTCACAGCCTGGAGCCTGCTTCAAATTCTGTGTCTCCCTCTCTCTCTGCCCTCCCCTGGTCATGCTCTGTCTCTCTGTCTCTCAAAAATAAATAAATGTTAAAAAATTTTTAAAAAAATGATAGTTTTTAAGGTGATATAATGAATTGACATGACACATCTAATAGTAATTTGGCATTGTGTGTTTGTGTGTGTTTTTGCATAAAAATAGTTTAAAAATGACAGATTTATTTAATCCTAGCAACTTGGTTGGTTCACACAAAAATCCAGAATTTGAGGCAGTTGACATTGAAAATGGTAGGTTCTATAATTTCTAGATGGATGACACATTGTCCTTTGGTCCCAACCTTAGGTTCAGTGGCTATGTTACCATCTGCAGTCAGGAAAGGGACTGTTAGTAATGACATATTCTTAGGATTGTCAAATAGCTTCATCAACCCTCCTCAGCGTTTGTACTATTGACCTTGACTTCAAAGAAATCGTATTAATGCCTTACTACCAAAGTAGGCTGTAAACTTGAGTGTGTCTCTCAATCTCTTCAATACCAAAATTTTAAAGCCTCATTCATTTTCTAAAAGCTTAACTAATGATTTCTGTAATTTGAATATATTTAGTCTAATTGTATATTATAGTTTTAGATCATTTTTATATTTATATGCTCATTGCAAAAAAGCTTAGAAAAATGCCAAATCTATAACAAGATAACAATATCCCATTTAAAAGCATTTTGACGTTGTAGTTGATTTAAAATGGTTCTCGGTTTTCTTATCATTTGAGTAGAATTAATTAGCAGAACTAAATAGCTAATATTTACCGCATGTGATTCTGTGCCAGATACTGTTTTCAGTCTTTGCACACATTACTCATGTCATGTTTAAGTAGTCCCATGAAGTAGGTTCTATCATGATCTCAGATTTTACAAATGAAGAAAACTATAGGAAGGTTGTCCAAGATGACACATGAGTGAGACTTGGAACCCAGATAATCTGATAATCTGACTGCAAGCCAGTATCTTAGACACAATGCATATGAAAATGAAAAGATCTGCATATGACCTAGTACTTTGCTCACCAGGCCAAGCCTTCAAACACTCACAACCCAGACCTGTAGAACAATTGGAAGATACTCTATACTATTAATGAATTCTACTACTATATAATTTATTTAAAGCAAATAAAAAATATTATGTATATTTTAACAGCATGCGGTCAACATCATGCCTTTCATACTGTAATCTATATATTAGGTATTTTGAGCAACCAGAAATTGATGTAGAGAAAGATTTCCTTAAGTCTTATTCTAGTTCTAATCTTTTCCATTCACTGAACTTTAAAAAAGACTGTCAGTAATTTCTTTTCTTGCTAGAATTTAATTGCACTTCTGGAGAATGGCTTCACTGTCTTCTATTTCCTGTTTGCCTTTTTTATAGTTGAATCCACATCCAAACTTCCCTCCTCATCCAACCAGACTTGTGTGAATAAGCAAGAGGAAACAAAAGCCACAGCAGGAATACGTGTACAGTCCAGGGTATGGAGGATTAGGGAGAAGTGTGAGGAGCTGCTCCTTCTGATTGGATGTGCCCTCAGAGACATGGGCACGGTTACCTTCTGGAGTCAGGAGGCTGTCAGTGAGCCCCCATCCATCATTCCTCTTGAGTGACAGGCCCAGGGAGCCCCAGCTCCCCACTGACTGGCTCCAGGCTTGCCTCAGGAACGGCCAGGAGCAGCCTCCTGACTGCCAACCACAGCACAGAGAGCTGGGGCCTGGGGGCTGCAGCTAACAGAGTTCCTTAGAGAAGGAAAGGGAGGAGAGGCCTGGGGAGGGAGGGGACATGATGTATGGAGTCAGTTTGTGGAGTTTCATGGTGATGGATGAAGCAAAGATGATATACTAGTGATACAGCTTCTCTTCTTTGATGACATAAATCTGGCTCCTTGATCTCCAATAAAGCAGAGCAGAGCCCTGTTTCTGGTTGTAACTAAAATCTGCAGCTCCTGGTCACAAGCATGACCTAAAACCATTCCATGTGAGTGGCTGTGAAGCAGTAACTATGATTATTTCACTGATTCAGCAGATACTTATTGAACAGTTACTGTGTCCATATATTGTTCTAGACACTGGGGCTGTAATGGCGTTCAGGTATTCTTCCAGATGCTGGGTATATAATACTTCTAGATACCAGGGATATAAATAAAGCTCTCACCAAGCTGACAGTTTATGGAACTAGGTCTTTTTCATCTTGTCCCTCTCTCCCCAATACACAATTAGCCAAGGGCCTAGTACGCATGATAGGTACACTTGGTTATGTTCATTGAAATAAAGCAGTGAAAAGTGTCAGGGCAGAGAAGAGTCACAAAGGACAAAGGGGTATTGACCAGAGGTCAAGTGTTCAACCTGGTGAATCAGGTCACCTCACTGTTTCCGGTTGATGAGCAGTACTGAAATGGATTTTCCTCCCATGTAGCTGTTCCTTCAACCTTCCAGTGAGTTCTCAATCAAGTGTTTTGGGTAAGCCTCTCCACTCAGCTGCTTGGAACTGTCTTTAGAACTTGATGGGTGCTCCAGTTGCTGGTAACTGGCTCTGAAAAGCTAGAGAGGTCATGGTGGAGTAGAGAAAGATTTGTAGTTAGAATGCCTGGAAAGGAGAGAGCCAGAGAAATAGAAATGAGTGTAGCAATGGCACAAAGTGGTAGAATAACTGGTCGATGAGGAAAGGCCCCTTTGCAGTAGTCAGGTGGCTGTGCTGTGTCCCAGGAAATGTGGACAGAAATAAGATTCCAAAATTTATAGGCAGAGGTATATGAATCGTTTGGTCTGGATGGGTCCAATTTCTGCATAAACTGCTTCATGTTGCTGTTTGCCTATTAAATGTAAACCACTCTGTCCCTTAAAATGCATCACACTCACAGGTGTTTCTGCTGCAGAGTCAGTTCTAAGATAGATCATTGTACTCTAATGGATACCTCTGGCTGCCACAACTCCTGGCCCTTTCCCTAGTGTGAGGAATGGTGGCTACTTCCTACACCTCTTGCTCTTTCAAGAGCAAACCGTTTGGGTAGGCTGGAGTCACTATTCCTGCCTGCATAGTTGGGTGGGTTACGGTCACTTAGATAATTCATCAGTTGCATTTCATAGTGTGGGAGATCATACAAAATTGCCTTGGTTGAAACCACAAAAATGAAAATTGTGGATTTGTTTTGTTTTGTTTTTGCCTGGGGAAATATAAGAATTGGATTCCTCCACATCAAAAGGCTATTTCTGATCAAGAGATTAAAAAAATATTTTTGAAGTATAACATTATATATTATATACATACTAATATATAATGTTATACTTCAAAAATATTTTTTAATATATTAAAACTATAAAATATATATATAGTTTTAATATATAAAAACTATATGGTATAGTATATTATATAGTATTTATAACAACATTATATTAGTTTCAGGTAAACAATGTAATGATTAAATATTTGTATAGATTGTGAAATGATCACAATAAGTCTAGTTACCATTTGTCATCATAAAAAGTAAAAAAAAAAATTTTTTTTAATCATGAAAACTTTTAAGATTTACTTTCTTGGCAACTTTCAAATATGCACTATAATGTTATTGACTATGATCATGATGTATATTACATTCTCATGACTTATTTATTTTATAATTGGAATTTTGTACTTCTTAACCATCTTCACCCATTTTGCCACCCTCCATTCCTCCTCCCCTCTGGCAAGTATCATTTTGTTCTCTGTATCTATGAGTTTTGTTTCTTAGATCCCACATCCATGGATGAGATCATATGCTATTTGTCTTTCTCTGACTTCTTTCATTTAGCATAATACCCTCAAGTCCCATCCATGTTGCTACAAATGGCAAGATTTCATTCTTTTTAAGGCTAAGTAGTATTCTATTGTAAATGTATAATATATATTATCCATTGTATATATTATAAATATATATGTATATATGTGTGTATATGTATACACATTGCATCTTCTTTATCCATTCATCCATCATATGTATATGCATCATAATTGTATGTGCATCCATATGTGTATACATAATTATGTATTATAAATATATATATGTATATGTGTGTCTGTGTATATACATAAATGTACATATATATGCATATATATGTATGTGTTTCTTGGCTATTGTAAGTTATGCTGCAGTGAACATGGGGGTGCGTATATCTTTTCAGGTTAGTGTTTTCATTTTCTTCAGATAAATACCCAGAGGTGGAATTGCTAGATAATACGGTATTTCTACTTTTAACGTTTTGAGGAACCTCCATACTGTTTTCCATCAAGGCTGCACCAGTTTGCATTTCCATCAGTAACGGATGCAGTTTCCTTTTCTTCATGTTCTCACCGACGCTTGGTATCTCTTGTCTTTTTGGTGATAGCCATTCTCATAGGTGCGAGCTAGTATCTCATTATGGTTTTGATTTGCGTTTCCCTGATGACGAGTGGTGTCGAGCATCTTTTTATGAGTGTTCTGGACATATATATATATCTTCTTTGAAACAATGTATTCAGGTTCTTTGCCCATTGTTTAATGGGCTTCATCGGAGAGGGGTCAAGGATCCGGAGGTGAGGACCGTGTCTGCCGAGCAGAGGAGGACAGCACCTGGTATTGCGGCCCTTTCGCTTCTCGGCGTGTGATGTGCTTCTGGAGCCTATGTTCTTCCTGCCTGAGTGGTCAGCTTCTGGAATGGCTGGAGAATCTAAGGCCACAAAGATCACGTCCAAGCCCTGGACCTATGGCAAAGACGGGTCTTGGCTTTGAAAACATGCATCATTGTAAACTCTCCGGCTATGAGCTTCTTGCCCGTTTTGATCTTAGTGCTGCACTCTATAATTATTATTTCAGAAATATTGACTCTCTGAGCACACCAAGAATGACACAGAGTTTAGGCCCATTTTTCTTGACAAGCAGCAAAACTCTGTGAGGGTATTTAAATTATGTCTCTCCTCTGAATAGTAGGAAGCTTCCTCATTCTGGGTCATGCATGACCCAGCTGGTTAAGTTAAAGACTTCTAGAGACCCTGTGCTACTGGAAAGCCCCTCAAACATGTTGAGCAAATGACCCTTCCTAGCTGGTGACACACAGTGGTATGGGAGCAGATTAAATAAACTGCGTTCACAATTCAGGATAAGGCAAATTCTTCTAACTTATAGGAATAGAAGAATGTGATTTTTAAAAAATCAGATTTGTATAGGACGGGTCTGGACAAAATTAAGAAAGCAGTAATGTTTGTCTTTTCTCTTTTGTGTGTTTTTCACTTGCTTTACCTAAGTAAAATTTAAGGGTATATGTGCATATCTGTATGAATGTATGTATGAGTCTGTGTGTGTGTTTTCAAGTGGGTCCCTGTCTTCCAGAAATGGTATTAATTCAGCTTTTACTGTCCCTATACCACTGGTTGAGCAGTTTAAAGTCTTTAGTTACTAAGAGTGCCATGGGCAGTTTAATTTTGTGTAATAAATACGTCTTTGTCTTTAGACATGGGCATATCTTAGGCCATATCTTTTTAAGAATCCTCAATTCTGATATGTCATGGGCTAATCCTTCACTCAGAATTTCTTCCCTAAATGGCAGTCAACATCACTTTTAGCCCCTTTTACAAAGAAAATATTCAGGGGCACTTAGATGGCTCAGTCAGTTAAGCGTCTGACTCTTGATTTTGATTCAGGTCAGGATCTTGCAGTTTATGGGTTTGAAATGACAGTGCAGAGCCTGCTTGGGATCCTCTCTCTCCCTTTCTCCTTGCCCCTCCCCTGCTTGTGCATTTTCTTTCTCTCTCTCTTTCCCGCTCTCAAAATCAATAAATAAACTTAAAAGAAAGAAAATACTCAAGTACTGGCTAAGAGAAATTATGACCAGGGTGCAAGGTCAAAGAGAAAATAACTCTGTTTATGTTGAACTCCCAGGAAGATCCGTTGAGTGATCCAGAGGTGACCATTAGAACTCACAATCATGGACGGGTGTCTGGGTGGCTCAGTTGGTTAAGCCTCTGACTCTTGATTTTAGCTCAGGTCATGATCTCATAGTCTGTGGGATTAAGCCCTGCATCCAGTTCTGCACTGACAGCACAGAGACTACTTGGAATCCTCTCTCTCCTTCTCTTTCTGCCCCTTGCCCACTCATGCTCGCTCACATTCTCTCTCTCTCTCTCTCTCTCTCAAAAAAATAAACTTAAAAGAGATAAAAATTAAAAAAATAATTCACAATCATGGAGAAGGAAATTCAGTCAAGAAAGCACACTGCTTTCTTAAACTATAAGAAAACTTTAAATCTAGACAAATTATGATTAATTTTATTTTATTTTATTTTATTTTTTTACCTAAGCACAGAAAAATATCTTTATTAAGCAAATGTCAGATATTGAAATTAATAAAAAATTAATTTCTAAAAATGAAAAGGTATAAAAATCACCATTAATCCCCCTACTTCCTTTTATTTATTTATTTATTTATTTATTTTTTAACTTTATAGTTTATTGTCAGGTTGGTTTCCATATAACACCCAGTGCTCTTCCCCACAAGTGACCTCCACCAAGACCACCATTCCCCATTACCTTTCCCACTCCCCTTCCCCCCTCAGTTTGTTTTCAGTATTCAAGAGTCTCTCGTGTTTTGTCTCCCTCCCTCTCCCTAACTCTTTTTCCTCCTTCCCCTCCCCATGGTCCTCTGTTGGGTTTCTCCTGTTAGACCTATGAGTGCAAACATATGGTATCTG